>JAHVYC010000032.1:0-497931 GCA_020623665.1 Calonectria multiphialidica | reverse complement strand
GGGGGGGGGGGGGGGGGGGGGGGGGGGGGGGGGGGGGGGGGGGGGGGGGGGGGGGGGGGGGGGGGGGGGGGGGGGGGGGGGGGGGGGGGGGGGGGGGGGGGGGGGGGGGGGGGGGGGGGGGGGGGGGGGGGGGGGGGGGGGGGGGGGGGGGGGGGGGGGGGGGGGGGGGGGGGGGGGGGGGGGGGGGGGGGGGGGGGGGGGGGGGGGGGGGGGGGGGGGGGGGGGGGGGGGGGGGGGGGGGGGGGGGGGGGGGGGGGGGGGGGGGGGGGGGGGGGGGGGGGGGGGGGGGGGGGGGGGGGGGGGGTGGGGGGGGGGGGGGGGGGGGGGGGGGGGGGGGGGGGGGGGGGGGGGGGGGGGGGGTGGGTTGTTAGGGAGGAAAAGGACGGCGGCATCTGGTTGGACTCTGTTTACGATGGGCCGGACGGGAGCAGGTGTTTGGTCGACGGAGGAGAAGTGCACTGTACTAGATTTGATTGCAGCAAGACGGACGGGGGAACAAAAGGGCCCTGAGGCCAGTCTGGGGGCTGAAGCGAGGTCCTGCCAACCTACCTATCGCGGGCACTGGAGCTATCTCGATGGGATTACATGGGTGGCTTTTCGTCCTTCTTTCGGGTGGCGCCCGGCGGGAAGGGCGTTGGAGTGATGCATGTGGCGTATGGCTTGGGGATTTGACGGAGATTGGTGATGTTTTACAGAGCTAGCGCATGCCGAGGCTTTGCATTTTGGCTTGGCGAAATGAACCACGGACGGGGGAAAAAAGGCATGGGATATTTGTTTTTGGGGTATCGGTATCTCGACCGAAAGGATAGGAGTGGGGGGGGGGGGGGGGGGGGGCGGGACAAAAACATGGAACAAAACCAGGCGGGGGGAATTTGGGGGCGAGGGGGGGGGGGGGGGGGGGCTTGATCAATACATTGATCAATACCACGTCGCTGGGAATTTGAGGCGACGAGGGGATGGGAGCGAGCGACAGAGAGAGCCTGTAGCAAAAACCAACATCCCATCACACAGAACTAGCTTGGCAAAGCGATTGGTAGCCCGCGCACTCGACCCTTGTCAGGCCCGCGATCCAAAGTTCCTCGCGCGAAGGAAGACGAAGCACCAGTAGTAAGACGCTTTCTCATCCATCGGCCTTGGCCAGACCCCCTCCTCGAGTCTATCGGGGGCCCCGGACGCCCGTCGGATCCGGGAAAGTGAGACGAGCATGTGCATGTGTGCATGCAGCCAGACAGCCCGGATGAAGATGGGAGGGTGGGATGTGCGCCGCCGGCCAAGAAGGACGGACGGTTTGGGTGAGGCCTGGCCAATTGACACGAGGGGATTTACACGTATATTTTGTTCCTTATTTTCTTTTTTGGGGTGCGTGTTTGGTTTCATTTTTTGGGGGGATGTGCGGGTGGAGCAGAGCCTACCACGTTCACAGAGTCGACCTGCCTTTGCTTCCTTGTCCGGGGAGCAATGGGGACGACGAGCGCAACCGGGGTTGTGGTGTGTGGTGTGGTTGCGATGCTGTACATAACGATGGTTTGGGACCATGGCATGCCATGGAGAGAGGTTTTGTCTGCGATAGGACACGGCGTGTGCCGCCCAGGCGAAATGAAGTCACGATAAAGACGGGCGGCAGACAGGGCTGAGAAGAAAAGAAATCGATACGAAATAGGTTTGAAGAGTTTTTTTCTTTTCTTTCTTCTTCTGTCGTTCTCTCCGATCCTATTGTTTAATGAACAGGGTGGAAGGGGAACGAGCAAGCCAGGGATGTTAAAGTGGTTGAAGAGTGAAAAAAAGGTTAAAGTAGATTTGAGCTAGAAAACGGGTTTGCAGGTGAGATGATGGACCTGTTCAGCCTAGTAAAAAAAAGAACATTGGGCTGGAATTGTATCTTGCAAACAACAGCTAACAATTGGAATCCACAATGATGGTGATAGTTGGCCAGGCATGAACTTGTTGGCTGTACGTAGTTGTGTAATGCAGAGTCAGTAGTCGCGTGTGCGTTCATCAACGGTCCCCCCATCGTCCCCCCAAGTTAATTGCTTCCTCTCCCGGGCAAAAGCTGTTATCGCGAGGGCGGCCCACTAAACCCCGCTATCGACCAAGCGCCGCCCCGGAGTCCCGTACCCTTTCAGTGCCTAGCGGCTTTTCAAAAGGACCGGGGGGCGTGTGTGTGTGTGTGCGGTGCGGTGCGCTGGGTCCTGTGTGTTTTTTTTTTTTCTTCCCTAATACCCTGAAAGGCCGCTGAGCGTGAGAACTGGAGGGACCAGTGCCGCCGCTGTAGCGTTCTGTCCACCCCCCCTTGTCCCGCAGCGACCGCGCTTACGTCCGTGATTCGCTGGCGGCGGCTGCTAGGGGCTCCAGCACCGACCCAAACGTTCCAGCAACCTTCCAGAACAGGCAACCGGCCGGCCTTGGTGTCGCCGAGGGTGCGGCCGGGGTTGGTGGCGACGGCAGAGGCAAAATAGCGGGAGAGAGGGCGAGTGAGAGGCGGCGGCGGCAGTATCAAGCGTACATGGCGTCGCGTGTGCGTCGATCCATCTCGGTCGCCAGATGGGGACACAAGACAGGCCAGGGCATATGGTACATGGTCCATTACTCCATCGCTACATGTACTGCGTACGTACCGTGTACTGTCCACCGTACCCTCTGCCCTCTGGCGGTGGCCCAGTGTATCTCTTATCAGTACGTACAGTCTTGGCTCTTGGCTGGAGCCCACCTGGTACCGATGCTCCGTTCCACCCTCGTCCCTCGTCGTCTGGTTGTCGTCTGGTTGTCGTCTGGTTGTCGTCGGGCTGTCGTCGGGTCCTACAGCCACCACCATCGAGACGGGACGGCAGATGGCACCCAATTTATGACAAAGCTCCGGCCACCTCGACGAATCATCTGACAGTGTTTAGTTGACAAGAGCAAGAAGAAGAAAAGAAAAAGAAAAAGTTCGATGACAGTCGCGAGTCCCTTATTTCCACCCCGCAAATGGCCGCTTCGACACACGCGCGCGCACACACACACCCTGCCGACTAACCAACCGATGGACCGTTGTTCTCGTCGCCGTGGTCGCGTGTCCCCTCGTTCGTTTGTCTGTGGGGGGGAGGAGGAGGAGGAGGAGGAGGAGGAGGAGGAGGGGACCTAGCTCCCTCTCTCTCACTCCATGTACCTCTCTCCGTCCATTGGGATACGATGAGATGAGGACGAGGGATGCCCCCGGCTGATAAGCTTTCCCTCTCCCGCGCATGGTGGCCAGGGTGCCGTCGTGTGTCCCGATCCCGAACCGAGTGAGAGAGGGAAGCTCTCTGCGAGTCCCCTTCTCCGCGACCCTATCTGCATTTGACAGGGAAGCCCGAGAGGATCATGTCCCCATTTCCCCCAATTGGGAGGGTCCCTAGACCTAGACCCGGCCTAATCTATTTTTTTTTTCTCTCCCTCTGGTTGCTTTCTCGTGGGCTGAGCTGAGACGATAATGCAGCCCATCTATATCTATTTGCCCCGGTGCGACCCTCCTCCACTTCCCACAGCTCTCTTCCCGGCTCGTTATAAAAAAGCTCCCAGAGTCGCCTCCCTCCTCTCCCGCCTCCTCACGCTCCCTCTTGTGGATCTGTCCCGTCCTCCCGTTGCTCAAGCTGAAGCTCAAGGCTGTCAAGCTCTTCTTCTCTTGCTGTCTCACCCTCCCCTCCTCCCTCCTCCAACCAAGACAACCCCACACCGCACAGCTTGGCACCGGTCATGAGCTTGGTCTAGGTCGAAGCTGATCTCGAGCCCATCTTGGAATAACGGAGCGCCTTCAACATCGCGTTCCCATTTCCTCGTCGCATACCCCCCAATTGACTCCCCAGGTCGACCCCAAACCTGATTCCTGATCGCAAAAAGTCATTTACCATGGCTGACACCACCGCTCCCGCGCCCGAGGGCTTGCGCCGCAACTCGGACCCGGCTCTCGATCCTCAGAACCAGCATCACCACCAGCACCACCACCACTCGCCGCGCGCCGAGGCCGACGGCCACCAGGACGCCGTCTACACCACCGGCACCACCCAGGACCCCAGCAACGTGCCCGCCCAGAGCCCGCTCCACAAGCACGGCCACGGCGTCGAGACGGCCAAGGAGATGCCCAAGGGCGCCGACGGCACTCCCCCCGACTACAGCGACCATGAGAAGCTCGAAGGCGGCATCGTGTCCAACGGCCCTGAGGAGGGATCCGAGGCTGCTGGCGCCCGCTACGGCAAGTTTGCGCCTCTCTACCGCCATCGCCGTATCTTGACCCATCTCTTCATCTGCCTCTTGTTCACCGGCTGGTGGATCGCATCGCTGGTCCTCCACCGCAACGACAAGAACTGGGTTGTGCCCTTCCTGCTCTGGCTCGCCATCATGCTGCGACTCGTCTTCTTCCACGTGCCTATCCGCTACGTCTCAGGCCCCATCCGCTGGACCTGGCACCACACGGCCGTCGTCATCTACGACAGGATTCCTGCCAACCTGCGCACTCCCGCCGGTGCCTTCGTGGCCATGGCCTCCATCCTGGTCGGATCCTTCGTCTCCGAGGAGCGCGAGGACAACACGCGCGAGAACCGCGCCGTCAGTCTGTTCGGCATGCTCGTCTTCATCTTCGTGCTCTGGCTCACCAGCCGAGACCGCAAGGCCATCAACTGGCGCACTGTCATTGGAGGCATGCTGTCCCAGTACATCATTGGTCTCTTCGTCCTGCGAACCGGCGTCGGTTATGACATTTTCCGCTTCATCGCAGACCGCGCCTCTGACTTGCTGGGCTTCGCCGGTGACGGTCTGGCCTTCCTGACCAGCCAGGACACCGTCAACGACTACAAGTGGTTCTTGCTGACGGTCCTCCCCGCCATCATCTTCTTCATCTCCATTGTGCAGGTCCTGTACTACATCAACTTCCTCCAGTGGTTCATCATCAAGTTCGCCACCTTCGTCTTCTGGGCCCTCGGTGTGTCTGGCGCCGAGGCCGTCGTCGCCGCTGCCACGCCCTTCATCGGCCAGGGTGAATCTGCCATGCTCGTCCGCCCCTTCGTCCCTCACATGACCAAGGCGGAGATCCACCAGATCATGACCTGCGGTTTCGCCACCATCTCCGGTTCCGTGCTGGTCGGATACATTGGCCTGGGCCTGAACCGCGAGGCCCTGGTCTCGTCCTGCATCATGTCCATCCCCGCCTCCCTGGCCATCTCCAAGCTGCGATACCCCGAGACGGAGGAGACGCTGACCGCCGGCCGCGTCGTCATCCCCGACGACGACGAGCACAAGGCCGAGAACGCGCTCCACGCCTTCGCCAACGGCGCCTGGCTCGGAATCAAGATTGCCGGAACCATCCTGGCCTCGATTCTCTGCATCATCGCTCTCGTCGGTCTCATCAACGGCCTCCTCACCTGGTGGGGCCGATACCTCAACATCAACGATCCCACCTTGACCCTGCAGACCATCCTCGGCTACTGTCTCTACCCGGTCGCCTTCCTCCTGGGTGTTCCCCGCAACGGCGACCTGCTCAAGGTCTCCCGACTTATTGCTGAGAAGATCATCACCGTAAGTTTTTTTTTTTTTTTCTATTTTGTTGGCGCAACAAGGATGTATGTGAATTAACACCTCTTTTCGCAGAACGAGTACCAGGCCTTCACCCTCCTCACCACCGACGCCCAGTACGCCGACCTTTCCCCTCGCTCCAAGCTCATCGCCACCTACGCTCTGGCTGGTTTCGGCAACATTGGTTCTCTTGGTATTCAGATTGGTATCCTCGGCCAGCTCGCCCCCTCCCGCGGTGGTGACGTCTCCCGCCTGGCCCTCTCTGCCCTCGCGTCCGGTGTGTTGGCCACCCTCACCTCGGCCAGTGTTGCCGGTTTGGTCGTGACGGATCAGCTGTCCAGCTTCACCTCGAACAACAGCTCATAATGGGGCAGCGCTCGAGGTTGTGTGAAATGGTGTTGAGTTGCAAAGAGAGATACCCCGCCGTCCCAGAGCCTTTTTATTACTTTTTGGCCAGGATGTTATAATGTATCCCGTAGTCTTGTCAGGTTTACAAGATGACGCAAATTAATGATTCTGATTTTACGTTTTACTACAATTATGAAGCCGTATATATGATATGACTTGTGGTGTAAATTGTTTCAATCCATCTCTTGGACGAGAAGCCGTCGTCGGCATATGAGGCCGAAAAGCATGCCATGTCGTTCTGGCCCATGGGCCCCACCCCGTGTCCCCGTCGCCGTCCCCAAAAAGCTACTCGCGAGCGGGCCACTATGTGCCGACGGGGGCAGATCGCGTCGTACCATGAGATTAATCGGCCCCATTTCCTGAAAATTTTCTCTTGCTTGCTTGGCGTCTTTCAAACTCCGGCCCGGGCCTTTTTCTTCGTTTCCATGGTTGGTACGTAGTGCCTGCCGCGGGGATCGGCAAACGGTTTTTCGTTTTCCTTTTTTACTTTTATTTCACTCTTTTCTCTTCGTTATCAGTCAAGTGTGCGTGCGCGGTCTGGGGAAATGAACTACATACGTAGTCCCTGTTCCTCAACGAAAAAGTAAGTTTTGTTTTCGGCCGGGGGGGGGGGAATTGGATTGAGATAAGGCCTGGTGTTTTGTGTGTGTGTGTGTGTGTGTGTGTGTGTGTATTTGATATGAGAAACTATTTACAATGAGAGACAAACAAAAACAAAAACCTTTGTAGATGATACGATTTGAGAGAGAGAAAACACGACTCGTGCGGGAAATCAAGAGGCATCTCGTTCGATCTGCTCAAAGCCATCACCGGATATCGCACCGTTTCAACATCCGGTTCCCACGCCATTGGATCATCCTTCTCCCATTCCCTCGTCTTCTCTTTTTTTTTTCCTGCTAAAAAAACTTGCTTGTTACATTTCCCACTTCCACCCCCTCCTCTCCACCCTCCCAATCCCCATCCTCTCCCTCTCCACTCCCCACTTTCAGGGTCCGTTTCATCGTTCGTGGGATGCAAGTTGGGAACTGTGGATCATGCAACGTCGCGCCCGCACGTACATTTGTACTGGGACACACGACACGACAAGCCAAGAAAGCCCCCCCGGGGTGGGGAAACAGCACCAAGAAGAAGAGGGGCCACAAAAGGTGGGAATTAAACGGAGAAGAAGAGAGAGAAAAAGAAAGAAAGAAGGAAGAAGAAGAAGAAGAGGAAGAAAAAGGCCGCAATAACTAGCCGCTTTTGATCAGCGGTAAAACCTGTCTGCTGGGATTGTCACATTCTTTTTTTGAATTCGCAGGTGCATGGCACACTTGTCTCGGGAGCTGCCGCATGTGCATGAGTGGCCAGGTGCATGATGAGCCTCAGAAGCGCCGGCGATCTTCCTTCAAACTATTCCCGGTTTTGTTTGATGCGATTAAATTGACCTGATGGACACATATAACAAACACAGGCGTTGGGCTTTTATTTTACACTGCTGAAACAGCGAACCCAACCCAGCAATCGGAACTGCATCTATTCATGAAGCTTACCTAGTCATAATGAATGAATGAGCATATAAATAAGGAAACTCCTTTTTTTTTTTTGCAAGACGGAGGGAGGACCTTTCCCTTAATGTACAAACAGCAATCACCACCGCCATAAAAAACCGAGCGATGAAGGTAGTTACCGCATTTATCGAGTTCGATACATCCGAAGACGATGCGTTGCCAGTTCCCGCAGTGCCTACCCTACAGTGGACAAGCCCATTTCGCAAACAAACAAAAAACGAATACACAAATAAAACAATATAAATACAAAAATTCTCCCAATTATTGTGAAAGGTTAGATGCGTCTACCGTCTTCGATTCAGAGGATCTTAGGATTGTGTTATAAAGAGGATCCAAGTCGACCTTCCCCACCATTCTGACGACCCGTGAAAGTTATCTAAACACTTGCATCCGTCTTTCACTCCTGTGGCCTTGTTGTGTTTTTGGGGTGAATGTCTATTCGTTTTACTGCTTGTTTTCTTAACCGGACATGAAAAACAAAGCAGGTATCCAACAGAGCTTGTAGTTATTATACAATCTTGTAATAGGTCCAGTACATCGTTTGCAATCTCATACTGGGGCGTTTGTGCTTTTTTAGCATGTCGTTACATCATGTAGTTAGTGATGGGTAAAGGGCCTAACAGCTTCACTATCCTGCTTGCACGACGCCTTGATCCTAGTTCACCAGGCACAACATCACAGGGAGGAGCAGATTAATCGTACATGGTGGAGTCTGCAATATTTGTCCAAGACGGCTTTCATGCATAGGATGTTGCCAGTATTTGTGCTTCATGGTGGAAAAGAGTCCACCAGTCGAAACAAATCCATTCTAACAAAGATGACCTATAAAATGTCATCAATCATTAATGCGGAAGTGGATGTCCCTGTTCCACAAAGGAAAAGTAATGGAAAGAAGCAACTTTAATGATACCAAATCTCTGCCGCTTCGGTGTGTAAGGCACAAACATAGACGAAGCGTTATTTTTTCCTTCTCGAGTTGTTATAAGAGTTGTTGATCGAGGAACGGAGGCAGTCATCCGGACAGCATGTATCCGAATATGGTTGACAAGTATAACCGGATCGACTAATATGATAAAAATGTCTAGAAATATTTTCGTATTGGAATTTGATACTCGTACTAGGCAACATGGATACCCTATACAAGTGTTATCCACTGAATCACGAGAGGAAATATTTAATTTGCTGATTTATGCGACATAATATAGATCAATTTCCAGCCATTAATAGATTTCATGCCTGAATAGATAGCTGGGCTCCATTACTACGCCACAAAAATGCTCGACACTCGTGCTCGCCAACGCCTCAGGCTCCTTCCATGCCGTACTGCTGCGTCCACTCGCTGCACTTCTGCACTTCCTCTTCTCCCACAGAGGGTTTTGTCTTTCCAACTGCAGCAAACAAGTCTGAAAATGACAGTGGTGGTTCCTTGAGCTGTTTGGCTGGAACACGGTTCCATCTCATGGGCACAGCGCCGTTGTCGCCTGCGTTGCAAGGTGTGAACCATTCGCCCTCTCCGTCTCGAAACTAGATGCCTGATATTAGTATTGCATGCAATCATTGGAGTATTCGAGGGTTTACCTTGCGAAAGTGAGTCGCGGTATGAACTTTCCGAATAGGCATCATCAAAGCATCCTGGACAAGATTGGCAATGTCACTGCCGGAGAATCCCACCGTCCTCCTGGCCAGATCCAAGAACGCTAGTTCCGTGTTGCCCAAGGATGAACCCATGTCTCCGAGGTGCACCTTGAACAGTTCGCTACGGGCCGCCTCGTCCGGCAAGGGGACGTGGATCCTCTTTTGGAACCGTCTTCGCACGGCCGGGTCGAGAGCCCATGGCAAGTTGGTTGCTGCCAGCACAAACACGCCGTCATTATTATTTCCGAGTCCATCCATCTGCACAAGAAACTCGGTCTTCATGCGTGCCGTGTCTTCGGCGTTGGCGTTGTTCCCATCACGCTTACCGCAGAGGGCGTCGAGTTCGTCGATGAAGATAATGGATGGCTTCTTTTCTCTGGCAAGAACAAAGAGCTGCCGCATCAAGCTGCGCATAATATTAGCAAAAGATATCTATGAAGCCACCCGTTCAATTAGCGGAAACGTACCCTTCACTCTCGCCCATCCACTTGGACATGACATCTCCACTGCTGATACTGAAGAGTGTGTGGTCCATTTCGGTTGCGACAGCCTTTGCCAAGTAACTTTTACCGGTACCTGGGGGCCCATACAGCAAAAGAGCTCGTCTTGCCTGGCGCTTGCCACGGAACATCTGAGGAAAGCGAAGTGGGAAGATGATCGCTTCTTGAAGTTCCGCTTTTGCGGCTTCGAGACCCGCTACATCCTCCCATTTGACGTTGGGCTTTTCGGAAACGATAGAGCTGAGAAGAGAGTCCTTTAGTGAACTGTCCATGAACTTCTTGCTGAGTTTGTCCATCTCTGAAGGTTCCACAGGAGGCTTTTGGTTGCCGCCGTAGGTACTTGGGGTGGTATTGGAAGTGCTCCAGTCCAGAGGAGACGAGGACTGGGTGTGGCTTGACAGGCTGGGAAGAGTTTGACTGGATTCTTCAGCAGCCGATGGGGTCGCCTCATGCGGATTACTGAGCGCCTTTATCTTCTTCATGATTAGGCCATGGCCGCATGTTTTGCGTGCCTTCCAACAAACCTCGCAGACGTCGTAGTCGCCATCATTGCAGGTCTGGCAGAAGTAGACGATGGTCTCGTCTGGGAGAACTGCCGAGCACCCGTTACATATTGCGTATTCGCCAAGAATATCTCGAAATGTAATATTGTTGGGAATCTGGATGGTAACTTGACAGAGTGTATGTTGGCACAACTTGGAGGGATCCTTATAACATGACTGACACAGGTCGAAATCTCCTCCGTTGCAGATATAGCAAAAGAAGGCGTCTTCTCCAATGTTGAGCCCGCTGGCACATCCGTCGCAGGTTACCGCATAATCGGCCCAGCGAATTTTTGTCTTTTCTCCTGTAAGCCGGGTATCGACCAGCCACATGGCTTGTACAAATTCCTCCTTGTCCAGCTGGCCATTTTTGTCTTCGTCGGTAAGCTCCCAAATCTCAGAGAGTGCCTTTCTTTCAAGGCCGGATGATAGCAGAATATGAGCAGCGTTTGTGCCAGTCAAATGCAATTTCCCGCCACTGTGCTGGTCAAATTGTTGCTCATACCTGTGCCGCATATTGGCAGGCACTACAGGGGGGCTCAGGGATGCGGGGATATTGCTGGGGCGGGAACTTTGAGACGGCTTATTGTCCCGAGGACTAGGTTTCGACGATGGCTGAGTTGGACCAGGGGGGGCTGTGATGGTGGCGGAGGGTATTAAACTATCCGGAGGTTTAATGTTCTGGGTCATCTGGACGAGCAGTTCCTGTGTGACGAGGCCCGTGGGCAGGATGAAAGGGAACTGAGCAGGACCATAGCCCGGGATGGCCTCAATGAAGTAGTACTCATCTGACCACGGACATAGAGCCGTGTTTGGTCCGAGGGCGAAGAGAGTTCCCGTTACGCCTATGTCAGTGAGACTTGTCAGGCTCTGCGCAAGAGCATCTGTGATACCATCCCATAAGAAGCCCGTGCTGGTTTTGATGACCAGTGATTGGCCACTTCCAAAAAATACGTCCTCAACTATGGATAACTGCCGAGACTGAGCAGTGAGTCCCGTCAACTGAAGATGCGGGCCGACGAGGGTGTAAAAGGCATCAGGGAAGCGCCCCGAGAGCTGAACGGTGCCATCGGCGTAGCCAACGAACCAACCGCCCAGAGGAGACAGGCTGACGTGCCTAACACTAGTGCCGTATACTGTCTGGAGTTGGTGGATGACGGTTTTCATCAGGCCATCGCAATTGGAGAGCACTAGGGTGTGTCAAAGTTAATTGGGAGGCTAGGACTCGGGACGATAGGGAGTCTGTGTACTGACAATCCCCGTTTTTCGTCATAATGGCATATCTGCCATCGGGGGCTGTGGACATCCATTGTATGCGGGTGCCAGCCAACTGCTTGTCCTGAAAGGGCTCGCCGAGCTGTTCCCAGACAATGCGGAGGCCCTCGGGCAAGTTGTTCCTTGGCGACAGTGAGTATGGGTTGAACTCTGAAGTCATGTATGTGCAAGTTGTCATGCATCTTGATCAAACGGGGGTGGAGCCTCACGCCAGCGCAAACCTATCATTGCCGAAAGCCCAGGACGAGGGGTCGGACCCAAAGTAGTAGAAAACCATGGCGATCCAGGATCACCGGAGCCGTGACAGGGGGGCAGTGTTGAGAGGGGGCGATCGTTGAGTTTGTCGTGTTCGTGTTGTGGTCAGGTCCAGGCCAAGGTCAAGCTCAAGAGACGTGGAAATGCAGCATCATCAACTGGCAGCAGGGCAACTTCGCATGAAACGGTCCACCATGGTGTGTTGGGCTGTGTCGTGTTGTTTCGGGGCGCTTGTCTGGGGGGGAGACGCTACCACAGCCGCGCCGCATCTTCAGCTGTATCAGCCCAGCGAGCTTGGCTCGACAGGGCAATGCATGATTGGATGGGCGACATGGGGGAGCTAGAAACAAGGCGCCCAGCAGGGCAGGAGTGGCAACAGCCTCAGGCACGAAGGTGAACTGATGAGGCAGCGACCGGCATTTCTCGGGGCCGGTTTTTCCGAAGCAGCGAGTGGGAGGAGGGCAGTCACAAGCAGTCACAAGCAGTCAGTCTAGCCAGTCTAGTCAATCAAGTCACGCAGTCAGCAGCCGGATGCAAGAGGCGGAAATAAAGATTGGCGAAGAAAAAAAAAATTACACCACTTACGACACTGGCATGGAGCTAGCGTAGCACTCGAATAATCCGGAGTTTCGGCATATTAGCAATCATGAGAAAGAAAAAAATTATCTGCGAATTCGGAGTGCTCGGGAACACCGGCGATCCGGCCCCTACGACGCTGGTGTCTCAACGTCGCGCTTAGCAAGCTGCTGCAGCGAATCAACCCAGCAACGTCCAGCAACCCGGCACTGCAAAAGTTAGTGACGTAGGTGGTGGGGCCTGCTCGGCCCTCTCGCCGTCGAGCCGCCCGGGGTCCACGGACACTTCCACACCCGCATCATGTCGCAAAGCAGGGTTCGGGCGACGTCGTGGTTGGCGCATCAGGGCTCAGATGAAATGGTTCGTATACGTACCCGCATCTGGATAGGTGCGATGATGGCAATACTTTCGAGGCAAGCCAAAATGAGTCGTCAAGGTCACACTCGCCCACGCACGCCCACTCACACACTACCCGCACTCACACACTCACCCTCACACACTAACGCCCCTTCGACATTGGCTGACAAAACTGACTAATTGGCTTTGTTTCTCCCCCCCATACATATCTACGAAGCTAGCTCCCTCACCTGCTTTGTTCCATGCCAAACTCCTCCCCTCGTGCTTCTCCAGTGGCATGAATGCCTCATGGATCCCCCACGACGTCCATCCAGGCCTACGGGCCATCTCCAAGCCCCCGACACGCCGCGCCGCCGCTCCCCCAGCCCGTCCGAAGTGAGGTTCTCCAACTTCTCCAACCCGGTCACGCCCAACCCGGCCACACCAAGCGCCGTTAGCGAAGTCGCCGCCGATTATTTCGACCCTCTGTCAGCGGCTCCATCAAACCAGTCGCGCGTCTCCCTGCCTCGAATTCGATCGCGCCCGACATCTGCTGCCAGTCCTCGCCCTGGTCTTGCGGATACTGGCCGACTGCCCAGCATCCGGCTTCGACGTCGCAGCTCCAACTCATCCCTTGCCGCCGCCGCTGCCGCCGAACAGGCAAACGACAATGCCTTTCCCTCCCGAAACGATGGCTTTCACGGCCGCCCCCGCAGTATTTCGCAGCCCGAGCGAGCCCAGATACCTGACTCCCCTGGCCTGGCCCGACACTCGAGAAGGGTTCCCCAGATCGCCATGCCTCGTTTGACGGAAGAAGGAGGCCGTCCAAGTATGCAAGAGCTGGGACTCGATGGCACTTCGCCCATCTCTCCATCACGATCCTTGCCCGAGACAGGCCCCGCCACCGACCCTGTTCAAGACGGCCCAAATGACCCTAATCGCCTGCAAAGAACCAGGAAATTCAGTCGCATGTTTTGGCCCCGGAAACGAAACAGCGTCGACCAGGATGGACAGGTGCCACCCAGTCAAGATTACGATGACGAGTATGATCAGGAGCTTGTCGATTGGTTGGACATCATTGGTATGTATGCGCCAAGCCTTTTTCGCCTGAAAGCCGTCTAACACGCCCCGATCTAGATCCTGAAGTTCAGACCTTGTCTACCCTAACCAATATGCAAAACTCGCTCTTCGTTCCCAATCTGGGCAACCTGGTCAACCGCCGACCCACCTATGTCCTCTCTGACCGCGATCTTGAGCAGCAGTGGGCAAGAGGTGCCATCAGTTCCACTGGGCGCCGAGAGGCTGAACAGCGCTGGGAGGCTGAGCGCCAGGGCGCCGACGTTATCCCAGAAGACTTGGATGTGGAGCCCGCACCCATGCAAAGATCCAGCACCATTACTTCCCGTCTGACAGATTCCCACTATGCAGCTCTTCCGCACGGCGAGAGCCTGGAGGGCTGGACGGCAGAGGAAAAGCGTGAGCTTGATGACCATGTGCGTCACATGCTGCACTCTCGCCGTGCAAGATTCAAGCGCAGAATGAAGGGATTCGGTCAATATGTGCGAAGACCGTTGGGTTTCTTCGTCACACTCTACGCCACTCTGATTACGCTGTTTGGACTGGCCTGGGTTCTTTTCCTCATCGGCTGGATCTATGTTGGAGAAAAGCAGGTTTACGCCATCCACATCATCGACAGTGTCCTTGTTGCTCTGTTTGCCGTCATGGGTGACGGCCTGGCACCATTCAGAGCGGTTGACACCTATCACATGTTTTTCATCGCTCGCTATTCTCGCAAGATTAGCCGAGCAGAGAAGGGCAAAATGCCAAGATCGAGACTCAAGAAGAAGTCTGTTCCCGAAGAAATCCGCGGCAGCATCGACGTCCAAAACGGCGGCCGACTGACATCCCATCAAGCACGAGAGATTCTACGAGCCCAAGCTCCGTTTGTGCCCGAGAATGAGGCAGCTCGGACAGGAGGCGACCAGCCAGCAGACCTTGAAAATTCCAATTCCAAGTCGTCAGACTCGACGGAGCATGACCTACCAGCGCTGACTTGGAAGCAATTGAAGAGCCTGCAGCACCACCAGAAGAAATTTGCCAATTCGCACAGTTTCTACAAGCCACAGGAGACGTTTACCCATCATGCGTTCCCTCTAAGCTACCTGATTGCCATTGTGCTCCTTCTCGATTTCCACTCTTGTCTGCAGATTTCGCTGGGCGCATGCACATGGGGAATCGACTACCACACTCGACCTTTTGCGCTGACGACGGTGATTTTGTGCGTGAGTATCACGGCAAACATTACGGCCGGTCTCTTGATCAGTATCGGAGACCGAAAGACGAGAAAGAAGGATGTATGGGAGCTGCTCAACCGCCAGGAACTCACAGGAGACGCTATCAAGCACATGGAAAAGAAGAAGCGAGAGCAGGAAGAAAGGGAACGGGAACAGGAGGAAAAGGAAAAGGAGCAAGAAAACAGCGATGGCCAGAGTGAAAGCTCCAGTAGCAGGATGAGGAGGCTGATCAAGTTGCCAAGCTAAAGCGAGCACACGACTTGATGATAGATGACAGATGAATCATACCCAACAGCGAGCGTTGACAGACCCAGATATCACATAATAATTTAATTCAAACGCCACCAAAAAAAAAAGAGAGCCATTTTCCCGTCTGGATGTTGAGCGTGACGCGACTTACCATTGCCATACATGCACTGTAGATGTGGCTTGCGGCAGATGACGGGTCCATCTTACATGCATCCGTCACCCGTCCAGATGACGGACCAATACGCCACCGCCGTGTGCCAAGATGTGCCAAGGCGCTTGCTTGGGGGTGCAGTGGGTGCGCCTCAGGAAGACTCATGGGCGCGAAGGATGCGTTGTCACTCTAATTCGACCACACGTATAAGCCACTCGCCGACGTGTGAGGTTGAGCCAAGCGAAGTGATGTCAAGACATTCATGGTGATTCCACGGCCGATGCTCATTGGCAGCTGATCAGAGCGGGTAGATCCATTTTGGTTTTGAAATTTTTTTTACGCTGCTAAATTATAACTATGCCGATCCCATCCACTCGCCTTTTCGCGCCATGGAAACTTTAAAAACAAATACAATTGGACCTATTAGGGCAGCTCCTGGTGTGTGGGCGGGTTATTCAGCGGTAGCTCGTAGTGGTGGTATTGCTGCTGCTGCTGCTGCTGCTGTTGCAAGACGACAGGCGGGGGAGGGGCCGGCGTGCTGGAGAGCTCGTTGTGCATCACGCCGGCGCTGGGCGACAGCTCGTGTCTCGGCGGGGGCAGGTTGGCCAGCATCTCGTGCGAGCTCGGTGTCGTCGCCGTCGTGGCTGTGGTGATTGAGTTTGAAACAGGCGACACGCTGGGCTCGACGACCTTGTGCGGATCAACGACTCCTCCTACTCCCGCTGCCGGGTAAGACTGGGCCGGGTACACCTGCTGCGGGGGGTAGCCCTGCTGCTGCGGATACCCCGGGGGAGCGAAGCCCGCCTGCGGAGGCGCCTGGTATCCTGCTGGTGCTCCTGGCGGCACCTGTGTGACGGGCGGGTGTTGTAGTGGTGGTTGTTGTTGCTGCTGTTGGGCCCTCTTCCTCTTGCGCAGGAAGAACGCGAGGTATCCGGCAATCGCCGCGACCGCCGGGATTCCTACGCCGAGTCCGACACCAAGGCCCGTCTTGCTCTTCTTGGGGTGCAGCTTGCTGCTGCCACTGCTGCTGCCGCTGCTGCCGCTGCTGCTCGACGAAGAACTGTCACCGCTCCCGCTGTCGCTCCCGGAGCTGCTGCCGCTGCTCGAATCCGAGGTCGGCAGCGAGAAACTTGAGCCGCTCGACGACGACGAGCTGCTCGAGGCGGTATCAGACGTGTCGGTGGCGGTGCTCGATCCCGCCGAGGACGTCGCCGAGGACGACGAGCACGCCGTCAGCCCCGAGGGCAGGTTGTAGCCCAGCTCGCCGCACACCGTCCTGCTGTACTCTTCGGCCTGCTCGCGGTCGCTGTCGGAGCAGTGCTGGTAGAGGCAGCAGATTGCCGCCTGCAGGAACACCTTGTTTGTGCAGATGCACTTGTAGTCGAACATGTTACATGATGAATCCGTGCTCGAGGCCGTGGATGTTGTGCCGCACTCGTTCTATGAGGATAGAAATGTGAGAAGAGTGGTTTTCTTTCCAAAATTTGTTTTCGATCGTTGCAGTGAATGTTTTCACGTCAAAAGACTTACAGCGCATGTTGGAAGAGTTGTTACGGACTCTGCGAGACGCGCCGTTGCGAGCACAGCGGCGAGCAGCGCGTGGAACTTCATGTCGGCGAGCGTTCGCGATGCCAAGCTCTTGGCGTCGAAATAAGGTAAACTTCACATATCACGGTTCGGCAGAGCACATGGCGGCTGGCCCTGGCTATCAAATAAGTTCCAATTCCTCTGTTCCCCCCCAGCCCATTTCCTTTTGTTTTCCTTCAGCTCGAGGCAGACGCCGGCAACTTTGTGCCGCAAGCCACGCTCCAGTCTGGCCCCAGGGCGAGGGCTGCTAGCGCAGGACAGCTGCAAGCCTCCAGAGTCGCCTTGGGCGATAAAGATGCGCCTTCTCGGATATAGATGCCGGGGCTAGTCCCGGCTCCGAGCGGGTTGGAGCGACGCAATTGGCCCATGGGTGCAGCCCTGCGCACAGCTGGATTCCCTTTCTGGCCCAATTTCAAATGTGGTGGTTTGAGCCAGGGGCCCTGAGATAGACATGAGCCCAGCTGGGCCTTGTTGCTGGCCTTGTTTCTCCGCACTTTAATCTGTGCGTGGCGGAAATAGCTCCGCGGTTACATGCAAAGGGGTAGCACTGCATTTACGAGCTGAAAAGATTTGGACTCGATTGAAGTTATGTACATGGCCCCAGCTTGGGGATAAATATTTCCAAAAGACAAAAAAATGAATAATTGAAACCCGATGACACCCTCGAGTTCTCTCTTGGTTTCAGATATTTTATCATACGATCGATTATTGGCAAGAAAGAGGCGTTTCCGCCTCCCATGTCTCGTCATTCAACCCCTTTAGCACTCTAGCCTCAGCTGGCCAAACGCGGGTTGGGCGCCGCCGCACTAGTGATATTTTGCGGACCCTGGGTAGTCACCTGAGGGGGGGAGATATCCTCAAGAGGGGAATGCAGCAGACAACTGGGAGGTGGGTGTTCAACGGCAGCTGGGCAGCTGCTTACCTCCAGCCCCGGCTGCGGGAGATCTCGTACCACCAGTTCCGGAGCATCCAGCCATCAAAGTCGGTAACCGTGGTGGCGCTGCCTGCATTCATGATGAAGTTGTTCTGGCCGGCTGGCGTCCAGTCTGCACGATGCGTTAGTTTAAGACATGGAGTGGAGTGGAGGGAAGAGGAGGGGGGTTCAAAGGATTGGGCAAGCGTCTCGTGAGATTGCCACAAAGGTGGAACTGCGTACCATAGACTAGAATCAGGTTAGCTCACAGATGTTCTTCTCTCTGATGTATTGTGCACTTACAGTCATCAAGTCCAAAAGTGTGGCCCTGTACGGCACAAGAAGATCAACATTGAGGATTCGCACCCACCTCAGCCAGGGCAACTTACCTGTTCGTGCAGAAGAATGGTGATATCTTGGGAATCAATGGCACCCATGTAGTACTCGCGGCCCATTCTCTGGCCCCAGTCGCCGCCAGCGCCGCCGCCAAAGCCGTCAGTGAGCCAGAACGACTGATCGTAGTGGTTGGCAGCGCCCCCGGGGCAGCCGCTGTAGTTGTTGTCCTGGTGGAAGAAGCGGCCGCAGGACTCTGAGCACTGGGGGATGCCGGCGCCGTCCACGTCCGTGTAGATGTTGAGGCCGCTGGTGTCGCCCTGGAGCAGGTTCCTGTTCCTGACGGCCCAGCCGACCACGTTCACCTGGATGTTGGAGTAGGGGAAGTTGTCGTACCCGTACAGCCACTTGAACCAGTGGTCGTACTGCTTCTGGAGCGTGTTGGCAATCTTTGTGCGCTGCTCCGCCGTGACAGGGGTGTTCGACTCCCACCTGACGCAGTAGTTGATCTTGCTGCTACAAATTAGCGAATGCTATTCGAAAACAGTTTTCAAAGCAAATGCTGACCCGTTGTTGGCTCGGAGCTGGTCCCATCCATAGTTTTGAAAGCCAAAGATGTTGCCGTTGTTGTAAGTTGCCTTGCAGTGGTCCCAGACCTCCTTGAGCGCGCCGGACAGGTTAGAAGGGGGGCTCCATCCGGATTGGCGTTTGGCCGGTCTGTTTCGAGACATCTCGAGAGGCGATCGTTCGTTGAGGGTCGTGTCCTTGAGCGCGTCCCAGACAGACGCATCAGCATCATGGGCCGAGCCGCTCTGGGCCGTGGCGGATGCAGCGAATGCCAGCAGACCAGCCGCTGAAGTGAAACGCATTGTGAAAGAATGAATTGGATATATCAAAAGCAAACCGAGCTCAAGAACAGTAGTATTCAAATGCAGGCAGGACGCGAGAAGGCGCTAGAGGGATCCGTTTTGTTTTTGGAAAAAGCCTGAGCAACTCTGCACATCACTCATGATCAGGACCGGAACATTCTACAAGATATAGCAAAATAATTCTGTCAAAATCAAAGGCCTTTCGGTTCAAGACGTTGAAAGATGCCATTTCTCATTGGCGGGAAAACGATCTGTGATTGCATCTTGGCATTCCCACTGGGTGGCTCGGTGGCGGGGTAAAATGTTTCTTGGCAGCAGCCCAAAGCAGCAATGCAGAGGGAATTCTCCGATCGGGACACCAATCGGGATAAGCTTATAGCTGTCGAAGGGGCATGGAACAAGGCAAATCCCACAAAGAGGTCCCTGGTGCTGTTGATGCAGAAGCCTCTTGGAACCACACGACCTTCCCGAAGGGGCAGATTTCTGTATGGATGATGGGGACCGGAAGCAGCCGAGCCTATTTTCACTGCTTAAATTGTTTAAACCCCGAGAGTTCCTGATTTATGGGACCACAGACACTACAACCCATCATGGATCCCTCCCCAGCCGGTTCGAACTCCGGCTGCCGAAATCCGAACGTATTAGAGTTGGACATCCCAGTCTGCGACGCCTTGGCCGTAATAGCTGGGCTTGGCCACGGAAGTCGCCTCCCCTTTTGCGTTTAGCCCTGGGTTAGCATGTAACTGAATCTCGCAAAATAAAGATTAAACGGCGTTTACTTGAAACAAGTGCCGGACGAATATCCTCCGTCGAGCTTGGACGTCGTGACAGGAACACTACGTTACACCCGTTATTAGGGCAGTCTCGGTTCGTCAGACGCATAATGATCTCATTTCGTCCATAAAAGCAAAACTCAGTCGCCGACGTGCAAGAAAACCTTTCCTACCAACTTCTAGTATAGTCATGAAGAAGGGCCATTTTGGACGTCGGGACAGGCCTCTTGGGTAATGGAAACACGGCGACTCTGACATGGACCAAAGCGGTCTGCTGCGTCAGTCGTTTTTCGAGACCCCAACGAGCTCAGGCAGGTCTCCAGCGATAGACTTGGTTCAGAGATCTACAGTAGTACCACGGAGCTATTCCATGCCACCATGGAAGATTTGACCCTTCCATCACTCAGGCCTAGAATAATATCCGAAACTAGCCCACAGATCCCTGAGTGGCTGATTGAGGTTGCCAAGGAGTTGTGCAACTCGCGCTCCATCTTTGCGATCCAATGCTTCTCAGTTATTGACTAACTTACTCCTATGAACCAGTATATTGCCGATGAAATAAGGTTCTGACTACTGAAATTGAAATGATATGCTTATCCAATGGTTTGTGGTATATGCGATCTGTAATTTTTTTTCACTCTGGTGGCCCATTTGGTGTTTCCAATACAAGCATCCAGCACAAAACTTTTCGCTATGGTCTGCAAAAAGAATCGTTGTATTCCTGCCTGAGATTACTAAACCGAGGTCCCAAAATGGAAGTACCTCGGTCAACCCGACAATACTGTAGTGGAGCCATACACAAATGCAGCTTAGACCCGTCAACCAGACTCCTGGAACCACAACACTCCACCTCACACAATCAGTCAGTGTTTACTAACATTTCATTTCTGCTTGGCAGGGTGGAGTTCGGTTATAATCACATGACGAGTATGTGAGGTCATTTTTTGTTGATGCCTGCAGAGCACTGAGAGAGATGGAAGTTTACCGCTAATTCAATATAAGGGAGTCAGCCACAGCTGTTCAACGCGAGATATGGCCAGACGATGGATCCTGACAGGCCAGAAGGGCTTTGAAGAATCCCTCAAGTATGAAGAGAATGTGGAATGTTCCCGAGAACTTGGCGCCCATGAAGTGTTGGTTGAGTTGCATGCGGCCAGCCTCAACTATCGCGAACTTGCCATCGCCAATGTCGAGGTAGTGGAGAGCAACTATCCTGCGTAATTTAAGCACTTGCTAACTTTAACAAAGAACGGCCCCGGCCCCGCAGGACAGATTGCCCCTAACGTCGTCCCAGGATCTGATGGCGCCGGCTTGGTGAAAGCCGTAGGATCCGGTGTGACAGACTTCAAAGAAGGCGACCGCGTCATTACTCATCTGGCACCGGCGCTTGTAGAATCCGATGGCGATGACGCACTCCCCGCTTTTTCAGATATTTCATCCGGCCTGGGACAGGCGATTAACGGAACCCTGCAATCAGAAGGCATCTTTACCGAGGCCGCTCTCGTCCACGCCCCTGAATCGCTTGGATGGTTGCAAGCTGCCACACTGACATGTAGTGGATTGACCGCATGGAACTCACTTTTTGGCCTCCGGGGCAGGAAAGTCGAGCCTGGAGACTGGGTCCTTGTTCAAGGAACCGGAGGCGTGAGCATATCTGCTCTCCAGCTTGCTGTTGCAGCTGGTGCTATAGTAGTCGCAACCACGTCTACCGAAGAAAAGGCAGCGCGGCTTTTGGAACTCGGAGCGAAACACACGATAAACTATCGATCGAACCCCGACAACTGGGGACAAGAAGCACGAAGCCTCACTCCGAGGGAGAGAGGGTTCGATATGATTATCGATGTCGGAGGCGATGTCACCCTGCCCCAATCACTGTCGGCGGTGCGCACCGACGGGATTGTAGTCGTCGGAGGTATATTGGGCGGTGCCGTCAAGCCGGTTCCCCTTCTCGCAGCGCTAATGCATGCTTGTACCGCTCGCGGGTTGTTACTCGGCAGCCGGAACCAGTTGCGGGACATGGTGAGGTTTATTGATGAGAAAAAGGTCATTCCCGTAGTGGATGACACGGTGTTTGAGCTCAGAGAGACGAAACAAGCATACAAGTGGCTGCAAGAACAGAAGCACTTCTCAAAGGTGGCGATTCGAATTGATCACTAGGCTGCTACTATTTGTACTACTTGGGGAGGCTCTAATGCTTGCCTTCCTTTGGTATTATTCCATAATTGAATTCCTTTCTTCATCGGTTTTGTCACTTTCCTGCGGATGCTTGCTCCTTGAGGTGTGTGGCAAAGGGAGGTAATATTGAGATTTACTTTGGTTCGCAGACAACGGATAAAAATTATGATGTTTAAAAGCATCCACAGGAACAATTATACGACCTGTAGTAGACTAGATCTAGAAAAGCCACCATGAGGCACTTGATATATTTCATTCAAGAGTAATTTTGTCATTCAGGTATCATTGTATGTGTGCCCCACTTTCAAACCTCCTTGGGCTGCACGTTGAAGCCCTTAAAAGTAACCTTTTCAGTTCTATCACCAAGCGTCTTTTTTATGACAAATACTCCAAAAATTGTTCCCGTAAAGTCCTTGTCCGCGAAGACGTCGGAGGAAATCGAACCAATAATGGACCAGTCTTTCTGGTTCATCGCGAATGAGAAAATATATCGATTTGACACCCCTTGAATTCGCAGCCAAAGCTTGACATCAGAGGCTCGAGGAATGACCTCTTGCGCTACTATTTCAACCTTGGATTGACCATTGCATAAATGCACCGAGCGAAGAATGACCTTTGATGAAGCTGACTCATAGTAGATATCAAGGTGGCGATATTCATCTTTCAAAATAGACATCCCTGCCTCGACATCCTGGTCAAGCGAAGATAAACCAAGTGCAACAATTGCGCAGTCATTTACATGGCGCTGCCGTTGGCCCGCAAAAGAAGGGGATGCTGCATAGGAAGACAGCCCGACATGACTGGGGTTAATAGTCATAAAGTCCGCGGTAATATTGTAGTCGGATAACTGAGCATCTCTTAAGTAAACAAAAGCAGAAGTGCTTGATTGTTTTAATGGTAGTTGATCTCCACTTGCATCTGGGTTTTCCTTTCGCGAAAAATTGATTTGTGGGTGAGAAATCTGAGGCCATTCTCCCACAGGCCAGTTGACAGGTGTCAAGAATGTCTCCCTACCCATTGGGTAGCTGCCGCTATTGTATCGGATGCCCAGACAAGCACACCACCAGCTGTGATGAAAAATGTCAGTACAATAATGTGGATGGTTTATTGCCCGATCATATTCTATCTCACCTGCCATGACGATCTTGGAAAAGTTCCCCATGCCCTGTGTGTCGCACCTCCTCATCTTTCCCCATTGAGGTCAGCAAAGGATTTGAACTGGATGTTTCGTAAGGACCCCAGATACTATTTGACCTGGCAATAGATATAAGGTGGCCCTCAAAGGTCCCCCCCTCGGCCGTGACAAGGTAGTATAGGCCATCCTTTTTGTAAATGTGCGGTCCTTCGGCGTCGTTTCTACCAGCAAAGCCACCCCAAAGGTGTTTTATCTCGGACAGTGGTTTCCCAGTAGAAATATCAATTTCAAATTGCCGGATAGTGCAATTCAACTCGTGCAAAGGGCCATCGCGGTAAGATCCTTGGATGTATGCTCGGTCGTCATCGTCGAAGAAGATGCTGGGGTCGATGCCTCTGAAGTCGAAATACACTGGGTCTGACCATTGTCCTGACCAAATGTCGGAGGAGGTGACGTAAAAGTTCTGACACTGGGAAGTATCTGGTCTGTCTTGAACGAAATTGGTGCAAACGACGTAGAAAGTTCCCTTGTGCCAACGAATGGTGGGTGCAAAAAGCCCACCAGCGGCGACAAGGGTGTCGTCGTCTCCAAGCGGAACAACGGTAGCTGCGGATCCCTTCAAAGATAGCTGAGATTGCCGATGGATGGCGTTTCCTTTAGAATTGGAATTGATATTAGCTCGCCTGGAGAATATGCACTGATAGATTCCCCCCCGTTGCATCGGACTCACCAATATGTGTCCAGTCATTCAGGGTCTTGGATGCATAAATGGGCAAACCGGGAAATAAATGGAACGAAGAATTGACCAGAAAATATGTATCTTCAGATTCCACATATACGACAGATGGATCAGGAGCAAACCCTGGAATGATTGGGTTTTGAAATTTCATTGTGGCCGGTCTTGCGATTGATGTACAGGCGTTTATTTGAATTCATATGATACCACAACATGGTTAACATGATTATATAGTAACTAAAACATCTCTTCCAAAGTCCAAGACTGTAAGCTGTTTCGTGATAACTCTATTGATCAACGCCAATTCGGTGAAATCGAGGCCGACATTAGCGTCCGTCCACCCAATTCTCCACTTTCCGTCCACCCTACCCGTCCACCCCGTCCACCCTGTCCACCCCATCCACCTAAACAACCTGACATTAACCCGGATTTCAATCGGCAGTTAATATTCATACTAAGCCAACCAGCCTAACTTGATCCCCCCATTCAGAATGAAACCTTGCCTAAACATGTTTGGTAGAGTAACAGTTGGTGGGCGACATGACCCCAGATTCCCCGCATCCCCGGATTCATGTTACTGTGATGTAAATATAATAAATAGCTGACTCTGTTCGTGAAATTGACCCCGTAGCTCTGATCACAAGTATTCTAGACGTCTTTGATTAGAGATTTCAGTCATGTCTGGATCATTCAAAGACGAAAACATGCCCAATGTGGTTGCCGTCGACAATATCAACACAACCTCCAACCCAGAAATGCGCCAAGAAAGAAGCCAAGGCGAACATGAAGAATCATTATGGAGAGTGGCTATTCGACATAAAAGGGTCCTGTTCCATTCCAGTGCAGCCTTCTTCGCAGGCATGGTATTCGGATACGACGTGCTCGTCAACTCTGCATCTATCTCAATGCCAGCTTTCCTCATGTACTTTGGTAAACAAGGTAGAGATGGAAGCTTTTATCTACCCTCGATATGGACTTCTCTATGGACAGCCATGTCTGCTCTGATGCAGACAATTGGAGGCATTGCGATCGGTGCCATCTCTGATGTTATTGGCCGACGTTGGGCATGCATTGGGGCATGTCTCTTGTCCATTGCTGGCGTTGCAATGCAGTATTGCGCAACTAGCCGGGGCCTGCTTCTTGGTGGTAAAATGGTCAATGGACTAGCTATCGGATGCTTGACAGCCACCTCGACAGCTTGGGCGTCAGAAATCTCCCCAGCAAGGCTTCGTGGACCAATTCAATCAGCTATTGTACTCTTCACCATCTTGATGCAAGGAATGGCTTTGGTTGTGATCAAGGTCTATGCCTCTGACGTATCTGAACAATCGTTCCGCATCGTTTTTGCGATCCAATGGGCTTGGTCGCTTATCACTGCCATTTTGTTCTTCGCCATGCCCGAATCTCCCACATGGCTCATATTGCGTAACAAGGCCGACGCAGCCAAGGGCTCTCTGGGTCGTCTCCACGGAAGCAAGAACGACATCAACGCTCGCTTCGAGATTTTGCGTGAGGATATAGAAAAAGAACGCGGAGACTCTGCCGAGCAAGGAGCAGGCAGCTACAGAGACGCATTTAGAGGGTCAGATTTGAAACGCACACTCACGGTGATGTGGCTGTTCCTCGGAACAGGCATGGTTGGCGGCACTATTTTGTCTCAGTCAATTTATCTCCTTGTTACCGCCGGTATGGAAATATCCCATATCTACGGCGTATCCATCGGTGGCTTTGGCCTTGCAGCGCTCGCCATCATCACATCGTGGTATTTGTTGGAAAGGATTGGACGTCGTCTAATCTGGCTCATCGGGTCTGGCGTCAACATCCTGGCCATGGCGGTTATCGGCGGCCTCTACTACGTCCCAGAGAAAGGAAAGTTTTGGGCCATTGCAGTTGTTATGTGAGTTTTGCGTGATCATCTATTTGATTGTAATTGACGGGTGATACCTAGGAACGTGCTTCTTTCGTGGCAAATTGTCACAATTACGTCGGTCGCTTGGGTCATTACCGCCGAAATATCGTCGTACCGTCTCAGAGGCAAGACACAATCTATTGCAGTATCATCCCTTTCGTTTACAACCTGGTTCTTTACATTTATTACTCCATATTTGTATAATGTTGACGCGGCGAATCTGGGTGTACGGGCCGCTTTCATCTTCATGGGCACCTCCATCGTGGTTCTGGCTGGCTCATATTATCTAGTTCCAGATTTGCAAGGGTTTACAACAAAGGAGATCGACTTGTTATATGAAAAACGTATACCAGTGCTTCAATTTCAAGAATATGCAGACGGAAGACTCGGGAATTTGGCTGAGAATCAGAAAGATATTCCTGCTTAGTATCACACTTACTGTTTCATCTATTAAGCACTCGCTTCAACGATATTATGTGAATTTTATCCAATTTTATGGCGTCTTGCTATCTTATTTTAGAAGATTTATTATTATCCGGTTAATAAATGACAATCTTGGTATGTCTTGCCATGCCTCGGCAATTCCGACACCTGCAGAAACCTCTGCTAACGGGCTGTTGGAGGTGTTCGAAACTAAGACCGAATTTCTCTGTGAGTTGATGTTGGCACGGAAGATAAGCTTTAAATTTATTTAAGTCTTAAAGCTTAGTTATAACATTTAAGATTTGAACGCGATCGGGGCACTCTATACATGTGATAAGCAGTGGTTGGGTCCCGGATGAGTTCCGGGGTGCATGATAGCCTCGGCAAATCCGAACCGCTAATTCTTGGGGAGGCTTCCGCAATCGTCCACCCATTCAAGTCCACCTTCGACACCGCAACAGTGGAAAAAAATGGATCGACCTCGTATCCCCGGTGGACGGGGTTCCCACGAAGATTCTAGCGCAGCAAACAAAGCGCACACCTGTCCAATCTGTACTCGATCATTTACGCGTCTCGAAAACCTGAGAAGGCACCTAAAAACTCGTGAGTCAGCCCACAGCCAATCTATTTCAATGGGAACTAGTTATTGAAGTATATATATGATCGTGAGTCTAGATAAAAGCGTATTGCCATATAATTGCCAAGTGTGTGGGCGGAGATTTTCCCGGAGTGATCTTGCTAGCAAGCACCAATTACGACATTCGCGACGGGGCTCAGAAAGTTTACCCCTCTCATTTAATGGCGACAGAATCAAGAAACGGAATCATGTGACCCAAAAATCGGATTGTCATATTGATCATCTTGACAAATTGAGTTCCGCATCGAGCCAAGCGCATGCTCTCGAACTTGACAAAAGACTCGATCAAGGTTCTGATGGAGCTTCTTATCATCCTGAAATATACAATCCTCCTGAAGCAGATAGAATCAGAATTCGTCAAGGTGCGTCCTGTTCCACATTTCATTTTGGCGAGGATGGAAGTCGACAGGTTATTGACGGCATCCCACTTGGACCAGATGACCAAAAGTGCCAGAATAGTTCGCTCTTGACGCCGCGTAATGATGACGTTTATCGATGCGATGCGATTCCTCCGGGATTATGTGTCGACTTTAGCGAAAAGTCTGGTCTCTTGGATACGGCTCTTATTTTGGAGGACCAAGAGGTCCTGTCCCAATTGAGTTCGCCCTATGAAACTTCAAGCGCAGCAAAATGCATTCAAGTCCATAGCCAAAATAGGCATTGCAACTCAGCTTCTAACAGCCCCCCAAATACACCCACTTGCTCTATTGGCACTGAGACAACTGAAATTGGGATCTCGTCACCCCATGCTATCATAAACGAAGACAAGATGGCTTACGTTTGGGATCCGTTGTCGAAAAACAACATTCAACAGCACTCTATTATGCTTAATGATGCTCACCCACTTATGCTAAACCATAACTCGAGATTTGATATGAGTGAAGCGACATGGTGTCGACTAAAACGCTTCTTAGAACCTCAAATACAAGCGTTCGATGACTTTACTCTACCGACATTGACCGTGGCCAATGTATTTATGAGTCTGTTCTTCGAGAATTTCTACGAACAATCGCCAGTTCTACATCTGCCCACTCTAAAAATGGACGGTTTAGCATCACCATTGCTAGCAATCATAATGGTCATTGGCGCCAAATACAGCCATCTACAACACACCAGACATTTCGCAATTCTCGTTCTGGATCGCTCGCGGCGAAATTTACAGCAAGCCATTGAAGATGACAGCAGTCTTTTGGAAGAAGACCACATCATTTATGCGCTGTCTTTGATATGTTATTCTGGCCTATGGAGCGGGAATAAACGAGCATATGAGATTGCCGAGGGTGGCCGAGGATCTCTGGCGACATATATTCGGAGACTTCAAAAGCAAGATGACGGTTTATCCAGTTTCTCAGAAAAATCAGAAAGTAGATGGATGCAATGGATCAGGGCGGAATCTAGACGCAGACTATTATGGTTTACATTCATGGTTGACGCTCAGTTCCCGGCGTTACTGAACACAAAAAGCGCCATGCCGTTGACCAAGATATCAAGATGGCAATGCCCCAGCGACGAAGAATTTTGGTCTGCTCCAACTTCAAGGGTTTGGGAAAACTTACTTGGTTCAGCCGTGGTCCCCCCTGCCCCCAAATTCGCTGTGGTCTCCGGAGCCATGTTCAACCAGGCGAAAGACTCGCCGGAAAGAGGCAACAATTTGATGCTAATCCCGAGAATCAACCAGTGGTCATCATTTTTAATTCTTACGTCTTTAGCCACTCGCACCCTGGAATGGTCGCATGAATGGGCACTGGTTCTTGACATGACGCTTGAGACAACAAATGAGGACAATCTTTCCAACTTGTTCTCTGCGAAATACATGAGTACAAATATGTGTGAGCTACTGAAATCTCGCCAAATGTTATTGTGTATGAGCCCCTCTGTCTTTTTGAATTAATATATATCTAACAAAGCAGCTGCGCTTGATACATGGCAAAATGCCTACGGGTCATTGGGATCGCCACAGCCTATTCGACCAAGAGTTGATTCATATTTCCAGAGGGCTACTTATATACTTCACAAGATTTCCCAGATGTATCTTTCAACTTGTGTCTCAGACATTCAGGATGTTCTCAGAAACGGCGGCCGAGCAGAAACTGACAATGCCCTGTATCATTTTCGAATCTCATCAATACATGGGTATGCGAACGTTTGGGAAGAATGTCAATCGCAAATGGCAAAGGAACACAACCGGACATCATCTACTGGACCTCTAAGTGTTTTCAAAAACGCCGCAAGTGAGATAATCGCAGTAACGGAGGACGACCTTTTGCAATCAACATTTCCCTACAGTTTTATGAGCCTATTTCTGCACCATGTCTTGCTCTGGAGCTTGGTCAGAACAGGGTCACAACAGCTGAGAGAAGAAATCGGTAAAACATTTAACTGCAGTCCGAATTATTTTGATACAACCACTGGAGCAGAACTAAAACATGCCATCATACTGGCGCTGGAAGGTGAGGATCAAGATAAGACACAATGTAAAACGGGCGCGATATTGAGACACGGAGCAAAAATACTTACTGGGCTGGAAACATGGGGCGCCGCATTAAATTTGGCACTTTTGATCCAGTGGCGATCTAATGTTTAATTACAAGACAGATTTTGTACCGATAATACAGGCCCTGACCGAATTATCGTTGAATTGCTTGGATGATCTTGGGACATGATTGAATGCTGGCTGCCTTACCCGAAAGTAGACTGATTATATCTTTCTTTTTTTTTAAAATGAAAAAATTAAAATTAAGCGAGATACAGTTCATAATCCGGAGCTCCACTCATATCAGACTTATGCTCAATGAAAAATGTATATACACGTTTGGCGCCGGACTCAACCATGAGGTTGGTTGAGTCGAAGATCTCAATGCTTTAGTTCTGATACAAATGAAATCGTTGGGCAACTTAAGCACTAAAGCCTAGTCGGCCTTTGATTGGCACTGGGCTTCCAAAGTGGGGTAGATGGATTTTGCCACAGTAGACCGCCTGGGGGAGATTAAAGGATCCCCGGAAGTTAGAAGCGGGTACAATACGCGGGAGGGATTCGTGTCCCTCAATTGAGAAACCATGCAAATCTCAAGATACATCGATTAAGTTTACTAATATGAGAAGTCGAAAATTTAAGGATTGCAGGATCAAAGGTAAATTGTGAAGTGATGGATAGGTCTACCCGGGCAGCAAGTGAAGGCGAGTTGAGAGTGAGAAGCGGGTGTATTACATGGTATGTGAGTTGAACCAACCTACATGGAACTAGCCTGACGTTTCTTACAGCATGTTCGTAAATCTGCCGTCGAATGAAAACCTGTGGTGATTAACCAAAAGCTAGAGCTCGGCGTCTCGAATGTGATGAACGGAAACCAACGTGCCTTAGATGTGAAAATAGCGGCTGGACTTGTCGTGGCTATGCAACCAATTCTTTCCGATCCAGCCAAAGAGAGTCCAGAGCACGTCTACATCGCCAAGCTAGCTACACTTCAGCAGTTAGCGCTGATGGTATGCCGTTGGTGCTGAGACCTGGGCCCGGTTCTTCCGGGTTACAATCTCAAGCTAATTTCCTCCACCATTTTCGGACATCCACCGTTCCCGATCTCATGATGAGCTCTAGCCAATCTGACTTTTGGCGTATTTACGCCATCCCTCTTGGCCAAAACATCGAACCGGTAAAATACGCATTGAGCGCCCTGGGAGGGCTGCATCAAAAGTTCAAGACTCAATATGGAGACGGGGAGGCAAAATCCGGGCACGAGCTTGACCAAACCATCATCCAACAGTACAATCAAGCTATCACACACCTTAATTATTTCATGACCACCGGAACACAGTCCCACACATTAGTGGTTCTTGTGTGTTGTGTCATATTTATTTGCGTCGAAATTCTGCAGGGTCGCTATTCGGAAGCTTTGCGGCACCTTCAAGCTGGGTCTAAGCTGCTTGCAACTATGGAAGCGTCACAGAATGCTAGCTCAAATACAGCAAGTAGTGGCCCACGGCGTGTTGGACCCGAAATGGTTAAGCATGTTTCGTTAATTCTACGCAGCCTCGCCCAGGATATATCGTTTTATATAGGTGGGGAGATCATTCCTGATCTCACTTGCCAAGATCTGGAGACAGTGGTTGTCCAATATCCTATTGCACCGTTTTCCTCCACCACCGAAGCGGAGCAATCTTTTCGTGCAGTCCAGAGGATGGACAATGCGGTCAGGCATTACTGCCAAATAAATTCTCCGCCCCCAAGAAACCATGGTCCTTCTAAATCTGGTTCTCCCAAATCTGGCCCTCCACCCAAGCCTGGCCCGCCACCCAAACCCGATGCACGTATGCAAGCGCTTTGGGGAATTGTCAATTCATCTATGCAGGATTGGGTTACTCGATTTGAGATTTTCAAGGGCCGGACCGACGAGACGAAGCTTTCAGAAATGGAGCTCTATCAATTACGATATCTTGCAGTGCACCAATCAGTATGGTCGATACATATGAAGCTCTCTGGTCCTGGTCAGGGAATATCGATCGACGAAGGCGAGGACTTGATTGGCAGGATCGAAGTACTGTTGAGCACCATTACCTCGGACCAACGAGCGATATTTACCTTTAACGCGGATTTGATCCCGACAGTATATTTCGTGTTCATCGCATGCCCTGATCTTGCGATGAAGCAACGGTGTATAAATCTGCTCCGTGGGATGAGACGAAAGGAGGGCATTTGGGACAGTGAGGAAATCGCAGATATCCTCGAGAGGGCAGTTGTCGCCCAAGGAAAAGGTCTTATCCGGTTTGATGACATTCCCATGCAGGTCCCCGAGCTGGCCAAAGCACTATCATCAATGAAGCTCTCTAAATCCTTCAAGTCGAATATTTCGGCAGGAATATTGGCTTTTAACAGACCATAGTCATTATTATTACCAACTAACACAAGTTAATTTGTCTCGATGTAAATAATGCGAAGCTTGGAGATTTGAAATCAAGAATTACAATTCACAATTGTTCATAACGACGATCGACATTGCTCAATGTTATCTGGAGCCGGGGTTGCTGCTCCGGTATTGTTTTGTGCCTCATCCTGCGAGATGCATTCACTTGGATGCTTTGGCTTCGGGTGTCGGTCGTCAAATTTAATGAACTTTGGAGATTTTTAGTTGGGAGAAATCGAATATAAAGCAAGAGAATGGATGGATGACGTGCATAAGCTGCCTGATCAATTCGTCCACGCCTTTGGGTGTGCGAAAGTAACCGCCTGCACTTGAACCTGCCGCATGTACTGTCTCACAATCTGCCGAGGCTAGCCCCTTGAAAAAAACTACTCATAGCAGTGCAGGTGGAAATGTGATAAACTCTGATGCTTAGGTTTCTTCTACTTGAGTTCGATTTTTCATAGCAACGCTTTTGAGAGGGACTAGCGAACAAAATGCTTAAACCCAAGCTCGAACCCTAAAATCTACCCAAGCCAAGGCTATCCAACCTATCGAGGGGAGGTTCAGTTCCGGTGGTTGGCCAGGTCTAATGATATGACAGGGTAAAATGTGTGGGGTGGGATCAGAGTGCGTCCAGGTACAATCCTCAGCTTGAGTCCCTGAATTATCTGTCTCAAAATGATGTCAGCCAGAATAGCCAATCATGCCTCAACAATGTCGCGAACAAGATTTTGTGCAGCTAGGGTGATGGCGTGTACCATCCCCAATACAGGCCACTGTGGGAATAAGGACATGAACACAGTGTGTATGAATGACGTAACCTGACAGCCCACCAGATGGTGACGAAAGGCCGATGCACTTGTGTTGCCACATAATGACGTGAAGGGCGGCAATAGGAACCAATTTAATTTCGTCGGCCGCTCCTTTGTCTTTTAGACCACTCGTGTGTATTGAGTAAACAAGGGCATCGCCCACCCATTCTCAGCATGATTCAAGTGAAGCCGCTTAAGCATGTCCCTGAGGGGGTTCGCGAACGTGAAACGTTCAAGTAAGATCTTTATACGTGTCCAGCGTGGACTGCCACCTACTAATAATACGCCCTTTAGGTATGATCCGTTCCTGTTGAGCACTGCCAAATTCAATAACAGTGGCGGGCCAATTGCAACCTCCGAACTCTCCTCATCCGACGATCCCATCCTTACCACGCTTGCTCAACTCGGAGTCTGGCGAACAGGGACAGAGAGATCGCTCATATCCTTATTTGATTCTCAACACCAGTATATTGTAGCTGAAGCAACACCTTCTCAGTCTCTGCGTCCGTCGATTCCTAGCGATAGCTGCCGTGAGCAGTTGTGGCTATGTGGTACTGCTATTCCGCGTAGCCATGGGGTGTGCGATTGGACGCTCCTCGGTCATTCGTCTGAGGCAGAGATTTCTGACACTACTGGAAATGAATCTGCTTATCTTCCGCTTACATTGTCACAAGACCTTGCGACCGATCCTCGTTTTTCCTCTAGACCATATTGCCAAGCCGGAGGCTTTGCACGGTTCTACGCCGCCGTACCTATCCGTACGCCAAGAGGAATTAATATTGGCGTTTACTGCGTGATCAATTCAACTCCTGGTAAAGCATGGACCGATGATGATACTGACCGCATGCGGGAAATATCTGAGAATATCATGCTTCATCTTGAATTACGACGATCCACCGACTTGTGCAGGCGCAATGAACGAATGAACCGAGGCTTAGGGTCTTTCATCGAGGGCAAGTCCACGATGTCTGGGTGGAGATTTGGCCCCAACCCAAATGCTTTTATGGATAGACCAGACCATGAGGGCGCACTGAATCGGAAGCAGCAATTTTTACAACGCAACGACGATGAAACAGGCAAAGCAACTACAATTGAACTTGACCCTTGTCCACACCAACATAGAGGAACCATTGATACCGCATCAGTTAGCCCGTATACATTGGAAGACATTGGGCCTAGTTTGAACGAAGAGACTCCAACAGGAATCTTCTCAAAAGCTGCCAACATTATCAGAGAGTCGATAGAAGTGGAAGGCTGTTTGTTCTTCGATGCTACGATGGGATCGTACAGATTACCATCCATGGGTCACAGGACAGAGGAAAGGCCTAATCAATCATCTTCCACTAGCAGCAGTGAGGAAAGTATAGGGTCCGATAGACCATCTTCAGCTTCTTGTCAACTCCTCGGGTATTCCACCTCAGACACATCAAGCGTCGATGGAGTTTCTTCAAAACCGCCTGGCGCATCCGTAGCCGAGAAGTTTCTGGCCAAGCTACTGCGGAAACATCCAAAAGGACAAATTTTTAATTTCGGTGTTGATGGGGATTTGCAACCATCTGACTTCTCAGAGGACGATCGAGCTCTCTCAGTCTCATCTACCGCCACTGACAATCCGCCATCACATGCTAGTACCCTGACTACTCTGTCCATTAGGAAGCCCCGATCTCATCAAAACATGGGAAGCGTTCTTCTGAACGCCTTTCCGGGGGCTAGAAGTGTGGCATTCGTTCCTATTTGGGACCCAAAAAAGGAGCGATGGTATGCCGGAGGCTTCATTTACACCAATAACCCAGCCCGAATCTTGACTTTGCAAGGAGAATTGAGCTATCTCAGGGCTTTTGGAACGCTTGCTATAGCCGATATACTCCGTTTCAATACTCTGCTGTCAGATAGAGCAAAGTCTGATGCGCTCGGCTCGCTGTCACATGAACTGCGCTCTCCCTTACATGGGGCTTTGCTGAGCGCCGAATTATTGATGGACACTGACCTCGACGTCTTTCAGGGGAACGCAGTTCATACTATTGAGACATGTTCTCGTACACTTCTTGATACTATTGACCACCTCCTTGATTACGCCAAGATCAATCACTTCATGGGAAGAAACAGCACGCCGAAGCCCAGTGACAAGTATAAAGCAACCGGTAATGGGGTCAATTGGAAGCACTTCGGTAGGAAAAGTTTGATATGCACTTCTAGGCTTGATGGCCTTGCCGAGGAGGTCATTGAAAGTGTCTTTGCTGGGTTTAATTTCCAGTACTTGTCCGCCAAGCAGTTATCCACTAGACGACCCAGTTCAGCCAAAGGCGATACTAGCAACAACCACCTAGGACTGGCTGAGGGTGAAGAGCCCTCACAAAATTTTCAAGACATACTGATCCTATTGTCATTTGACCCAAAGTGTAATTGGACATATAACCTACCGGTGGGAGCATTCCGTCGAATCATCATGAATATTTTTGGCAACGCGTTGAAATATACACAATTGGGTAAAATCGAAGTCTCTCTCACGCAAGACATTGTTTCAATCAAGGGTAAGAAAAGTGAGAATGTTGTTAAACTTATGGTACAAGATACAGGAAAAGGAATCGGCCGAGAGTATCTCAAACAGAAGCTTTTCAAGCCGTTCAGCCAAGAAGACGATCTGGCACCAGGAACAGGTCTAGGTCTTAGCTTAGTGAAGCAGATCCTGTCCCAATTGGGAGGACATATCTCAGTGGATAGTCAAGTTGGTGTTGGGACCACCGTTTCTATTGCCCTTCCGCTGGAGCAGGTGTCCCAACCGTCAGAGGCTGTACAGAAGCTGTCTGCTGATGACAGGGAATTCGAAGAACGGTGTCGAGACCTTGAGGGATTAAGGATTCAGATTATATTCCCTGGATCTACTCAAAGGGGAAACTCCGAAAGCCACAAAAACAAATTGGTATCAATCTGTACTGATTGGCTTCACATGGAAGTTATTTCAGATGCGCAGGAGGAACTGCTGCGACCGGATTTGGTGCTCTGGTCTTTCGATGCATTACCAAAAGGATTTCAGGAAATCGACAGGCTCGCAGAAACACCTAACCTCGTTATCTGCCCAAATCCTTTGGTAGCGTACACACAGTCTCAGGCCTTCGAATCAGCAGGCCATGTTGGAGTATTTGAGTTCCTATCACAGCCGTGAGTGTATTCCCCATTTCCCATTACAATGACTCCGTATTTATTGATATCTATTTAGGGCTGGCCCTCGAAAACTTGCCAAGACACTACTACATGCATATAGACGATGGATAGGTCTTCCAAAGTCCTTTCCTTCTCACATCATAACCCCGCCATTACTTAGGCAATCAAATGAAACCAGTCAATTGCTGAGTTCATATGCAATGCCTCATACCGGAAAAGGCGACTTGAAGCAGTTTGCAAAGGTTGCAAGAACGGAAACCAAGAGTTCAACAGAGAATAATGACTTTTCGACGCCGCCGCCTGAGCAGACTGAAACATCTGGCGCTTGTACAAGTGATGAGTCACCGCCAAATGAAAGGATGGCTGATCCTGATGCAAAAGTAACATCATCACGAGAACACCAAGTGTCTGCACCGACCAAACTCTTACTTGTAGATGACAATAACATTAATCTGAAGGTATTGTCGTCATATGCAAAGAAGTTGGGTCTTCAATATACAACAGCTAGCAACGGTAAGGAAGCTGTTGATTCCTTTGTCAAGAGTCCGCGAGAATATAAATGTATTATGATGGATATCTCAATGCCGGTGATGGACGGCTTCGAGGCCACTAGATGCATCCGAGCGCACGAGGGTAAGGAGGGGCTGGGTCCTGTTTCAATCGTTGCGCTTTCTGGTCTTGCTTCAGAGGACGCCCAACGAGAAGCATTTGGTAGTGGGATGGATTCCTTTCTTACAAAACCAGTCAAACTGAAAATCCTGGAGAGCTTGATGAAATCTCAGGGCCTCCTAAATTGCCATTAGTAGGTTATTAGACTTAGGAAGAATAAACGAGTTGAATATTAGCGCCTCTAGTGCTCTAGACCAAGTGTATGAGGTGATTACCTGGGGTGATCAGAGATGGAGAGAAATAACTGGTCATCTCCCATTGGCATGAGAGGTGACAAAGGGCTTCAGAGGTGGGAATGTTGCGAGATGCAACCTTGATAAAACACTTATATTCGAAATGGACTTCCGTGAAAATTAATATGTTATCTTATTATCTGGAATTGATTCAATTGTTAAGAATGACTACGAAGAATTAAAAATATGCGAATTACGAAGTGTGGTTCATTGATGCAACTATGGGGGTATGTATAGCTAATACCATAGCTAACCCGTATCGGTCACGACATGAAGATTCATCATCGGTAATCCGCTTTGATTTCACGCCAGATAGCTTTGCGAAGTGTCTGACTTTCATACCTATTAAAATAATGGCATGTCAGAATGAAGACAACCTGAACAAGTTTTGTGCATTATTTGCTGGGTTGAAGCCCGAACTCAGCGGCCATATCCACAACGTCCCCCCATAGAATTTCTGGCTGTTCTAGAGCAGCAAAATGACCTCCCTTAACTTGGGTTAGTTTTGGTTGTGGGTAATAAATCGTGCAGCATTATAGAAATGGAATGGCGAGGCTATGTCTACTTACCTGGTCATGGTCTCGGAACCATTTTACTATGCCAGCTTCGTCGCGCCACTTCTTAGGAGGACTGGTGATTTCTCGCTTAAACCAAGAGTAACCAAGAGGGCATTTTATATCCTCCCATGCGGGTGGCATATTGGCGCCCTTTGCAACCACAAGTCGGTAGATCCACAGTGATGTAGGATAGCACCCCGAGAACCAGTAATATGAAACGTTGGTTAAGATATGGTCAAGAGATGGCGTTGTCTGAGGGTCGGACCACTCAAGAAACTTTTCGCCAATCCTACATAGCGATCAGATGCTGATGGGAAGACTATTTGGCCATTTCGGAACTCACCAGGCAAGCAGAGCAACCGGGCTACTTCCAATGGCCAGACCCGACGTTGATGGCCGCGTGCCTTGGACTGCCACGTACGCAGCTGAGGTGGCTTGGAAGGCCATGCCGCTTTGCAGAGCACCCAGCTCCTCACTCGTATACTTACCGTCCTGGATATCCCGTTCTATTACTGAGGCTTCCGGGGGCGGTATTAACAAAACATTGACGTGGGTGAGCCGGCAGTTGAGTGGATCAAGCGCGGCCATTTTCGGGGCTATTGCACCGCCAAGATCACCTCCCTGGGTCACATATCCTCCGTTTTCAGCTGTGAAACCAAGACTATGCATCATTTTGATCAGAATTCGAGAGTGATCCTCATGATCGAAATCTCTATCGATGGGGGGCGGTGAGGAAAAGCCAAAACCAATGAGATCGGGAACCAGAATATGATATGGCAGGGTGTCTGCGGTTGGATACTGATGCCGAATATGCTCAAGCATCGGAAGAAATTCGACCACAGATCCGGGCCAGCCGTGGAGAAAAAGAATCGGTACAGCACCTGGAAGTGTAGAAAAAAGCGCGTTGAAACGTATGTGGTATTTGTTGCCGTCATCATCGGTGATCTCAATCATGTACTGGGAAAACGAGTTTAACTTTTGCTCCCATTCTCGCCTAAATTGTTATTTGTCTAGGCTCAATAGAAAATTGTTCCAGAAAGCCTACCAGTTGTAGTTTTCACTCCACTCCTTTATTGCTTTGACCAGCCAGTCTCTGGTCACACCGAACCGCCGATCCTCTTGAGAATTTTCCCAGTTTGGGTCGGCTATGCGGCAATTTTCAAGGAGTAAATGAAGCCTGTCAATCTCCCGTTCTGGAATCGATAGTTGGTAAGGTTCAATGCAAGCTTCTGGGGCCACATGGTACGGCAACTTGGAAAATTCTTGGGCAGCCATGGCGTACTACTATAATTTCTGATCCGATGATGAGCAGTTGCTTTATTCTTTTCAAGGTGTCAAAGGCTAAGCCTCGCCTTTATGTGATCACTTAAATAGAAGAATTCTTGTGGGACTAGCTTTCGGAAACTTGCAAAGCTTATGTCAATGCCATGCTGATCTGATCTCCATTAGGGAATTGCCGATGGCGAATCAGAGAACAGACGCTATCCGGCTAAAGTGTGTTTAAAAGAGGACGTGAATTTGTACTGTTCTTAATAACTCTTCGGTCCCAGAGCATTCTTTCTAATCCCTTTCCCTTGGTGCTTAATTACGCATGGTAATGACCGTTATTACACTGAAAAGTTTCTCGTTATTACCAATTACGCTGCTTTTAATTTTGCATGTTGAAACTATAATCAATAAGATGCATGCGATGATGCGGCATGCATAAAGTATTGTCCGAAGTGGGGGAGTAACTCGCCTACTGGCTATGTTAGTATCCGGACGAGGAAATATCCCACATCACAACTTAGCTGATGTCAGCTTATGCCAACGAAATGGTGAATGTGTCCGGCACTGCTAGTAGAGATATGGGTAGAGTAGGCATTCGGCCCCATTGATATCAGGTAATACAGGATTTACTGAGTATCACGACCCTCCCCAATATACTAGAGGGAAAATGCGTATGCTTCCTATTCCCCCTTTGATTCAATATCTAAGTAAGCTAACGTCATTTTCGCGTGATCTTAGGCGAGAAAAAGTCCCTGGCTGATCAGTGCATAAAGTGAGCCCTCCTTGCAGAGTGGAAAAACAGCCGCAATCCCTAACAATATCTTTCATATCCAGACCATGGAGATATGGAGTTATTGGATAGCGGGTATAATTGAAATATGTAAATCCGATGATAAGCCAAAGGCATACTGCCTAAGATTTGCCCTGGATCGACAGTGTCCCCAAAATCGTAGATATGTTGCACCATGCAAATTTCTAGACCATCTGAACTACATTTCACATCTGGACTGGGTTCTATTCATACACCAAGACCTCCCAAAGAAGTGTGTTGCCGAGGCTTTGAGCGAAGTCCTTTTTAGCATGGCGTACTTGGTTGCATCATCATACATGTTGTCCACTCTTATTCAAATAAAGCTCACAGTACTGGAAATGTAACCTTTGCCAAACTCAAGCTCAAGATCCACATTCACTTTCTTGGCAACTTAATACGAGCCAATTGGCCTTGGATGGAACTGAGAATTGGGCATTACGTGAAATAAATTGATCTCCGTCGATTGAGTTACGGAAAAAGATATCTGCATCGTGCTACATTGGCTTTTTGTTCCAAACAACTCTAACTACCCACTGGATTAGCGGGCATTAGTGTGCCGTAATTGGTGCCACTGAGACCAACCAAGTTGGTTCTCTCAGTGGTCGATACAACTCCATTAGTTCTTGTGAAAAGAAGGTACACTTGGCGACCACTAGTCTCTGTGAAACACTGAAGCTGTCCAGACGTACATTGAACACAAAGGGCGTAAGATAGCTTTTCCTTTTCAATTCGTGAAGATGGCCAAAAGTTGGCGACATAGAAGCCTGGACCAGCCTGCGGCTTGATTCCAAGGTAATACGTCTTGCCGGAATGGACAATACTGAAACGCGCAGTCTTGGCTTCTATCTGATAGGTGACAGAGACACTATTGTGAGCTGACTTGGTTGAAAGTGCGTATGTGCCGGCGAAGGTGCCAGTATTTGGATTGATGGAGCATTGGGTCCATTGAGGTCCCACATCCCCCCATACAGTGGTCCATTTTTTATGCTTGGTGACGGCGCAAGTAGCCGGGATTGAATTTGCAGAAATGGCTTTCCTTCGGAATAAAGCATCGGTATTGGTCGAAGAGCTTGTTGAATAAAATGCCCCAGTCTTTGTGCTGGTGGTAAAAGTAGTGCTCAAGGAAGTATCAGGCCCGCCTTGTTCCGCCAATGAAGCGGGAGCATGAACGAGCAGCAGGCCGTAGGCAAGTGACAAAATTGGAAGGCGCATTATATTGTAGTAGCAGGTTGTGCATCAAATACAACAGTTGAGAGTGACAGCGCAAAAAACGCCAAGAGTTGTGGGTATCTCTTTTTTTATATCCATCCGCTGACCAAGACCCCTAAATAATTGTAGTCGCGCCACATGACCCCTGATGGAAATTCTTTCGGTCATCCATGCGTTAAATATTTTGCCTCAGCTGTTGGTCTCTAGCCTTGAGCGGTAAAGCCTATTGAGGCTTGCAAGGATGATAAGGGCGAACAAAAGCAATGCGCTGCATTTGTTTCTATCACAAAAGTAACAGGGGGTGGGGGGAGAAACTGCAAGCCGCATCTTTTGCTATAGCACGAAGAGCCAACCATTTCCCAACAAAGGATTTAGATGGGAGGCAGTGCTATTTAATGGCCAGTAATATCAGTTAATAATAAATGTATAGCTGCATTGGAATACAGGTGGCTTCGAAACTATTGGAGTTGTGGCGTAAATTAGCCTTGGCTAACACATCTAAGTGGGCCTTCGTTTTTCAGCCCTGGCCATGCCTACAAATCTCCAGGCAATCAGTATCTGCTACAAATCTAACAGCCTGAAATCACTGGGCTACTATTTGGTAGGCCGATATTAAACTATGCCTTCATCTTCTTTTTCTACATGTAGTAGCTACGGCCTACAACTATGGAGCAACAGGATTAAAATGTCCTTGTCTGTATCACAAATGCACACATGACCACTACTAGTGGTGGAATGCCAGCAAGTGGCAAGCGGCACGATTCAGTTGGGTCGATAAGGAATCTAGACAGGACTTCAACACCCTGCACGTCCCCACGAACTAGCTTGGGCACCGTCACATGGCTGCAATATGTATGTACAATGACCTGTATGGATGCCTGCCCCCACCCAGGTCACCCGGGTCACGCAATTAGCTGGAGTAGGTGGTCATCCATTTTCCCTCTGGTCCCCTCAATTCGGGGAATTGTCATCTAGGGCCAGTGGGAGACTTTGAGATTTTAATCACCAATATTTTTGTACGATGCGCTTTTGTTTGGGGTCCAGATACGATTATGCTTGTCCCGTAGTTTGGCATCTTAAAGCTGAGGAGATCATAAATTGCAACCTAACTAGTGTCTCGAAATTCTTAGAAAGATTCAATATGATAGACGTTGGGTTGGACCACGTAGATTCCTGTGACTCGTTCTCAGTCCTCACCAACAGGAATCTTTGGTTTCAAAACCCACCAAGGTGTCTCTCCAAAACCACTGCACTGCAGTTCTCAACGCGTAGTTGCCTGGAATCGAGCTTCTTATAATGACCATCAAATTACCAACCATGAACAATGTATTTAAGCCAGATGAGGTGCTATCCAAATTCCTTTCGCAATTGGCTCCGGCAAGTTCAGAAACCGCCAGATTTTCATTGTAGAGGTCAGAAATGCTGGTGATAATAACCAACTAAGTGAGAAAGTGCCACATACCCGGCTGAAAAGTCATTTAAAACTCTTTGTTAGGTAATAATGAGAATCAATAACTGGAACATAATTGATTAGTAGACTAGAAGAGGAAAGACATGTTGCCCATATCCTGAAATAATGGCTAAACAGTATAGTAGATTTAATCTATGAGTATTGAGAACCGTAATAGCCCACATTCTCTACATGCTAAGCTATCTAGATCGTAACAGAGGCAGCAGCATCAACTTCAACAGTAGAAACTTCGTCAATATAGGAGTGAACACCATAGCAGCCGGCATCGCAATCAAGGGTAAGCTTCAGCTCAACCTCAGTGGTACTCTCGCAGGAGAAGGACTCGGAAGTCTGCAGACCCCAAGAAGTGAACGACTTCTCAAGATGGAAAGTATCAATTGTCTTGGATCCGGCGGTGACCTTGAGCTTGCAGGTGCCGAAGAGAGAAAGAACATCAAGTCCAAGTCGTGCACGATAGTTGAGCTTGTAGGACTTGCCGGTCTTGATGCCAGTGAGAGTAGTGGATGCAACAGGGGCGCCTTGGGACTTGGAGTAAGTCATGTCCAGGAAGTGGCTTCCTGTGAATGCGCTTAGTGCACCAGACGAGGACTTGACATTGCAATCTCCGCCAAAGGTCCACGAAGCTGCCTGCTTGCCACCACTAGAGGTGTCAAAGTTTCCGTTAGAGACGCAGTTTCCATTCTTTCTGCTGATAGTCGAGTTGGAGGAGCCGCTGATTGTCGAGTTGGTGTAGCCAGAGCCGTAGCCGTACCCACCAGCACCTCCAGAGCCTGAGCCATAGGTGCCAGAGCCCGATGATCCAGAGTTGCCCGATCCGCTGCCACCAGAGCCAGAGGCACTGTTACCTGATCCAGAGCCAGAGTAGCCGCCACCACTGCCGCCAGTGCTGCCGCTGCTGGAGCCACCACCGCTGGAGCCACCGCTACCAGAACCAGATCCAGAAGAGCCAGTGTTGCCAGAGCCAGATGATCCTGAGCTGCCAGAGCCGCCAGTGCTGCCAGTGCTGCCAGTGCTGCCAGTGCTGCCAGTGCTGCCGGTGCTGCCAGTGCTACCAGTGCTACCAGTGCTTCCAGTGCTACCGGTGCTACCAGTGCTGCCGGTGCTGCCAGTGTTGCCAGTGCTACCGGTGCTGCCTGTGCTGCCTGTGCTGCCAGTGTTGCCAGTGCTACCGGTGCTTCCAGTGCTGCTACCGCCGCTGCCAGATCCAGAGCCAGCGGTGTTACCGGAGCCACCGCTACCGCTGCTACCTGAGGATCCAGAACCAGAACCACCGGTGCCAGCACCAGAGTTGCCAGAGTTACCAATGTTGGTGCTTCCATAGCTCCAGCTGGTGGTTGTCGTGGTACCCGACGAGCCAGAGCCGTTGTTGCCAGCGCCAGACCCTGAAGTTCCAGAGCTGCCAGAGCCCGACCCGGCGCTGTTACCAGAGCCTGAGCCAGAACCAGAGTAGCCGCTGCCGCTGCCGTTTCCAGTGCCGCTGCTGCTTCCGCCGGTGCTGCCACCTGTACCAGAGCCAGAGGTGTTTCCAGAGTCGCTCTTACCGCTGCTACTAGAAGATCCAGAACCGCCAGTGCTAGCAGCTGTGTAGCTAGAGCTGGTGTGGTCAGAGCAAGTGGCAGTGGTACCAGATCCGGAGCCGGAGCCAGAGCCAGAGCCAGAGCCTCCATTCCCAGCACCAGATGAACCTGATCCAGACGATCCAGATGAGCCAGATGATCCAGATGATCCAGTACCACCGTTGCTGCCAGAGCTACCACTCGAGGCACCGCCTGAGATGCCACCAGAACCAGTACCAGGGCTAGTGCCATTTCTGCCGGGGCCCGAACCATAAATACCACCAGTGCTGGTGCTTCCATAGCTGGAGCTTGTGCTGGTTACAAAGCCAGTTTTTCCGGTGCCATAAGATCCAGATCCGCCAGAGCCACTGTTGCCGGTATTGCCAGAGCCAGTGCCAGATGAGCCGCTCGAGGCACCACCAGAGATTCCACCGTTTGAACCAGCACTGCCGGAGCCAGTTCCAGTGTTTCCGGTGTTGGTGCTGCCGTAGCCCCAGCTAGTAGAAGTTGTGGTGCCAGTTCCTGAGCCAGAACCAGTTCCAGACCCGGAGCCGGAGCCGGAGCCGGAGCCGGAGGAGCCACTGTTGCCAGATCCGGACCCAGATGTGCCGCTAGATGCACCGCCAGAGATACCTCCCTTTGAACCAGTACCGCCAGAGCCATAGCCAGTTCCAGTGCCAGAGTTGCCAGTGTTGGTGCTTCCATAACCCCAGCTGGTCGTAGTAGTGGTGCCGGTACCAGATGATCCAGTACCAGAGCCAGTGCCAGAGCCAGTGCCAGAGGATCCGGAGCCGGAGCCAGATGATCCGCTGTTACCAGAGCCAGAGCCAGAGCCAGAGCCAGAGCCAGATGTGCCACTGGAAGCACCACCGGAGATACCGCCAGATCCAGCACCAGAGCCAGATCCTGAGGTTCCAGAGTTACCAGTGTTGGTGCTTCCATAGCCCCAACTAGTCGTTGTTGTAGTACCTGTGCCTGAGCCAGAGCCAGTTCCGGAGCCGCTGCCACCAGAGCCACTGCCACCAGAGCCAGAGCCAGAGCCAGATGCGCCACTTGAGGCACCACCAGAGATGCCTCCGTTTGCACCAGCACCGTTGCCGCTGGATTCACCTCCAGAAGCACCGCCAGTGCCAGTGCCAGAGTTGCCGAGATTGGTGCTGCCATAGCTCCAGCTGGTAGTAGTAGTCGTACCAGTACCAGAGCCGGCACCAGTGTCAGAGCCAGAGCCAGAGCCAGAACCGCCAGATGCACCGCCTGAGCCCGATCCAGAGGCACCACCAGAGATACCGCCTGAGGCACCGCCAGAAGCACCTCCCGAGCCAGCACCGGAGTTGCCAGAGTTACCGACATTGGTACTGCCGTAGCTCCAGCTAGTAGTGGTAGTTGTGCCAGTACCGGAGCCAGCACCAGTGTCAGAGCCAGAACCGCCAGAGCCTGATCCAGAAGCTCCTCCAGAAACACCACCGGAGGCACCTCCTGAGATGCCGCCCTTTCCACCAGCACCAGCACCAGCACCACCAGAGGCACCGCCACCGACACCGCCAGAGATGCCGCCAGAAGCGCCTCCCGAGATGCCTCCGTTTGCACCAGCGCCAGCGCCTCCAGAGGAACCAGCGTTGGTACTTCCATAGCCCCAGCTGGTAGTAGTTATGGTGCCAGTTCCAGAAGAACCGGAGCCGGAGCCGGAGCCGGAGCCGGAGCCAGAAGCACCTCCGGAGGCACCGCCATTTGCACCAGCGCCTCCAGACACGCCGCCAGAAGCACCACCTGAGATGCCTCCAGAGCCAGAAGCACCAGCTCCTCCAGAGGCTCCTCCAGAGGCTCCTCCAGAAATATCACCGCCAGCACCAGCACTGCCAGAGACGCCTCCAGAAGCACCACCATTGGCGCCACCTCCGATACCGCCCGAGATTCCTCCTGAGGCGCCTCCTGAGATGCCACCATTTGCTCCAGCACCGGCACCGCCAGAGGCACCGCCAGAAGCACCACCGCCAATACCACCTGAGGCACCGCCAGAGATTCCACCATGGGCACCAGCACCTCCAGAGACATCACCAGAGCCAGAGCCGGAGGCACCTCCAGAAGCACCAGCGCCGCCGGAAGCGCCGCCAGAGGCACCACCATTGGCACCGCCGCCAATACTACCACCGATACCACCCGAGATGCCACCATTTGCTCCAGCGCCAGCACCGCCAGAGGCACCAGCACCACCGGAAGCGCCGCCAGAAGCACCGCCGCCAATACCACCAGAGGCGCCGCCGGAGATTCCACCATGAGCACCGCCGCCGATACTACCACCAATGCCGCCTAGGATGCCACCTTGGGCGCCGCCGCCAATGCCGCCAGAGATACCTCCGGAAGCACCGCCAGAGGCACCTGCACCGCCAGAAGCACCTGCACCGCCAGACACGCCACCAGAAGCGCCTCCTGAGATGCCTCCGTTTGCACCGGCACCGGCACCACCAGATGCGCCAGCACCGCCAGAGACGTCCCCAGAAGCACCTCCAGAAACACCACCAGAGGCACCTCCTGAGACACCTCCCTTTGCTCCAGCACCAGCGCCGCCAGAGGCTCCAGCGTCACCAGAGCCGCCAGCACTACCGCCAACGCCACCGGAGATACCTCCAGAAGCACCACCGCCAATGCCACCGCCGATACCACCTAGGATACCGCCGCTTGCACCTCCTCCAATACCACCAGAGATGCCTCCAGAAGCACCTCCAGAGACACCACCCTGTGCACCAGCACCGGCACCGGCCCCACCGGAGGCACCTCCGGAGGCGTCGCCGCTGCCGTAGTCTCCGCGCCGATCGTTTTTAGCGTAGCCGGAGCCATAGGTGTCGGCACCGTGGGCCCCACTGCCGCCGCTTTCGCCGCTGGATGTGTATACACTCACGGAAGTCGTGGTAGGAACTGCGGCTTGAGCAGCCCCGTAAGGCTGAGAAGTAGTGTGGATCGCGGCTTGGGCCTGGTGAGGATTTTCCGAACTGCATGGGATGTTCACCCCCTGAACAGGGATAGCCGTGACGCCTCGAAAGGAGACGGCAGCGGCAGCAACGCCGTAAATGAGAGACCTGGTAACAGGCATATTTTTTTGTGAGGGTTTATAGCGATTGAATTAACAATGAAGAACGATCGAATGGCGTGAAGTAGTTGATCCAACGATGACGAATGACGAAGAGATGGTCGAAGAGGTGAGGATGTGAAGAGAAAGTGAGAGAGAAGAATGAGGTGAAGAAAGAATGATACGATTAGACAACAAGGAGATGCAGACAGAAGGAAAAAAAAGAAAAGTATGAAATTGTTTGATTGAGAAGAAGGGTGATGAAGAAAAAAAAGAGCTCTTGGACAAAGATGCCGCTGAGTTTATATATTCAATCATCATGGCCATCCGATCTCAAACTGTGCAATGAATGACAGCGGCCCCTTGCTTCAATCCAAAACGAGAATACGGCGCAACAATCAACTAGCAATGAACAGCCCTAGAAGGGACCACACCATGGTATAGTTACGACGGATAACTGCTAGGATCATCGCCGTCGCCTATCCTAGAACACCCGCCAACGTCGTACACCACGCTTGGGTCAATATATTGGGGCGATGCGGGAGATCTACTTTACCCCTGAGTGTGGGCTCATCAAGTTCCGGGATATCCGCTCGGTAACGGGTTCCGGATTCAAGACCATGCTGAATATAATTGGAGACTGGAAGTTTGCCTTATATTTGTTTACAAGGCTTAGTGCATAATGCTATGTATTGGAATACACAGCCGATGCTGGTTCTTTCGAGGCAGATTCTGTTTCTTGATTTCCCTTTGGTACTGCCTTTTCGTAGTTTAATCCGTTTTTAGGCCTCTGTTGACTAGGTTAACCACTATGGAAAACGTTGGGTGTGGTGTGCGCGCAACGAGCGGTAGCCCAGCTTGGGCCAATACCTGGTATCCATCCGGCTGATCCATCCGATTTTTTGGCCTATGCGTTGCACAGGATCCATCCTTGGATTAGTGCTATATTCAGAAAGCCTTGGTTACTAAGATCGTCGATCTGATTCGCACTGATGCTGGTGGCTGTTCACCTCACGTCACAGTCGTACCAGATGTGGTCCCCAATAGCATTGCTCGAGGTGAAGCGGGTGTGCTCAATCCAAGTCGGCACGGCATTTTTCGCGGGCCATTAGCGTGGTGGCAATGTCATGCGAGGCCAGGACGTGATCTGGGCTTTTCGAGTTTGACGCCATGCCCGCCAGGGAACTGTTATTGCCGGGATGTTACACGAGGCAGACAACATCGCCTTGTGCCCACAATTTTAATTGAGATGACACGCGTTAGTTGCCCAAAATAACACACATAACGGCAGTGGAGGTTAATGGAGACGATGCTATAGAACACACGCTTAATTTGTAGACGAAAGAGATGCTTGATAATCCCATGTCATCGGCAGTTCGAGAGGCCCACACACAACATTTTAGCCCTGCTTTCCGCCTCATTGTGCACATCGCATTGCCCCAACTAGGTTGAGCAGAAATGCGCAAGAATTCTTTGCAAACCGCTCTATCCGGTGTTGGCTGACGGGAATATACCGAGACGCTTCCAACCGGTACCTAAATACTGAATCAGCTACGAGGCTGGTCCTTGCTGGCGGCCTTTGGCGGCCTTGCTTTTTCTAGAGCTGCCATGAATGCATAGATGATGTGTGAAGAGATAAATAAATTAACGGGCATAATACATAAAATTGAAACGAACCTAACACGCCCCGATAGCCCCCGCACACATGAAACATCCTCATCGTCTCGACTCTATTTAGAGATTGGGACTGGGTTATAGTGAACACGTTTTGGCTGCCTCACTTTCTCGTGGCTTTGTGGATTAATTAATTGTTTGGGCAAAATTACCCATTGTGGCTGGAGATACCAAGTAGATGCCCCTACCCTATAGATGCATCCTTCAACTTCTGGGAAGCAACAATGCCTCGTCAAAAGTGCTACCTTTGTGGTGTTTCCATGATGAAAGAAATGTTTCTCTTTCCAATGTAGATGTAAAATCACGTCATGGAGGTGAGTAAAGTTCCCGTTTGGATTTATTGAGTTGTTTGCATTGGTCCAGATCTTTACAAACTTAAGTTAAACTTAGCCCATCGAGTCGATAAGGTTTTAAAATAAATTGGATACATCTACATTAATTGTATTAAGCATTATTATTAGTGCCCTCTTACAGTGGGATCCTTTTTTTCAAAGGGATATCTGGCCATGTATGTATGATGGGACTGTCGAGAGGTGCAATGTTTAGAGTGGGGCTTGCTAAAATGAGGGCAAATACGCGATATTGACACGTTAATTTAGTCGGAAAAAGCCGAACAATGACACAATCGGTAAGTCATAATACTCCTGTAACCGTCGCATTTTTTTCTATACAAACCAGGGTTAGAGGGCCATCCACACTGGCGCATGTGGGGATAGAGGTTGTGTCAGTTTGAGCAGGAATCCCGAGGCTTTGCACAGCAGGGCGGAAAAAAATGGGAGATGAAACTCCGGCGGCGGGAGGGCCTCTGTCCAAATTTGCTGCAGGCAAGTTAGCAGCAAACTACCCAGCGATGCTAATTGCTGTACTGGCTCATGGAAAACAGAGCGAGCGAGGACGAATTCTAGGCATCCTGCCAGGAACTGGGTGGGGCACCGTAGCCGGAACTTCACCCGAATGTCGACGCACCAGGCCTGGGAGACTGATGAGGTGGGTATCCGCGTGCCGATTGGGTATGAGTCTATGAACCTAGCAAACGGATCATCCTCACCCCACAACCTTCTGTCGCGCTTCCCATAATGAGCGACATTGATGGAACTATCCTGTAGACCAGATGTATCTTGACTGCCCCCGCTTAACCGCCGGCTTTGAATACGGTAGCCGTCCGATACCGGACTTGCAGAATACCTGTGTCAATTAGCAGGATCAAAGACAATGGACTGGTCCATAATGATCTCTGATCAATGCCTTTGCTCTGCCTTTTGGCTCCCATTATCATGAGTGTTCTTGAGCGTACCTTTGGAGCATTGAACCAGAGCTTTGAAATGTATTGCGAGACTGGAAAATGTGGACCTTGGCATTGTTGCAAAAGAGTACCGAATGGAACTGAACCTCAGTTTGTAACCCACCCAAGAGGGAAGTGGGCCTGATCAACGAGCCGGGGGATGACTGGATTCATTCTCGATACCCTTTTTCTCGACAGATTCCGTATGCATAAAGATGAGCCGACGCGCTCATAAATTATCCCGACACATTTCAATCGTAATTTTCACACGCCACCCCAATCAAGGGTTTGTCGTGATGTATCTATACTGGTTTACCTTCGCCACTTGTATCTCATATTTGGTCAGGGCCGCCAATGCTGGCGTGGTTGTCCACAAGACGGGCCGCGGCCCGACGGGCTATGAGGTCGAGTTTACTTACCGGAACAGCACAGCTAAAAATGTTACAGTTGGAGGTGGCGGAATGCACACATTCACGGATGAATACCACACATCCCCGCAGTCAGCTGCAACCTACAGTCCCCTCAACTACAACCCTGGAGACTTTGTTGTAAACTTGGGTCAAAGCCAGACTGGTTGGCCTTATGTGATGCAACGAGCGAATGATGCTTCCAACAAGAGCGAGGAAGGTCTTTGGACTTTGACAGTTCCTCTACCATCTGGCACATACAGTTATGCATTCTTGGTCGACTGCGATGTGCCATCGTCGTGTACCATTGATACTGGCAACCTCTTCGTCGACCCAGAAAATCCACCTTTCGTCAATGTGCCGGGCGACATGATATCTTCGACAGTGCAGGTTCCATTTGATTCGGAATTTCAACACTATGAGAATCTTAATCTAAACTTTGACTATACTCTACCTGTCGCTTCCGAAAGCTCGAGGGGAACCATTGCTGCTGTCAACTACACGTCTCCTGGGTCACAACATCCAGCACCAAATATCCATGATTATGTGGTTTATCTCCCTGCTGGCTACAAAAATGACAGCGAGGCAGCATATCCTATACTATATATCTCTCATGGCGGGACTGGAAATGCTTATGAGTGGGTAAATCTCGGCCAGGTCCACCACATCCTGGATCGATTGATCAGCGAGGGGTACATCGAGCCGACAGTTGCTGTGATGCCATCCTTTTATAATCTCAACGAGTCATGGGGTGACCCTCTCGTATATGGTAGCACCAAGGGAACTCCTGGCCTTGGAAGCCTACCGCAAATCCGAGAAAATTATATGGAGTACTTGTTTCCTCATATAGAGGCTAATTATGCTGTATCCCGCAGCCCAGAAAAGCGAGGATTCTGTGGCATGTCGAAGGGAGCAAGTTTGACCTACGAAATGTACGTCAACGCAACTAGCTATTTCTCCTACTACGGGCATTTCTCTGGCGCGTTTGGGTTGAATGTGCCGCCTTTGTCAGAGTATGTCAATTCCAGCATGCTCAGTTCCAACCCTCGATTGGGTGAAGTTGGAGTCTTCTTGTCATTTGGGCAGTTCGATGTAGCTTTCCAAGATACGCGAAATCTGCAAGAGGCTCTTGATGATATTGAGGTTGGTTATGTGGCAAGGTTCGTTCCGTACGGCAGCCATTACTGGAACACTTGGCAAGACGCCTTCTGGAACTTTGGTCGTAAAGCTCTGTGGCGGAGCACTCCATTCACGGACCAAACAGGCCGCCAATGAATGTACTAGGAGGGAAGGATATGTAGAAATTGATGTTGGAAATATGCTCGTTTCGATTATTACATGTTACATTTCCTTGCCACTATTCTCTTTGTTTACCTTGGTATTTAATTTTTACACTTCTCTATAGACTGAGGTCAGACACCCGCACCCTGTCCATGCATTTAAATCAAGGCTTGTCAATAAACTGCAATTGTGCTTAGTGGTGCTTTTATTCTAAAGGTTTGAAAAGTAAGAGTTATTTTAGAACTAGGCTGAGATACTCAGGGTTCTCTAGCCACATTGCAGTCTGTTGAGCACATTTGGCTACTGTTGCACCATCTAAGATGCGATGATCGGCACTCCAGCTGAGAACTGTCTGTTTCCTTTTTACAATTCTTTCAATGCCATCATCGTCCGTCCGAAAGGTGGCCACATCCTCGGCTTCGCCAATTGCCACAATTGCCGTCATAGGAGAGAGAATAATTGGAGCCACAACGTTACCTCCGATGCTTCCAATATTGCTAATGACAAGTGTCCCGCCGGTCATATCTTCTGGTTTGAGCCTCCCTTCGCGCGCCAGCTTCCCGAGGCGCGTGATTTCGGCTGCTAATGAAGTAATAGAGTGATGTTGAACGTTGCGGATCACTGGTACCAGAAGCCCGCTTGGAGTATCCACCGCCAGGCCAAAGTTATGAGATCCCTTGATCACCAATTCCGGTGTTTCTCCCTGGCCAAAATGCCTCGAATCCATGGCCGAGTTCAAAAATGGAAATTCACTGACTGCTCTGGATAGCGCCTTTAAAACAAAGGGGAGAGGCGTCAGCCTTACAGCTGCACCGTCCTTGTCTGTTAAGTAAGGAGCTATGGAAGGCTCTGTTTGTAGCTGTTCACGCAACCTCATCACGGCTGTTAAATCGACTTTGTGAGTGTAGAGGAAATGCGGAATAGCTAGTGAAGCAGTCATGGACTTGAACATTTGGGTTTGCACTGGGGATAGGGCGACTTTCCGATCCTCAATACCCGAGTTAATTGGCAAATTCTCGATTCGGATACCCTGCTGTGAGTCTTGGGATGGAACTGGGGTGGGTGGGTCCAAGTATTTTAATATGTCCTCTTTTAGGACTCTTCCACCCTTGCCAGTACCTTTGACACTGTCAATATCGATATTATTTTGTTTGATGAGGCGCCTGACTGCCGGAGTCACCAATCCGTGGGTTCTACGTTTTAAATCCAACTCAGGCATGGGCATGCTTGTAGAATCCGACAAAGCAGTTCTGTTTTTAGTATCTGGGCTTATGGGCGCCGAGTCTGTGGTATTTTCACAGCCATCGTTTGCTGCGATAGCCTTTTGCACCTTCGGAAGCTCAGCGTCTTCATCGACGACATCTATGTCGAGAAGAGCCTAAAGTCTGTTAGCTTTTAAGGTGTATGAATTGTTGCCATTAAATAGGGAAATTACCGAGCCCACTTTCGCTACTTCACCTTCTTCATAATGAAGTCTTTCTATGATACCTTCATATCGAGAAGTTATCTATCCATTACGTCAGCTCAGAAACATACAAAAGGCTCTGGGAATTTCACGAATGAAGTACTTCAACCGATGCCTTGTCCGACTGTACTTCGCAGATAGGGTCAAACTGTTCGACTTTATCTCCAGGCTTCACAGACCAGGAGACAATTCGACACTCTGTTATGCCTGGAAGCTATCAGAATGAAGCTCACATAGACCTAGGCGTGAGAGAGGCTATTATCAAAGGCATCATCACTTACCTTCTCCAATGTCGGCGAGTAGGTATGGTTTCGGTGAAAAGGTTGTGGTGCTTTTCACGAAGAATCGTGGATGATTTACACGAATATTGAGTAATTGACGCCGAAAAACGTTTGTGCGAGATGTGAATGCAATATCTCGGAATGCCGCTGGACTTATGTATGGGGGAGGCATGTTGGCGGGATACCATGGAACTTCAGTATTGGAACGGGCAAGTCGGAAGCCCGGATAATATAATCAGTCTATCTTCATTCTGTCAGGTATATTATGAAGTAAAATCATGACAGAATAGTCAAGGTAGCGGTAAAGGAAATACCGAGGCAGTGGCCGGCCCGGGCTCGGCTTCATGCTCACCACGCCGTGGGCCTCTGAGGCCCTGAATTATCCGGTCTCCGATAGGAAATAGGCATTATATTGTGACAATTCAATGTTGACTCAACACGATTCAAGTTAGAAAATATCCAGCTAGAGATATTTATTATCAACTCGGGGTTAATCCACTTCCTAGTCTGTCTACCTAAAATATTGCGGCAAAATGAGTACCTGGCGTTGCATCATTAGGGGCTCGAGTACCAAGTACCATTTTCGGGGATGTCCCAAAGGTATTCGATGGCTTTCAGGCCAAAGCAATTCTATCCAGGAGAATACGTAAGTCTCCTCTGATGAGCTGCATTTGAATTATGCTGGATAAATTTAATTGAGGCTTTAAACTGTAGGCCTAGATTTCCTGGAGCCCTTGACAGTCCTTATAGCTCCAAGATGGATTGGATCATTCCGTCAGAAGCACCACGCATCTTAACGTTTCGCATTCTAAATTCGGAGAACAAAATAGAAGATGCGACTCAAATATCGGACATCCCCAAAGAAGATATTACCCAGTGGTACAAAAATATGCTTACCAGTGCGCCCATGGAGACTCCACAAACAGAGAGTTGACAGCAAGGCTAATCGATATTTTTGTTTAAAAGTCAATATCTTGGATAGTATCATGTTTGATGCTCAGAGACATGGTCGAGTAAGCTTTTACATGGTATGTTATTGTTCGGCACCCGACTACATTCGGGTCAAACATGGTGATTGAAATTGACATTAACGTTAACCGGGCGGCCTTTAGGTCTCACATGGTGAGGAAGGTCTTATGATTGGATCAGCAGCTGCACTTGAGTCGAGTGATGTTATAACCTGTCAGTATCGGGAGCACGGAGTCTTTTTGCAGAGAGGGTTTGAGCTGAAAGACTTTATGAGCCAGCTGACTGCCAACCATAATGATCCCGGAAAGGGTCGGAATATGCCAAATCATTACACTGGCCGTGCAAAGACTGGAGCGGCAGGTGTCCCTCCTTGCTATCGCATCCCGTAAACTGTATCTGACTTGTTTCCAGCACTCTGTTGCATCAACTCTTGGTCCTCAAATTCCCCACGCCGTTGGCGCGGGATATGCCCTGAAAATTCAAGATAGAGCTGGGCCGGAAAGGTCGCCGCGAGTTGCCGCAGCATACTTTGGTGAAGGAGCTGCCAGCGAAGGAGACTTTCATGGGGCCCTAAATATGGCCGCAATGATTGGGAGTCCCGTTATCTTTATTTGTCGAAATAATGGCTATGCAATCTCAACTCCGGCCTCAGAACAGTACAAAGGTGACGGAATCTCGAGTCGGGGGGCTGGATACGGGATAGAGACTTTGCGCGTCGATGGAACGGATATTTTTGCAGTATACCAGGCCACAAAGGTCGCCAGAGCAAAGGCATTGGAAGATGGTGGACGGCCAATTCTACTTGAACTGATGAGCTATCGCATTTCTCATCACAGCACCAGCGACGACAGCTCTGCGTATCGCAGTAACCATGAAGTTGCCTTGTGGAAGGATTCACCACACCGTAACCCTATACTCAGGCTCCGCCAGTGGCTGGAACATGAGGGCCTCTGGGATGAGGAGAGGGACAAAAGCACTCGCGCGCAGATTCGCAAAGATGTCATACGGGAGTTAACGCTGGCCGAGGCGGAGAAGAAGCCCCCACTTAGTTCGATTTTTGATGATGTGTATGGGGAGCTGACAGAGGAAATGGAGGCGCAGAAGAGCGAGCTCAGGAGGATCATCACAAAGTATCCAAAGGAGTACGATATTGAGCAGCATATAGATGGCATGAATGGATTGTAGGTGTAGAAGGCTGAATAGAAATACTTTTGTCAAAAAGCTCAGCCCTTCTCCGCTGGGACAGTCCCGGCAATTTACAACCCCAAGCCAATCCCTTACTTAGTGCAACAATTTTCAATGAACGGATTCCCTCCTGTTGGGAGGGGACACTGGGATAGCATCGTTGAGCACTGACACAATATTGAACATTTTGAATTAAGCTATATCCAACTGTCGAAGGTAATTCTAGCATCTACTGATCTTCTATAATTTGCAGTATGCCATCATATATTCCTATCATATCGAGTCAGTATACTGTTAGTGGAGGGTTCAAGCTATGGTTGTGCGTACTTGTAATATCTGGGAAGATGTACTTCTCCCAAGATAGGCCTGTATGGGTTGTTAAACCACCAAGCCTCTTTACAGGAGCTGTGAGGTGGTAGAGTGCATTTTCTTGGATTGTCGCTGCTATCTCAGCTCCAACCCCGTAGTTGACCATACTTTCATGGACAATCATAGCTCTTCCAGTCCTTCGAATGCTATTTAGCACCGTCTCTCTATCCCAAGGATATATGGAGCGAAGATCAATGAGTTCAACGCTAAGGCCCGCCCTGTCTTGCTCCGCGAGATCGATCGCTGCCTGGCATGTATAGAGAGGGGCACCGTATGATATAACTGTCAAGTCACTGCCTCTCTTGACGATCTCAGCCTGGTTCAGTGGCAAGGTATAGGGTTCGTCTGGAACTTGTTCGACCGCTGCTCGATATAGAATCTTTGGCTCCATGAATATTACAGGATCTTTTGACTCCAAAATCGCCGACAGGAGAAGGCCCTTGACCTGCGTCGGTGACCTGGGCACGATGACGCGAAATCCTGGCACGTGGCAGAAGAGCGCTTCTGGGGACTGTGTGTGATAGCTGTCGCAGTCAGCGCAAAATTAGAGATAGAGATAATGAACACTCACAGAGCACCGTGCCCAACGCCGCCGCAAGGCATACGAATGACGAGGCCACCAAGGTTTAAACCACTTGTCCCTTCTCTATAGCGGAACTTTGATGCTTCATTCACGATCTGATCAAAGGCAGTATAGACATAGTCGGCAAATTGAATCTCTACCACGGGCTTCATACCCTCGGCAGCGGCCCCGATTGCCACACCAACCATGCCTTGCTCAGTGATGGGAGTGTTGAAGACTCTCTCGCGTCCAAACTCTTCTTGCAAACCAATGGTGCATCGAAAGACGCCACCGAACGCAACATCTTCCCCAAAGCACAGGACATGTTCTGATGTCCTCAAAGCCGTTCTCAAAGCGGATGTCACGGACTGACAGAGGTTCAACCTGGATGATGGTCCATTGGTGGGTAATCCTGAGGTTTCCGAGAAGGTTTCCGGGGTGTGATGCAATAGACGGGTAGTGCCAAAATCGATTGGAACATTCAGTCGTCGAGCTGACTGTGTCCCAGCATGTGTTGTATACTTAGAAATCTGGCACTGGAAAAATGCCTTCGTAAGTGCTGGAAATCGAGTTCGCCATGCCATTTTGAGTCCCGAAAACCACAGGCAATCAGGGAGAGGTGAAACCAAAACTGGGCAAATAGGCTGGCTGATTCGTGTCAGTATACTAATCTCTTAATCGAATTGTGGCATATTTCGTATCCGCGATTATCATAGTCAATCGAGTGTTAGAGAGTTCAGACAGACATGCGTTGATTCACATCTGTCTTTGCCAAATTTCTTCCCGATGCTTAACGTGTCACGCCGCAGCTGACGTATACCCCGGCTCGAGAGCCAATGTACATTATTATGATCTGCTATTCATCCATAAGTGGCAAGTCCGAGGTAGCAACATGCGTTGTGATCCGAAAGTTGGTCCACGCACATGTGGCTATTCCATTTTAAGCCGGGCTTCGGGTTCCGGGTGTATTCGTTCCGGGCCCGCGCCATCATCCCATATTTACGGATTAGCAGAGAGATCCTTTCAGAAGCTCGGTTTGAAGCTTGTAGGTTTTGATGAAAATAACTGGCGGGTGAAATAAAAGCTTTCTGGGTTTATGCAACACTAATCCCTGGTACGAGGACATAGACGCATCCACACCATGACTGTCCGATGGCAGAGGAAGATTTAGAATTTCTCGACGATTTATAATCATAAAAATTTGCCAATGATTGACCGCCGGCAGCTTTCACAAAAGAGGAAGTGGAAGAACTTTTACCTCTAAACCAGGAGTTCAATTAGGCCATGGAAACATGATAGAGTGTAAAAATAATAATTACTTCCTGTGTAGGTTGCGCATTTCCTTCCATAGCTGATGCGTAAACTCAATGAGAATGTGGCGCCTGATTTGAGTTATGATCGTCCGTGCTGCTTTTGGGCAGTGGGAGGCGACGTCTTGCCGCACTGGGTTGGCCCCATCTCAGTCAAATGGCCTATTTTCCCACCTTGCACTCAATTCAGTGTCAAGACACCACTCACATCAGGCTCCAGATATGCCGAGGAAGGTATACACTCACCGCAAAGGCACATATTATGCATCCTCGTCTCACATTCTTATCTCAGACCCGAACCCCGGCCTCGCAGGTCCTCAATCGTGAAAACCAGAGGCGTTGTCGCGAGCGCAGACGCGAGCTGATCCATGAGCTACAGCAGAGAGTGTTCCAGTATGAACGTCGCGACGCGCAGGCCACACTCGAAATGCAACAGGCTGCTAGAGCCTTGATGACAGAAAATGCAGCATTGAGAGAGTTGCTGGCCGTCAGAGATGTTGCAAAAGACGAGATAGACGCACATCTGGCGGCATGGAATAGCAAAACCAGTCAAGACATAAACCGCCATGGAATTAAGCGGCTGAATGATTATTCCAAGCAAGCGGTGACTGGTAGGCCTTTTCATCAAGATTTTGCCTCTGTACCATGTCCAAAGGCCGTGCCCTGTTTGGAACGTTCCGAGCAGCAACATCCAGCGTCTCAGCCCAGCCAGGCCCCGGGCACAGCGCATTTTTCAGCCCAAACATCAGCTAATTCAATACTCGCTGCCCAGCAAGCTCACATATCGGGAAGGCAGCATGAATTAGCTGGCTCACGCCATACAGATTCAGAGCCTGTGTACGACAGGAAACAGGAACCAGAGCACCCCGCAAACAGCCAAACGAAAGAAGACCACGAGAAGCAAGCGGCCTGCACCTGCATGGATGACCTAGATGACAGCGAGGAGTATTTCTATCCTCTTTCGATAGATCATGCTTGTCACCGCCAGCCCGAGCCGCCCCAGGAGGAACCATTGATGCTCAGTAGTATGCCCTGCTCAGAAGCTGCAGCCATCCTTGCGCAGCTTAGAAATCAGCCAGACCTGACGCTTGCTCGTGCCGAACTCGGTTGCGCCGAAGGAACGCATTGCATCGTTCAAAATACTGATCTACTCCGGCTAGTCGATTAAAATGCCAAAGAAACTGCATATCTGGTTCAATTATCTTCACGCGTTCAACTTAATGTATGTTAGAATTGGAAATTAATATACGAGCAGGTTTTCTGGGTTGATATTCTGAAAGAAATGCCATGATTACCACTGCAACTTAATGTAAATATCGGACCAGCAAGTCGTCTGGCTGACTCACTTCGCCACATGATTGGGGGTGCAGTAACTTGACGAAAATGATCAATTTCTAGCCTGTGTGCCTCAGAAATAGCATTTCTAAAAAACAATTATATTAAAAGTATTTGGCAAGAAGCTAGATTGCATGGCCTCAGCAATCTGAAAAGCAGTACACGCTGATTTTCTAGTGAGACACTGAACCTCCAGGGCAAAAGTGAGCGACACTTTTGCAAGCCTAGCGCTGATTTAGTGGGCGAAGCGCCGTGGGGGTTCAGCTTTGTTGGCAATTTCTCCCTGCGGCACAGGGCACAGCAGAAATTTCACCCACTGTGAGGGAGCCTGTCAGGCCCCTAATATGATTGGCCACTTGCGTCCATTCCCAAATCCGGTCAACCCGTGACAACTGCAAGCCAATCATAGCTTGGGGGTGACAGAAACCTTCTCAACCCATCGACCAGACGACGGAAATCAGTCGCAAGATCGGCCGAGGTGGCCGCCAGGAAGTTACGGAACCTTCTGCTCCATAGTGGTAGACAGACAAAAAAACGATATTGCCTGCCGCGAAAGCCCTCCCCTCCACGGTCTAGTCGTGGCTTACTGCGTTTCCAATTTGGAAGTACAAGACACGGGGGTACTTGGCACAGGAAGAGTTATGAACAATGATTGAGAATTGTGACAGTGCTATCAGGATAGATGATAGTCTACCCTTATAAATTTGCGGCAATAGGAGGATACAGTGTGCTGCTTTCTGTAAAATCCCACCCACACAACAGGCATCGAATATCTCACGAATTCACCAAGGGTGCCATACTTCGCGGCTCTACCAACATTTCTTCGCAAGGACGTGAGCCATAGGCAGACAATTTACATCGCCGCTACCTCGTTAATCATGATGACGGTGAGATAGACAGTATGACTTTCCCCGAAGGGATCACACAGTGGATAGCCGTGGGGGTCTGTTTGAAGAGTGGATGTATGGATTTGATGCAGCTGCCTGGGCTGGTTACTAAGTGTCTAGTATAAGAATGCCAAGTACCATCTGCGGGAATTTCCACCAAAAGGGTCCATTTGACATCTGTCTGTCAGCTAAAAGGGCACGCAACTTGATCAGGTATGGAACCCAATCTCCCCATCCTTTGACCACCAATGCACGGGTGTTGGCAAAATGAAACCCCTGAGCTCACTCTCCCTTAGTGTTCTTAGCCCTAGGACCTTTAGTATTTATTCATCACCAGCACGATTCTGTAACACCAACGGGCCAGTCATCATGAGCGGGCATGGCGATCTCAACAATTCCTTTGCAGCACGGCCACGCGCCGAGCTTGCTCCAGATGCTTTATACAGTGGCCGGTCATTCGCAATACCCAAAGACGATGATGACAAAGAAACACGGGAGCTCTACCGTCCATTTTTGCAGGACGATGTGTGTGGAGATGCCGACTGGGTTGCGCAGTTAGAACTTAGCACAGCGCTGAAGATGGTAGAGGCCGAGATCATTAATCGGCGACAAGATAGACTGCGCATTCTTGTTCTGTATGGCAGTTTGCGGAATCGGTCAGTTTACTCCCATTTATGACCGCGAGAAGGTCGTCTGAGCTGGCGGCCAAGTCGTGTCCGCAAAAAATACTGACCTGATAACCTAGCTCATATTCTCGCCTGCTGGCTTTCGAGTGCTCGCGGATTCTCTTCCGCCTTGGCTGTGATGTGCGCGTATATGACCCTACTGGTCTACCACAAAAAGACGATGTACAGCATACCCACCACAAGGTGCAAGAGTTGCGGGAACTCAGCAAATGGAGCGACGGCCATGTTTGGGTCAGTCCAGAACAGCATGGCAACCTGGTAAGCTGTCTTGAACATAAAAGGTGTGGCTTTATGCAGCAAATTGATCCTTAATCCCCAGACTGGCATCTTTAAGCAACAGATCGACTGGATCCCATTGTCATCAGGATCAGTCCGCCCCACCCAAGGCCGAACCTTGGCAATTGCCCAGGTCAGCGGCGGATCTCAATCATTCAATGCCGTGAACTCTCTGCGTATCCTAGGCCGGTGGATGCGTATGTTTGCTATACCTAACCAGAGCTCAGTTCCAAAGGCGTATACGCAGTTCACTTCGGAAGCAGAAGGCAGCCGTATGATGCCCAGTTCTAACCGTGATCGCCTCGTCGACTGCATGGAGGAGTTGGTAAAATATACCATTGTGATGCGTCCCCATTTTGATCTGTTCGGCGATCGCTTCAGTGAGCGTGAGGAGAAGAGGGGTAATTCAGGATCCGAATAAGTTACTGGGTAGGCATATAGAATGCGAATAGAGCTGGAGCCCCGTCGTCAATTTATGATACAATTTGTCACATTGCCAACTATGGTAAAATTGAAGCGACCCTCCGCTAATGTAGAGTGCAAGGATAGCCTATATCCTAGTTGACACAAGTGTTAGTTTTTCGAACAGTAAGCATGCTAACCATTGATCACAGCGGCAGGTCGTAGCAAAAGCGTTGCGCACAAGATTCTCAGGTGCGCAGATCCAAGCCAGGTACTTTGGTCAAAGACATTTAAATAGATGGCTTATTGCATGAGAAGCCTGTCCCAAATCCCCAACGCTATTTTGTACCTGATTTTCTATTTTGCTTTAGAGAGATATTCTAGTGAACAGTAGCAATCGTCTTACAAATGAACCGCGCGGCATTATTGCAGGCAGCCAGCGTCAGCTTCAGATTGGCGGTAAAATAACGTATTGGCTACAAGCTTCTGCATCTTGTGTAATCCTCATAATTTCTCACTGTTCGGACTTTTCGGAGAAAGCCAAGATGCCGAAATCCTGGCTGACCACCTGAGTGGATCCCGGGGGCGCCAGGACCCACTATCGTCATGAACAAGACGGCAACACGCGCGCGGTAAGTGAAGCTAATCCAGCACCACTTTCGACGGCATCATCCACTGTCTGTATTTGGCAAATCCTTCTCTGGAAACTATTCTGTTTTGGTATTCGCCGCTGGCTGCGGTAGCTCAAGCTTGGTTGGACTTCTCTGCTGAGTAATTGATTACACCCCCTATGATTTCGTGAGCATTCATCAGCCTGTGCCTGGGCTTGGGTTATGCCCAGCAGTATTTGGAACAACTTTAACCCATGCTCGTTGTATACCATGTTAGAGCTATTTAGAGAGTAGATACACGACTACAATCATCATTATCATCATCATCACAAAACAATACCCTGCAACTGGTCACTAGTCTTTTCATTCACCCTCTCCTGCTACGGGCTTGAATGCACAATATCACACAGTATCAGCCAGCAAAAACCATGTCCAAGCTAAGAGCAATCAGCAAGGTCTTTGCTACTTTCGAGCAAGCCGAGGGCGCTGGCGCTACAGTAAGGCGCTCCATCGGCAGCATGTCTCAGCGCAACTTGTCGCCATTTCTCCTGCTTGACCACATGGATGGAAGTACCGGTGAAGGGTTTCCAGACCACCCCCACCGAGGACAAGAAACAGTATCCTACATCCTCAAAGGGTCCATCGAGCACGAGGACTTTGCTGGAAACAAGGGAATTCTTCATGCTGGCGACCTGCAGTTTATGACTGCAGGAAGAGGCATTATGCATTCTGAGCAGCCACTGCCTGATCCTGATGGAAATCCGGGAGCTGGTTTCCAGTTGTGGGTCGACCTCCCGGAGAATCTAAAGATGTGTGAGCCCCGGTATCGAGACTTGAGAGCCAAGGAAATCCCCGTGGCACGTCTCGATGACGGCAAGGTCCTTGTAAAGGTCATCTCGGGAAAAGCTGGCAACATTGATGGAGTCAAGGATCTAGCATACACACCTATGTGGTATCTAGATGTCGAAGTGAAGCCAGGTGGTACACTAGTCCAGCCTCTACCTCGTGGTTGGAACGCGTTCTCCTACGTCTTTGAGGGCTCTGCCGACTTCGCAACTCGAACTGGTAGCTGGATGAAGGTTGAGCAATACGGCACCGTCATATATGAACCCGAAGGAGATGCCATTACTATCCGGGTTCCCGAGGCTGAACATTCCAGCGCTCGTATGCTCGTAATCGCCGGCCAGATCCTTGACCAAGCAATTTTTCAGCGTGGCCCATTTGTATTAAGTAGTGCTGAAGGAATTCACCAAGCTTTTGAGGACTTTTACGAGAGGAAAAACGGGTTTGAGAGAGCGGAAGGGTGGCAGAGTGAGAATGTGAGGCGCAGGATGAGTATTTAGGATACATTGCCTGCCTGTGGCGTTGGATTCGAGTCTGATGGAACTGAAGGATTTGCGAGAAAGTCACCATGCCAAGCACATATTTTCCTCACCTTCAGGTTAGCTTCTATTGAAGCAAGCAATGGCCAGGGTCACGATTCCATTGACACTTCTAACCCTCCACGTTACCCAGAATAGCAAGGAAGATGAGCAGAAGCTGCCTAGTATAGCTTGGAGGGCCAACCTACATACAAGAAAAAAGGGAAATATCTGCAAAATGAGGAGGTCAAGAATTGTCACTACAGGTGCCGGAGAGTCTGCCCTCCCAAGTAGAGGATAGAAAAATACTAGTCGATTATTATGATATTAACTAAGGAAAGTATATTTATATTCGAGTCCCTACCTGCATAGCTTACAGTATTGAAACCAGGTTTCGCAAATATACCTTCCAGGTCATGCTCCCTGGACATCTGTTTCAGAAGCCCACTGCTGTGAATAGGGCCCTGACAGTTGCCGGAGTGGCCCATGGTGATAAATGAGTAATGGAATCCCAGGCGCCTTTCTTCAACCCCTGTTCCAAAATACGGCGTGTTGTGGCATTAGACAATGGTAACCTCGGTGGGATCCTTCGCCTTCCACAAGCTGAAGTACTCGCTGCTTCTGAGGCCAAAGCCAATCCCATCCAATGGGCAATCGTATTCTACCCATCCGATACGCCGGTACTCCCCAGTAACGCTTTCCAATACTTCTCTTGCATTTTTCTTTGTGTCTCCGGTGGGTTCGAGAATAATAGCTCCGAACATGGTGTAGTAGCCAAGACTCATTCCGATCTGGTTGTGGCCGCATATTGGGAGCACGGTGTAGTCCCCCTAGCCAGAAGTTGGTGGTGAGTCGTATTGTGTTTCATCCCAGTATACCCTCAAGTGCCTGTCATACTGTTCTGGCGGCGACTTAGGAAGACTTTGAAGGTCCAGAGTGCCCCTAAGCCTCAGCCTCCCCGTCAAGATCTCCCCGTAGCGATCAGTTCCAGGAGACGGATAAATATCGATGTCAACCACCTCGACGACTTTTTCGCGGAAGATATCAATGCCGAGGACGGTGAAGTCGATACCCGAGCCCACAGATGCCCAGCTCCAACTCGGCGCCGCGTAAACTCTCGGTTTCGGTTCTGGACGGTAAGTATGCCATTGCAGGCCTCGGATTAGATCGTTCCTCCACAGCCCAGCCAGATACTCAGTCCCGATGACAGGCTGCACAGATCGCGCGACGGATGACAGAGCCATGAGCCGGTCTCGTGGATTCGTGAACTCTGCAAACGAATATTGCTTGACGAAATGGAACCACTCTACCGGACACAGGTGGCGCGTGCGTCTCGATCTCGCTACGCTCATCATAGACTCCTTGTGCCGGCAGCTGCCTTGGTTGATTAGCCCGCCGAGCTCACCATGGAGGTTGTGAGCCTTCAGGGTACCGCACTCCCAGAATATGCCATGCTCGGTGAAGTGCACTATTCTTTTCGAGAGAGCACGCTCCTGCATAACCCAGCCGCGCTCGTTTAGCGCTGACTTAGAGACACACTGAAAGAAGTTGGGAGTGCTGGTGTTCACGAGGACATCTTTTGTAGTCCGAATACCGTCCTCTTTCTCCACTGATCTAGTGATTGTGCAAGGTTCCGCAGTGAAGGCGCTGGTGCCGGTCTGTGCGAGGAAGCCCTGGTGAGCATGGAGAGCGCAGGTGGCGGCAACGGTGAGGATGGAGTTCTGGTATATGGTTCCCATTCGCGGTCCTTCATCGGACCAGTCGCTGTCGTTGCCCGCAACAGGCTGCACGATGCAGAGGGCGTCTATCCAGAGGAAGCGAACCCCCAGGGAGCGAACGACCGCAAAGGCGTCTTTGAAAGTCTGCGGCATGGACATGAGCGGCATCTCCAAGAGTATATCGAATGGTGTCGTTAGAATATAGTCATGTGTCGTCTGGCCCCAACGGTAGCTTAGTGTGCAGTACTCTCGGAGGTCGGCAGCCGAGGCGAGATTGTTGACGAGCCAGTCTCTACAGTCTATAATTACGACGCTATCAATGTGCGTCAAGTCGATGAGTCGTTTGGGCAGTTCAGAAGCGGCTTCACCAGCACTGTACTGCGTCCTGAAAATGATATCTTCACAAACCTCGTGGTCCGTAAGGCACGTCTGAAGCCAGACTCTAGATGTATCTAGGACTCCGTAGCTGCTCGGAGACTCCGGCTTGTATTGCGGACACTCGTCTGGAGACTCTATATGCATGGTCAGAGATCCTTGAAACGAAGGACACTCCAGAGAAAAGTGATCGCCGTATTCGTAGAGCCGTACTTCTCCCGGCGTATCGCATAATGCATTTCGACGGACCCAGTTTGAGAGATATTGCCTGCACAACGTACAGAAGTCGCAGCCAGACGCTGCGGAGCTTTCGAGCTCGTGGAACGACGACCATGTGCGAGCAGGCCCTTTGCCCGCCATCTGCACCCCTGAGGAGCAAGCTGAGCAGCGAGGCATGGCTGAGGTCTCTAAGGTACGGGAAGTATGTTTGGTTAAATAATCGATTTGAAGAAAATCAACCGTGGTGGGCTCAACCAGGCAGCAAACCTAGGAATATCTTGATAGTACAACTATCTTTTCAGATGCAAGATTAAATAATCAAGCGTGCAATTGCCCATCTTATGAGGCCGGGGAAGCCAGTATAAGTACCAACAAGGATTGAGGCAGTGCTCTATAGCGCGAGAGGTGCATGCGCGCCACAGTTCAGAGTTCTCCAATTAACATGAAGACAAGTGAGCAGTATTTACAGTACAACTGCGTCATTCATTATTGAGAGGCATTTTTATGTAGGCACTGGCAGGAATAAATATTGATGTAAAGTATCAATTAGGGCAATAGATGAAGTTAGTTCTCGTGCCTCAGGCTACTAGAATTAGGTAAGCTGGCCTTCCCATACATGGATATTTGAAAGAGAGATCAAATCGGGGAACAATTGGAAAAGTTTGGCTTTCGATCGCACCATAAGCCGCAATTCTAAGTCGTCTTTGAAGTCTTGGCGATTGAGAAATGAGCGAACCGTCGCACTGCCCGTGCCGCCAGTTGCCCCAAAGATCGCAACTTTTTGAGGTGTCAAGGCCATTTTTAAAAATACAATTAAATCGTAAACCACACCTCTTGCAAGGTACATGTAAATAAGAAATGATTCGTTAATTACTCGGTTCTGCATCAATTGTTTGTTTGATTAAATCCTCTGCTTGCTAGTTAGTCAAGCCTCGGCATCGGACTTGTATTTCGTTCCCAAAATAGCGAGACATCCGCAAGACATCCATGATACCCACTTTGTTTCTGAATGCCATCCATGCAGGTCGCTGAATGAAAACGCGTCAAGGTGTCACTCAAGCCATTTTACAGAGCGTGGCCTTTCCCCCTGTTTTAAACATGGATCGATTCAATATCTATTTGCTGGTTATAATTTCAGTCGATAGAAAGTGTAGGTTTCTCTATTACATACGTCCGATGCAGCAAATTCGCTTTCATGTTCGGTGTGGCCAATGATAAAACCGGTCAAACAGAAATTCAATCAATAGCTAGTAACGATATGTACAGGCTAGACTTCTACTTAGAACAAGAATATTTCCCAGAGAGAGCTGTTGACACACAACAACAAAGGAATAGTAAAACGAAACATCTGCTAATAGAAGCCACGCGAAAAGATCCACTCTTAAAGAAGGGCTTCCAATCCAAGCCCGAAACCAGTCCAGCCATCGAATTCCGCAATGAATTTCACCGCCGCCTTCTGGTAAAGTCCGTCTTCCAGTCCCCTTACCTCCTCAACAGCTTTCAAAGCACGGACCACCTTGGGCCAGTGAACGTCATTGGACCACTTGCTCTCCAAGGTGCTCTTAAGAATAGCTTCCCAACCGCAGCCGTCCGCCTTCAGGGGCTTGATCAGTTCCACTCCAAAATTTGGCCGTAGCTGTGCAAGATAGACTATTATGGCGTATAGCCCAAATTGTCTCACTACGGGAATCTTGTGCTGTTCTGGGATGATGGGGAGCAAGATATGGAGAGCGTAGCTGACGGTCAACACATGGGCCAGGAAGAAATCCAAGCCACCCTCGGCGTTGACAGCGCTGACTGCCAGTGCCGCGGCTGTTTGTAACCAATCTCTAAGCTGTTCAGCGGCATCCTCTACAACTAGAGAATTCCAGTGTTCCAATATTTCTGACTCGTATTGGCGCAGCAAGGTAAATATATTGGCAAACCCAGGATGCTCAGAATAACCATTGAAGCGCTCATCTCTCCTTACATTTCTCAGAACCGTTTCCAAGCTCGTCGTTTTATATGTAGAGGTATCTGGTGGCGGTGAGTCCAGGAATTTGTGCGTTTGGTCATACTCAGTGCAGCCGAGACTCAGAGCCTCGGTGATGACTTCTTTGCTGCTGAATTCATAACCATACGCCAGATGGATGAATGGGTGGCCAACTAAAATCCCCGGTTATGATCTCTCGACTATTATGAAAGGGGAGGGCTGTACATACGTCCACCAGAGAAGCCGTTGATCAACGGCTCTGTCCCATAGTACAGATGCTCTTCCACAACCTTGTTCCAATTGTCGCCATTTTTGCGTACTTCAGAGTCAAAGTAGTCCACATATGCAGCTGTGTATCTTTAGCCATGCAAGATTAGTCAAGTTCAAAGTAATAGGGTGAAAGGTCCAACCTACGATTTGTCACCCAGGTGCTTCCTCCAGTTTTCAGGCGTTATGGCGTTCCTCACTACCCCACCATCAACCTGGGTAAGATTGGGTACTTCAGCTGCGTATATCTCCTCTAACTTGGAACTACTCGCTCCCAGAAGATAGGAAGACCCAAGAGCCTAGTTGCATCGCCTGTTACTTACACTATCGACAGCGGTCATTTGGGTGATTGCGGATCTTACATGAGGTAAATGGTTATGAAACAGCAACCTTGGTTCACGGAGAACTGCATGAGCAGCGTGGTTCTGTCGAAGGAGTTTGTCAAGCGTTTTCGCAGCATCATCCTCACTGTCAAGTAAACGATAGACAGTTTCCTGGCTAAGAGGGTAAGGCGGGTTCTCAGTTTGAGATGGCATCGCGCGACTGTGAAGGCGGCAAATACAAAAACGCTGATTTAGCAATTGCTAGTTGATGAGCAGAGTTCAAAGTATATATACACACTAATTTTATCAGTCTTGAAAACAATAATTTCATATTCTCTACTCATCAAAAGGACTTTGTAATTTACCTTGATCTATATGGTTACCCCGCATGTCAGAACCGTATGGATGTGACCGAAGTGCCATGTTGTGGTACTGTTATACCAGAGGGGTTGGAGTTCGGAATCAGACCCGGGTATCCGACTTTTTCCAAAAAAGTTCTTTTGTCGCGACTATGCCCCTAAAGCAGTTATAAATCAGCGTCGTACGTGATGCATAAGACGGGTTCGGTGCCAGCCAGCAAGCCTCTGCCCAGAATCGCTATTCCCAGCCCTTCTAGCTCGGACAACGCAATTTTCCAAAATTCCGCGCTGCGCCGGACTTTTAGAGAAATACCGATGGCCGATATTAGGTGCAGCTATGTGCTGTGCGTGTCTCATGATACGGGGCCCAATGTTACATTCTTATGCGGCGTGGTTCCGCAGTCTTACCCGGCATGTCTCAGCACATGGACAATGGAGTTGGGTGCAGCGGCGCATTAAACCCATCTCATTTACTAGCAAGTAAGAACACCAAGATTGAGCCAACCTAATCAACCGTGACGTAATCAGGTGCGCCTCCATTCTATACCATGAAGGACGGCGGTGGTCTCAAAACAGCTTCATTCAGATTTGCATGCCGCATCACCAGCATAGAAACAGAAACCAGATATTGCCGAGGTCAAGTGAGGCTTAGATTGATCGCCATCACAAACGGGGCATATAATTCTCAGAAATACAACCCATATCTTTAAATCGCTACAGAGACTTGTATTCTCCTCAAATTCATTAGGTGCCAGACCTGTCTAAACGCTAGACGGGCAGCGACGAATCAGCCCAACCCTGCATGGACTTGAATGAACCTGCCAGAGTTTAGAGAAGCAAGCAGTGTGTGCCTCTTAAATTTCGGAACGCATTTCCCCAACCTAAGACAGGTGTTGGCAGTGACTTATAGTTCGAAGAACCCCCAGTCGTCGAAAGTTTAATGGTGGGAATGCTCGAGGGCGAGCTTCTTTTTGATCGACGACTGTTTTTTTTTTTGGTTCCCTCTACATCTGCAAAACTCTAAGGGTAATTTTACTGACAAATCCATAATAGTCCAGTATTTGTAACGTACTAGTTTAAGTTATGCTGGTATAATGTATACGAATCTGCTCCTCAGGCAAGGCTGGCCCGTTTTTTTCGTGCCAAGAGGCAATTATTTATGGACTTGTAGATATTTTGTTCTAGTCTCAAACCTTGGCTATACTGGTTCAAAGGGACGCCTCAACATAAGGGTGGTATTACACTACACAAACATGACATAATTCCACATGCGGAAATGAAAGCCTAAAAGCTAGATATGCTTCTCTGAACAAATCCATTACCCTTGACAGGCTTTCCCCTGAAACCGATATAGACAGATGTGCGCATTGCACAATGACAATATTGGCACTCAGTTAGCGTTGTACCGGTAAAGCGCGATGTGTGCGCAAGGTCCGTTGCTTCCAGTCTGTCCAATCCCACCTGTGTCGGTAGCAGCAATAACGAATGAGCTGGTTGACCAATGTGACGCGTCGCAAACGTCGACGGTGAGCATGAGGCCGCAATGTCCTTGATAGAAGTATGAGCCGGCGCAGTTCTGTGCATACGTGCCATGGCAGGCAGCACAGCAGTCATATGCTGATCGTGTATTAAGCATAGTAACGGATTCACGTGATCCGACGTTAGGACCGGCAAGGAGATGGCCGCTTCCTCCCGTCCAGACATTGTTCGGCTGGCATGCAGCGTAGTATGGCGTTGGAACAGTGACTTGCACGGTTGCTAAAATGGCGTTAGTTGTCTGGGAGCGACGACATGTCAAGTTCAGTTCTTACTAGTGGATTTGACTGTCGACGTAGAAGTGGCAGTCGCAGTGTTGGTGACGGTTGTGTCTGTGGCCTTTGTCACAGTTTTTGTGGCATTGGGGGGGTATTTGGTGCTAATGGCAGTCTTCGTAATGGTAGATGTGGCCGTAGAAGTATTGTGGCCAACGGTAGTCGTCACATCCTTGCTGGTGGTGAAAGTCTTGGTGGCGGTTTTTGTGATGGTGCGGACGCAGTTCACCTGTTGGGGGAACTGCTTGCCGCTAGTCCCAGCGCGGGCTTTTAGGCTTCGTTTATTGTTCGCGTCAAAGACAGGTTCCTCAGCGAGGGGAGTAAAATTGGGAGGAGCCGGAACCGTATTGACGGTCGTCGTTGTAGAGTAGGCAGTGGATATGCCAGTCGTGATGGTAGTGCTCGTCACAGTGGAACTCTCAATAATTGTGGCTGCAAGTGTCAGCGGGGCAGTTCATGTGCTTCCATGCAGACAAGGCTTTACCTGTGTCAGTGACTGTGGCAGTATCGACCTTTGGATCCGCTGTCTTGATTGTGGTTGTGGTCTTGGTGCTGGTGACGGTCACGGTGGTGGGCTTAGGGGTAATTGTCGTCGTCTTTCCAATGTTTTTCTTGGTTGTCTGTGTGACGGTTAGGGTTGTTGTGGATGTTTTTATACCGGGTGAGACAGAAGTCGATCCCATTTTGGTAAAGCAGGAAATGGAGGTTTGACCGAGCACACCTACTCCCAAGGAGAGGAGGGCGAGTCCTTTGAGTGACACCATGATTGCCAGCGAGGTGAGGGCAGGTTTCAGTGCAGAGAAAGAACGGTCAATTTGAAGAATTCGATGTTGAGAGATCTTGGGCTTTTTAAGACACCGAAGTTGCAGACTACCTAATCCATGAAATGCCCCTATAACCCAATCCGAATAGCTTAGGTGCGGTTGACGGGCCGCCTGATGCCACATTTTGTTCAGGTGCGCCACACTTGACGCTTAATGTCGATTCTTAAACCTGATTGGCCATTGATATAGCGATGTCTTCAGCCCTACAATGCATCCTTGGCGAGCCTCCTTGAGATGCCTCAATGGCCATGTGGGCTTGGGGTTTGGAATGGCGATTATTCAACGTTATCCTTGATTAATAACGACACTTCCAAGGAAAATCTGGAAAAGAGACATCTATCTTTTTCTTCCTTCCTCGTCCACTTTTTCTTCTCATTTATCCCACAACCTGGCACTGACCAAATGAGGGCTGAATTAATAGCGCGGATGGGCCGAGTCTGGACCGCAGCCACGTTTGCTTCTCTACGCTACGAACGGCCGATTGGGCTAGAAAGCATGTATTATCCAGCATTGCCATGGTGGACCCCGAACGTGGCTATGCAAAATTTTCATAATGCAATGGGAAACCCGCAAGTGTTGTGATGGTTTTTTATCCTTCTTGACCCAAGACTTCATCTCGCAGATGAAGCAATGCTGTGACTCAGTGAGCACACAGTGAGCTTAATGTGCAGAGAGGGTGAGCAAGGAGGGATTAGCACCAGATTCCCGACTGATTAGAGTAGTGATAGGTTATGTCGAGTTTTGGGTGGTATAACGAGATGGTCTCGGAGCTGAGGGGCCGAAGTAGAGCATGGTTCAGCCGGTAACCGAAAGCTGTTAAACCGAGTGAGCTCCAACATAGAGTGTGCACACAGTTAAAAGCACCTCATTAGTTCAGAAAGCACTGCGTTTTTTTAAGACGCACTACGTTTCCTGAAAACGCATCTCGGATGACTAAAATGCACCTTACTTCCTAAATGGGATAATTATGTAATATTCATATGTATATAAAATTAAAGTAGCTTAGGACAAGGACAATGGAACAAGACAATCACATGTTTCAACAGGGAGCGTCTGTTGGAGTGGGCAATGCAAGGGCAGGCGATGGATGAAGTCGAACAGAGGGGATTGAACAGGAAACATGCAGCCTCATCTAGCTGAATTGAGATGGAAGCCTTTGGACCATGTCTGATGACTTTATTGGATACGATGTCGCACGTCAATTCAACGCTCTTGCATTACATATCTGATTGAGCTAATAAGATGAGTCTATCAGACGATGCAAGTCATTTTCGCGCCATCATCGAACGGCTGATTGGTTTTTGGGGGAGCGGTCTTTCTTTCTCAAGTGCGAAGTTTCTTTCCATCTTTATTTCATGAGGGCAATTTGACCTTTCATCATCATCAGACCTGTCCGTGCTATTAAAAATAGACACACATCCTCAAGCGTAGTCCTCCCATCATGTTTCGCTGACCAGTAGGCGGTATGCGACTAAACCCACCAATAACCCGTGCACGGTAATCCTAGCCCAAAGCCGGGGGCAACCCACACGCCAAACTTCTGAGCGATACACGAAGTGAAGTGTCCAGATACTACCCAATGCGATCAAAGTGACGTAGTTTGTGCGTAACACAACGTGGAGCACGATAACTCACCCAGTTTAGCTGCAATTTATTGTTGCCTTATAATTCAGGACAAAGCAGTATCTCTGCGGCGGCCAATCGGACGCGACCATGTCCACCACTGTCACACACGGAAAGGCTTCAGAGGGGGACGTCAGGCATCACCTTAGACATCAACCATCAATCATACGCAGACAAAACGTAACCCGCCGATATCACCTCATTCATCCATTTACCCGCGTGTTCTGGAGGCTTTCATTGTCCAAGACCATGTCGGGCCGACAGACAGCGAGCAGCAGCAAGCCCCCTCGCCAGTTGCGGCCGGGAGCTGGGGGCAGCAAAAAACCACCACCCTTTCCAGGGATGGCTCCAAGGATACACCGCGTCATAGCAGCCTGCAAACAATGTCGTGAACGGAAGACCAAGGTAAGTACATTTAGTACTATCCATTTCCATGAAACCTGACACAACCTACAGTGCTCTGGGGAAAGGCCAGTCTGCAATTCCTGTGCCAAACACCACCTCGAATGTGAATACATCGCCCAACGAGGCGAGACAAACATCCAAGCCATCAGGCGAGGCTATCAAATCCTTCAGGATCGGGCAGTAGATCATGAGGAAATTCTTGACCTTTTGAGGAACCGCCCAAACGACCAGGCATACGACATCTTGCAACGCCTAAGATCTGGAACCGACGTCAGAACGATACTCAACCATATCCAAGCCGCTGATCTCTTGGTGCAAGCTTCTGTAGTTCCAGAGACTCGGTTTCGTTACGACTTCCCATATCGTTCCACGATGCCCGATGACCTCACCAAGGATAACCCTTACTTGAACACTTTGCTCTATGAGGCAACGTCACTTTATTCCGAAGACCAACGCGCCAAATTCTCTGATCGTATCACCTCTACACTCGGTTTCAATATGAGCTCCGATGAGCATCAGAGTCTCTACCTAAAGCCATTCCATGCCGCGAAGGTTGCGGACCCTCTCCTCACTGGTTTGAAAATATCGCCATGGACCACTATCTGCGATGATGATGAGCTCATGCGGGACCTTCTCGAAGTCTTTTTTCGTTGTGAATACCACTTCTCTGCAGCATTCCACAAAGACTACTTCCTGGAGGATATGGCAGCCCAGCGAACCGAATTTTGCTCGTCACTATTAGTCAACGCTGTCCTTGCCTATGCATGTGTACGCCAGGTAAATATTTCTTTTTATAAATCCGCCTAACATGATATTAGGTATGCAACCCACGATTCGAGAAACGCGCCGAGTACTGGGATACCGGCAGTCTGATCTACAGCTTTCATAGCGAGGCCAAGCGCCTGTGGCAGCTGGAGGCTCAGCAACCGCGTCTCACCACCATACAGGCCGGCATAATATTCAGCGTCTTCCATAACCTGTGTGGTCTGGATGAGGTTGGACAAGCGTACAGGATCCATGCTATAGCTTTGGCCAATAAGATGCGCCTCTTCGACAATATGGTGGGTGGAGAAAATGAAAGAGCAGAGCATGTTCGAGCATTTACGGCGTGGGCCTTATTCAACTGGGAATCGTAAGTACATTCATGTCAACAACTTAACGACTACTCATGGTTTCTAGTCTTACCGCCTTTTCGTTTAACTTCCCGCCATTACTGAAAAAGCCACCAAGTTGGAAACTGCCAGACCCATCAGAAGATGCCCAATGGTATGGAGAAATATGGGTTCAGTATCCACTCAACAGCAGGCGTTCATCATCATACTTTGGTCATGTCTTCAGGTCGCGGTCCCAGTTTCGCATCATCATGAACCGATTTTGCCAAAAGGCCTACTCTGACGAGTCGTCTATCACCCTTGATATGGCCAATCAATTTCGTTTGCAATTGCAAGCCTGGTACGACGGCTTGCCAGAGCCGCTTCAACCAAAGGCAATCGTACTTCCTGGACACCTGCAACTTCAGTAAGACCTCCAACTCGTGGACGTGATTGATCTATATAAATGGGCTTTCTGGGCTCTCCATTTTCATTGACATTTACTAACTGCTGGTTATGATAGTATATACTACCACCACCTTATCCTCAGCATCTATGAACCATTGCTAGATCTAGAAGCAGAGGGGGAATATACTCCACAGAAGGTCGTTGCCCATGCCAAAAATTGCGTACAGATCCTTGTCCGGTTCTACTACCTACGCCACGGATTCGATGCCATGGATCTCTTCATCTGTATACCGCTCATGCTCGCCGGTGTTGATTGCATCAAAGCCATTAATGAAAAGACGCCGCCGGACCAACTAGAAACCTTGAGGTCTACTCTTATTCTGGTCGCACAGGGGTTGTACAGCCAAAGCCGCAATCACTACTTATGCCATGCTCTGTTTCGGGTCATCCAAGGACAGATGCGCCCGCAGGAAATTGTTCTGCTAAGAGACACTGTGGATCTTGATGCTGAGGAGGCAGAGGGCAAAAAGGCCATGGCACAAGAGGTACGGAGTCATTGGCCTGTCAGCGTCGTGAAGAAGAAGGAAGACGTGGATAATTATATTTTGACAAATCTCGTGGAAAGTTATGCCTGTTTAGACGTTGAGGAGGTGGGGGAAGAGCAATCTGCAGAAACTTTCCAACCATCCAGCTGAGGAGTGTGTTAGCGTCGCAGATGAGATCACAACCACAAATTGAAACGAGGAATGAGAATGACAGATGGGAGCTGGCTGAGGCTTGAAATTGCTTCCATCTAGTAAACGGCTAATACCAGAAATAAAGTAAAAAAGACGTTTAGTGGATTAATTTACTTGCTTTGTTCGAATATTTCTCAATCTAATGTGGAATATTTTGGGATGATATAGGGTAGTCGGCGAACTGATCTTGGCTCGTCTCATTAGACTAAGCCAAAACAGGTATGTTCAACTGGGTCCACATGGTGCCTTTTTCCAAATCGTCACAGCCCCAAACAATGCGAGACACGCTGAGATGTGGCGGTCAGAGAACGGGACTGCGGAACTCCGAGTGGCCATTGGAAAATGAGGGCTGTAATTGCTTGTAACCGGTGAGTTCCGCCTCGGCCCAAAGAATCTGTTACGTTATTGACTGGCTGGCGGCTCAGGTGCAGGTGGGGTTCCTCTTCCCCCGCCGCCTCGGCATCAAAGAGAACTGCTGGCTGACCTATTGCGTAGGAGGTCCAAGGTGAAATGTAGGCACAGTGGACAAGCGCCCTGTGTAGGCTGTGAAAAAAGTGGCCATGTGAGTACATGTGTCTTGGTTGGACCAGACATCGGCAGCCGTTCACCAAAGCCACGTCTGCGGGCGACCAAGAGAAGGCGGCAAACTCGTGAGGTTGAATCGGCAACGATAGGGCCTTCTGGCACAATTGAGACAGAGGACACCATTAAAAGCGCCTTTCTCCACGTGCCGTCATCCCAGTTTATGCAAGCCCTCAAAAAGTCTCAGGCTCAATTCCCCGAACTTGGATTCCTTCACCCCACCGACCTCGACTTTGACGCATCAAGTTTGACTGAGGCAGCCATGCTTCGGCTGCTGGCACTATATGCCGTTTATAACCGCTATTCAGAACATCCAGATACTACAATCCATCCAAATCATGAATCTTTCTTATTACATGAGCTACATAAACGCCTCGCAAGCCCGCCGAATTTGTACATTATCCAGACATTTTTAATCCTGTCGTTGTGCAATTGGGGTGAAGGCGATGGCTTCAACGCCTGGATGCATGCCGGTATTGCCTCAAGAATGGCTCAAGGCCTACTAAGTCCCAAGCTTTCATCAATTGGTATAAGGACTCTCTCAGAGATGGAAAAAAGAACTCTGTGGTCATGTTTTGCGGTCGACAAACTGCTGAGCTGTGGCAAACGTCGCCCGGCTATGTTTGATTTGCCCAGCATGGATCTTCCTCTGCCATCAAACGATGAAGACTTCATTTTTGCCGACAGAAAGACGGCAATCCACGTCCCAAGTCAAACACTGGGCCAAACTACGATACAATATGGACCCGACAATGCTTTCCTACTTATCGTCAAGGGATTACACAACTGGTCCAAAGTCCACTCATGGACGGCAGAGGGTGGGCGAAGACAGCCTGGCATGGCTGAGATAAATGAATGCCCCTGGCAAGAAAGTTCTTCCTGGAACCGCATGAGGGAAGCTGTGAAAACATGGAGAGATAGTCAAAGTATGAGGCTAAAGTATCCAGAATCAAAGGTGGCATCGCATGCCCATGTAGAACAAGCAGAGAAATTCGGACATCTCAATCTAATCTACTACGTCAGGCAAGTCAATGATTTCTTTTCCTTCAGAGTGTCTTCTGGTCAGAATTCAGGGCTGATTCGAGAAGCATGGTATTTTTACGTCGTGAATATATTCCATTCTTTCCTGTCGGAGAAAATGGACCCCGAGGCCCAATAGAGGCACCGCTTCTCAAAGAGAGTGGGCCTGGTACATTCTGGGCTGCCAATCTAACGGAACTATTTTACTGCGCCACTCAAATATCCAACTTACTCAGAGACTTGAGACGGTTTGGGGTGCCTCTGCATACCCCGTTTTCTGGGCTTTGTGCATTTACCTCCATTCTGATGAACCTTTATGCCTTATCGTTCCCGTCGTACATGGGCTTTTCACAGGATCAGGTAGATCAAGCCACAGCACAAGCGGAAGAAAGCATGAACGATCTTCGAGAAATTGGACGAGTTTGGAAAATTGCCAATGAGTGGGTTGAGGTGGCAAATACCGCCAAGGGTTTGTTTTATCGAGTGACGGCAAACAACGGAGAGTTGGTGAGGAAATCAAGATACGACTATCCTGACTTGGAGGATTCGATAAATATGGCACCGCTGAAGGGAATGCCAAAACCTACGTTCTCCAAGCCTGCGTCAACATCAACAACACTAAACGCGGAAAGCTCAGCGTTGCCTCTACCGGGGAGTGCAGGAATGGGATATTTAGAAGAAGCACAGAGTCTGTTGCTCAGACGAGATCTGGAACAGCAGGCAAAGTTCCAAGATGAGGGAATGCATGAGGATGAATGGAGGCGATGGCTATTGTGGGACGACCCCCATTTGCTCTCGACTGTGGTTGACCCAAATCTCAATTTTGAAGAGGATGACCTTGGTCACACTGCAACTTTGTGATACCGAGTCAATATTCTCCCATTGAGTAGTGCCATAGTTAAAGATGGATGGGCAGTGTGGGGTCATGGCTTTAGGTTACAACCAAACAAGATTTTTGAAGACCCAGTTGGCTCGGCGGGGGATATATTGACTTTATCTGACCTATTGATTGTTTTACACTCAATTGACCAACCAGTTCAGATATTTGCAAAGCTTGAATGCAAACTTTGATTTTTATGACACCATTTCAAGATGAAAGGGTCGGTTTTCATTACTAAGTAAAGAGACAAAGGATTAAAGTCAAACAAAACACTGGTTTTATATCACATCCTCCACACATTCATTCCTTTCCGACATCATACCCATAATCTTTCACGCAGATGTTTGAGATGTCCTCTTCTTCATACTCTCACCATCGATCATATCATACGCTTCACGACTTGTGACTCTAATGCCATTTGTTTCAGCCATTCCTTCGAAGATTTCGTCAACTTCTTCAAGAGTTTTGCCCTTTGTCTCAACAAATAGCCACCACACAACAACCAGAATGACAACATTCCAGCTAGCGTTGATGAGGTAATATTTCCAAGATATATTTTCGATCGCTAGAGGAGCGGTGTAAAGGTTCAAAAAGCTGAACGCATATCCAATGGACTGGGCGACTACCACTCCCTTGGCTCGCTGGGAGTATCGCAGGACTTCGGGTGGATACGTGTAGCCGAGGATCATCCTACGTTCTTGTTAATGGATGAAGTTTGGTGGTTGGACGACGGAAAGCTTACCAGCTAGTGGATACTGCAAACAAGCACAAAGCCACAACTATGAGAGCTGCGATAGAGTATCCCTTGTTGGAGGCCTTTACTTCTGTCAGGTGCGTGAAGACAGCAAGCAACGCAAGTAGAATACTGGTGGCGGCGGTGCCGGCAACTGGAAAAGATGTTAACTTTATGGATGGAATTTGAAATAACGGGTAGTTTCACTTACTGAATGGCTTTCGTCGACCAACTCTGTCAATAATGAAGACTCCACCAATACTGCAGAACGCCTTCCACAAGAGCAAGCCCATGTTAATCAAGAGAATATCCTTTCTATCGGAAATGCCGAGAGTTCTGATGATGGAGGATGAGAAATATCTGCGCGAAGGTATGAGTCAGTCGTTCAGTGGCAAGTGAAGCCTCAACTATACATACAGAATCATGTTACCACCGAGGATTTGATAGAAGATGTTGGTTAACACAGCAATGCCAAACCTCTTCAAGTTCGGTGCTGGTTTAGGTCAGTTATTTGAAACGCCAAATTTGAAAGAGATTATACGCACCAGGTGTAATTAGTTCCTTCCAGCCTCCATCGTTCCTCTTTTCATATTCTAGAGCTGTAGCAATCTCTTCCATCTCCTTGACAACAACTGGGTCTTCTGCATTGCCATCCGCATGGAGCCGAGCCAGAATTTCTGTAGCCTGTTGAATGATTAATCCACTGATAAAAGTTTGAGCAAATTCAATACGCCTTACCTTTTCCTGCTCCCCCTTGTACAAAAGCCAGCGAGGGCTTTCATCAACAAAGGGAAGAATGCACAGAGATATTATGGATGGAACTGCCTCGCCCTTCACCCAGGGTATTAGTTGAGTGGGCAAGTATCGCGAGGATTACTCACCAACACAATTCCTCTCCAGGCCCAATTGGTTTTCTTATCATAAATGCCCAGCATAATGCACGTTACAAAGAAAGACGTGAATGGAATCGCGACAAGGACGGAGCCCGAGAGGATCGCTCGATACTTGGCCGAGGCCAACTCCATTACCCACATTGGGGCGATGGAGCCATTGATGAGAGTGGCGAAGCCAACGATGAAGCGGCCGATTACAAACTGAGCGACTGAGAAAAGTTAGGATGGTTTTTGTAAAGCAGAGGTAACTTTTGAAGAGGTTCTGCTTACTCTTTGTTGATGTGCCTTGCAATATGACTCCAACGATAATGCAAATAGAGCCCAAGGCCAAACCGGCCTTTCGACCCCATCGATCAACGACGGGGCCGACAATGGGCGCACCGAAGACTGATCCGGCACTGACAATGGCAGCATTCAGACCTGTGAGGCCGCTGTCTAGTTTGAAGTCTGTCAAAGAGAGCGGGCACGTTAGCACACGGTGTCGAACTTGGAGGTCCACTTTACGAACATTTTTGGTATGGCTCAACGGCGTTGAGGTTGTTGATCATTCCGGCATCGTACGACAAGATACAAATGTTCAACATCGCAACAAGCATCATCAGTACGTGCGAAAGCACTGGGCCAGATATCTTGGCCGCCATGGTCACGAGGGTGGAAGGGGGTAAGTAGATTCTTTCCTTGGTCGAAGCTGTTTCACGGCACAGGGGGAGAAAATTTTGCACTGAGGTCTTGCTGGGGGACAACACCATACACTGGGGTTATTTGTATGTATGCGCGATGCTGTCCGCACGCTCATGGCATAGTATCAGCGAGGTACAGGCAAGATACGCGACACCCGGACTTCGCGGTGGCGATGCCGCTCCCTCCCCCCTTTACGTGACAAGAATTGAAACTCGCAGATTCACTCTGAGCCTCCGTTTCAATTGTGGGTCGCCAGCGAGCGTCAAGCTAGGACCATCTGGGTCTAGCATGTTGCGGAGACACCATGCGTCCGGATACCCGGCAGCGCATTGCACGATGGAACGCTACAGGGCATGAGATGAGTCTTGACACAGCCATCATTGGGCCATGCGCGTGGCTAGGCGCGCCCTGAACTCTGCCACTCAAGCCCACGCCCAGCCAGCTGTGTGTTCGCGTATCTTCGGGGTGATTTCCCGACCGCTGTGGCTCCCCTGTTCTCACGGTGACCGGGGGCTTCGGCCGAGGAAAAAGAATATACTCTGCCAATTCCCCTCCCACACACACGCCCCCGCGTTCGTTGTCTTTTCCAATTTAGGACTCGGAATGGGAAATGATGATTATGGATTTTCTGCTGATTGGGTACGTTTGCATTGGACAGTGAACCGCCGATCGCCTCGGGTTTGGGCCCCATCCCGACCATCTCAAGTTCAGCGCTACCTTTACGATGCCATGCACACCAGCGAGCCCATTTCGGTATGCTGGGCCGTGCCTACGCGTCGCGGGCTCTTGCGAAAGAGAAAATCCGTGATGCGAGTTGTCATGTGTTGAAGCGAAATATGACGGTCGGTTCTCGCGACGTTATCCGGCGCCCGTCGAAGAATATGGCCGAGGAACGCCGTGAATCCAGGGTTTGAGTTGGGGGTGTCTATCGGGATGCGGAACGAGGTGCTCGGGGAAGAAGCTTCCAAATCGATTTAGAAGGCCGAGTGTGAAGAGAGGGGAAACGCCTATTTCTCAATGCATGTTTGATCCGTTGTGAAATATTGTCATTGTATTCCGAACTTCACGGGGCTGTAAGGAGGGCATTTTCAAGCCCCTCTTATGACATTAATATCCATTGTCTAAGTACGAACGACATGCTGGTTTGTATACTATCATTGCAATTCTACTTATTTTGCACTATAATCAAGACCTCCGCTGATAGTAAATCATAATAAATGACCTGTCCACAGGTGACAGACTTTTCCGCGATTTAATCCTCAATTGTTTACGCAAATCCCACCAGGAGAGAGATTGCGCTGCAAATAGATGAAAATGTACCAAAGGGTCTTGTAACTAATGCGAACTGGTGTTGGCGTCATAGGGATTAGGGTAATTCCTTCATTGGTTAAATCAATTAAAATGAATTCAGCTCTAATATATTTGCAGAAACCTTGATGCATTTGTGGAAATTCCATAAATAACAATATATTTTGTGTGCTCTACCTACGTCGCAAACCAACATAGTGTTCTACTATGGTAGAATTCGTTGATTTCGAGAACTTTGCAATGGGGGTTTTGACATGGATAAGTGACGAATGGTATGAAATAAGGGCATTGAGTACAGTTCCTCTATCTGTAATTCCAATCTTGGTATATGATTTACCAAAAGCCTCCAGCAGGTGCTGGGACTGCCACCTTATCTAAATGCCCCGTGACTCCGTTCTTGATGTCCTCTGCCACCTTCGGGAACTGCGTTGTCGCCCACTCCAATGGGTCCCAAGGCTTGAGCTTTGGGAACCGTTTCTTGGCCCACTCCTCCGGGTTCGCCTCGATATCGTCCCAGGGGATCTTATAAAACGCGTCCCGGTTTTGCTGCCCACTCTTGTGCACTGCATTTGACCTGTGGTAGCGAATCCTCTGTGTCGCTTCCAGGGCTAGCTTAACGTCGGAACCAGCCGAGTCCAAACAGTGAGCTAGTGTGGCGGCGTCCTCTAGCGCCTGAGACGCTCCTTGACCAGCCGTTGGGAGATTGGCATGGGCTGCATCGCCAATTAGAATTGTGCGACCGCCTTTGCTCACCCAATTGTCAATGGTCGGACGGTAAACAAGTTTGAAGTCAATGGTCTTCTCGGGAGGTGTAATTTCGAAGAGCGCTTGAGCATCTTCACCGGTAAAGTCCTTCATCCATTTGGCTACATGCTCCCGGTCTGCGATATTTGACCATGACTCGGTGGACTCTTTGTCATCCTAACAGAGTTTGGCTATGTTAGCACGGTCACACTGCACCCCGTTGCAACCAGTACTAACCGGATGGATCAGAACCCAGGCAATATCTTTGCATTGGTTCCACACGAAAACCATTAGGCTGAGATTGTCAAACATCCAGAATCTGACAGTGTCTCGGTCAGGGTGGTATAGGCCTTGCAACTTGGGATGATTCCTCATTGCTTCATCGGTTTTGAAGAAGCTTCTAAATACAGCCCATCCGCTGTACGTTTCATCTTTGTTGTTATCGTCGATATCAAGGACCTTGCGCCGTGCAATGGAGCGTGGGCCGTCTGCAGCAATGACACAGTCGCCCCAGAGAGTTTCGCCGGTCGACAGCACTACTCCTGCACGGCCTTCCTCCTCGACATAATCAGTAACTGCGATGCCGACCCTAATATCCTCAACGAGAGTCTTTGCGTACGCCAAAAAGATGGAATGGATTTTTCCTCGGTGACCGGCATAGGTAATGTTATGCTCCTTGCCGTCTCTTGCCCATGGTACATTGGTGAGAAACTTGCCATCATACTTGCACAACTCCATGCTGCGGATCTTGCCGCAACCAGTGTCATGGATTTGCTGACCGACCCTTCCATTGTCCCACCGGTGAATGATGCGACCGGCATTGGGGAAGAAATCCAGAATGTCTGAGAATATGCTTAATGTTAGGCATGGTACTTTCTAGATTGGGCAAGGGCTTCGTTTTGCATGGGTAGGGAATAATGACCTCCTTGGCTGTTGGAATCAGGGTATTTCTCAATTACTGTCACATCCATTCCACGCTGGGCGCATTCAATGGCTGCGCCTAGACCGCCAAAGCCGGCCCCGACGATGATGATCTTCAGTCCCTTGTTTGCTGTCATGATTGTCGTATGATTTGTGAGTTCATGTAAAGGATACTGCTGTAGATCTTTGTGATTAATGCTATTTTCTCATCACTTCATTTCCAATAGATATATCTATTTCGTATCTTAACTGATCACCGTACAGCGTGGGTCCTATTCAGAAATTCCCGAAATGCGTCTTGTGCTTGAGGCTCATGGACGGTGCGTGGCGGTGTTGAGATCGGGCCAATCGGGCACCCATCCCGAATTGCCCGAGGTCGTCGAATGGACCCATTGAGAGAATCCAGGATCCGAAAGCATGTATTCTGACGTCGCTGTATTCATTAGCTATTTTCCGGGCATTCAGTCAATGCGAAAATTGATCATCGCAGAATCTTTTGGGTCATCGTTTCTCTTTCTTCAAGATTGTTAGACTACTCGTCCTTAGCACACAAACGGACAAGAGGCCGCCAATAAGACACGGAATTTATACACACTACACTCAATCTTCCAACGCGGAACCTGGAACCTCCGCAGTCCAAAACAAAGTCGCCGTTAGAGAATCCAACCATGTCAGGCCAGAGTCATGAGCCAAAGTTTGAAACCCTGCAGGTACACGCTGGCCAGAAGCCAGACTCAACGACACTTGCCCGCGCTGTGCCGATATACCAAACCTATGTGTTTAATTTCCACAGCTCGGCGCACGCCGCTCGGCTATTTGCGCTGGAAGAGGAAGGAGAGATTGCAACCCGGACAGGCAACCCTACCACAGCAGTGGTCGAGAAGCGGGTAGCTGCTCTCGAGGGTGGCGTGGCTGCAGTCGCAGTATCTTCCGGTCAGTCGGCTGTCTTCATGACGATGGTTGCACTGGCTGGGCGAGACGAGAACATCGTTGCAACCAAGCATTACTACCATGGAGCATATAACCAATTTTCCTTCCTTCTGCCGGAGTTCGGAGTTGAAACCCGAGTGGTGGAAGAAACCGCAGAAGCTGTCCAAGCAGCCATCGATGAGAAAACAAAAGCTGTGTATATCGAGACAGTTGGCCACCCTAATTTCAATGTCCCTGATATCGAGGCTATCGCTAAGGTAGCCCACGCTGGTGGAGTTCCTCTGGTGGTTGAAAATACGGTTGGCTGCGCGTACTTTTGTCAACCCATCAAGCACGGCGCTGACATTGTCGTGGAAAGCATGAGCAAGTGGATCGGAGGGCACGGCAGCGCAACGGGCGGCATTATTGTTGACTCGGGCAACTTTGACTGGAAGTCAGCACCCCGTTTCCCTCAGTTCAATAAACCATGCCCTGGGTTCCATGGTCTCAATTTTGCTGAGACATTCGGAAGAGAAGCGTTCATTATGCGTATCCGTGGCCAAATCCTGCGCGATGTTGGCTCATGTCTTTCCCCATTTAATGCACAACAGTTCATCCTTGGAATTGAAACACTGAGTTTGCGTTGCGAGAGACATGCACAAAATACTATTGCCCTTGCAAAATGGCTTGAAGGCCACAAGCTGGTCGAATGGGTTTCTTATCCAGGACTACCTAGCCACCCGCATTACCAACTTGCTCAGAAGTATTTGCCACGGGGAGCTGGAGCAGTTCTCATGTTTGGCATCAAAGGTGGAGCAGACGCGGGTGAACAGTTGGTTGATAACTTCAAGATGATTTCTAATAATCCTGGGTGAGTAAGAACAATTAGACTTGTTCTGTAATCATTGCCCTGGGCCACGAACTCTTCAGCTAACAATATTAGATATGGTGATGCGAAGACGACAGCCATGCACCCCTGGTCCACCACCCACAAGCCAATGCTGGCCCACGAGAAAATTGATTTGGGAGTAGCCCCAGAAATGGTTAGGGTTTCTGTTGGAATCGAACATATTGATGACATTATCTATGACATAGAACAGAGCATGAGAGTGAGCCCGGCTGTGCCCGCAAGCGACTAATGGGACACTACACAGTGATAAAATTAGTTAAACTATATATCAATACTGAATTAAGACGAATACGATGCAACTTGATCTGAAAAGTCTCCATAATTACTATTTATAAACACTGGAAATGTAAGACGCAGCTTGTCAAAGTTAAGGATAATTAGACAATGAGTTTCCCTTCTTGAGTGCCTAGAGAGCTTCGGATTATTTGAGTTGGGGAGCATTTGTATCAATAATTAATCAATGATGGGCCTTATTGTATTGCTATAATGGCTAGCTATTAAAGCTGCTATCTATTTCTGTGACTTGAAGAATGCTATGGCATCAGAGATATCCTCGTTAAGATCCTTCTCCCAAATCCACTTCAATTTGGTTTCCAATATTTCCTTAATCTTCTCTATATCATCGCCTTCTTTCTCAAAGTGCCAGATATATCCAGCTTCCCTGCTAGAAGAAACAACCTTCTGGGTGCGTGTTACGCGAGCTTTGCTGAAGGCCTCAAAAGCGAAAGGGAGATCCTCGGCCTTGTCAACGGACCCGAGGACTCGACCCAACACGTATGCATCCTCCACAGCCATTCCGGCTCCAGCTCCCTGGAATGGTGTGGAAGCGTGTGCCGCATCCCCCAACAAACATATTCTTCCTTTATTGTATGAGTCCGCCGGGGGGTGGTCAAAGAGAGCCCAAATATCAGAGTTGCCCATCAACTGCACAATATCTCGTACTTCTTGCCCCCACTCACTAAAGCTGTCAGTCATTTGCTCCTTCGTAGCGGGGATGACCATTTTTTCGTGATTCCATTCCTTTGAGGATTGGAAGGCGACCACGTTCATCATTCGTCCACCCGCCACCGGAAAGGTAAGCATATGCCCATGGTATCCCAGATATGCGTGACAGTTCTTGGCCTTTTCTTCACCAAGACGCTCCACGGCCTTATCCATTGGAACCAAACCTCTGTAGCAGTACTTTCCCGAGTAAGTCGGGTTGGCTGCAGGATGGTCTGCACCAAGTAAAATGGATCGGGTGCAGCTTTTGATTCCGTCACATCCAATAACCGCGCTATGAGATGCAGTTGTTCCATCCGCAAAATTCAACTTGACTCCGGCGGCACCGTTGTCATCAATTTTTGTTAGAGTTTTGCCAAATTGAGCAATCCCAGGTGGCAGTAGTTGGACCAATTCCTCCACGAGATGGGAACGATTCAACATCCAACTTCCTGGAGCAAGGTGCTTGACTGAACAAAGGTAATCCCCAGCCTTCACGCCTCGAGCCTTTGCGGCTTCATCTGCACCGTCCATTCCGATGCTAAAGTCAAACCAAACATCTCTCTTCTCTGGCCAAATATTCCTATTCGCTCGGGCCTCCAATGCGGTGGCGAGCGGCTCAGAGATTTGCTGCATAGCACGTACGGCGTTCGGCCCAAACGCGACTCCAGCGCCGATCTCACCAAACTTTGGGGCATTTTCGTAGATTGTGACTGGAATAGAAGAGTAATTCCTAATGCAGAGAGCCAGGCATAGCCCCCCAATGCCCCCGCCAACAATGGCAATATTGAAGTCCTTTGACGTGCTCATCATGAATAACAGAATACGACCGGGTATTCGCGATTTGGGAATCAAAATACGTGTAAATTACCGCGTAGATAAGATTTATGCGTCGTTGTGCTCGAGATGATAAACGCCACCTGCTTGTCACTATGGTTTCTTGGCTGGGGTGGATTCTGTCGTTTCTATCTGATTATCCATTTGATGAACCGTAATGGTCTTCATTTCTATGTGTTCGGATAATGCGAGGAGGGGATTCCCGCTGTCATGGGACCCCTGTTTAGGTTTTGCCACAGTCCAACGGAAAATCCGGGTACGCGGCCGATCTTGCTTAGGGGCAGCGCATGACTGCTGACCCTCTGTCGGCCGAAGCCCCGTGGCGGAACTACTGATTTTGATGTACGTGAATTATGCACAGCGTATCTGTCAGCGACTAATTTTAGCCAAAGGGGAAATGTGGTGGGAATCTACAGTCCAGTCAGTGGACGCTATTCATAACCTAGGCTTACGTCCTATTCTGTCTGGTTTACTCAGAGACTTTGGTAGGGAGAATCATACGTATCATTCCACAATGTCTACCCGCTTTGAAGTCTATCTCAATCTCCTCAGGGCTTCCTTGGAGCAATATGCCTTTGCGGTGGCCGGGTTGGCCAGCGTAAGCGCCATTTTACTGGGCATGGTCATTGTATGGTCATTTGCAGTGGAAATCAGATTGCCCAAGGTTCCCATTGCTATGCAGGATGAAGTGCCCAATCGAAAAGAGAGGATTGGTCTATTCGTGAAAGACACTCGAAAGTTGTTCATGCATGGCTACGAAAAGGTACCAAAATTCCACCTTGTTCCTCACCCTCAATACCGCTGCCTAATGCTAATGATCGAGCCACCCAGTTTCAAAATCAGGTATTTGGCGTTACTACCACAGAAGGTGAGAAATTTCGAGACAATTTATTTTTTATGGATAGTATTCTCAAGTTCTACCGCAGGAACTAATATTGTTATCCCACTCAACTTGCTTGATGGCCTTCGGGGACAAAAGTCGTTGAGCTTTTCAGCTTTTCTTGAGGAAGAGGCAAGTATTCAACGTAGCAATGGAGACAAAATGTAGGCTGACGTGAGAATCATGATTCTAGTTCAGCATGAAGAGATACACAAAAGTCGGAAACCTAAACGAAAAGGAAATCACCGTTGTAAACAAGAAGTTGAACCCGACCCTTCGTAAGCAGGCATTTAGTCTCCAAACCTTGGTAAAATCCTAGTTCTAACACCTTGGCTTCTATCAGCGCAATATACTCCAGTCATCCAGCAGCTGATCAAAAAGCATTGGCCTTTGGAAAAGTATCAAGGTGAGTGGAGTATCGGACCTATGCTCTATAAACAATATTGCCATATCCTCTGTTTTGGGGGAGACTCCAATCAACAGTATTCTTAGGCTAACGGATGCACCTAACAGAGTATTCGACAATCAAGCCATGGCCTCACGCAATGAGACTCGTATCTCGCATCTCAGCCCGACTTTTCCATAGCGCCGATGCCGCCAGCAACGACCGCTGGCTTGATATTGCGAGTGAACACGTCCACTCAACTGTCATGTGGACAGAAAATTTAAAGAAGTGGCCTGCCGTGATCAGACCATTTATCTACCGATTTGTTGATGGTCGCCGCATCATGGTACAGCGCTTCGAGGAGGGAATGGCTTTAGTGTCGCAAACACTGGAAAGAAAAAAAGCAAACAAAGGCCAGCCTCTCAGCGATCCTCCATCTTTGCTGGATTACCTTGCCGAAGGTGAACTAGGCCTTGACAATGTGGAGGGCCATACCGTTGCTCAAATCAATCTGTGTGTGGCAGCCATTCAATCCATGGCTGCAACAGTGACGCAATGTCTCATGGATATCGCTTCTTACCCTGAGCATGTTCCAGAACTCATGGCCGAAATAAATGAGGCCCTCGCTCAGGGTAATGGATCGCTTACCAAGAAAGCTCTGGCGGACATGCTCAAATTAGACAGTTTCATCAAGGAAACCCAGCGATTGAATCCTCCCGATCTTAGTGAGTACATACGCTTACTGTGATAGCTCAGTTACTGATTTACAAAAAATTAAAGCCAGTTATCAGAGAAAGGCCATGGCGGACGTGACTTTGTCTAACGGGATTCAAGTGCCAAAAGGCGCACGCATTGTACTTCCAACTGGAGCAATCAATATGGACAAGGAGTTTTTCGAAGACCCTGAGAAGTTTGATGGCTTCCGTTACTACAAGCTACGCATGGCAAATGAGGAAGCTCGGAACAGTTTTCAAATGACAACGGTGGGAAAAAAGGATCTCAGTTGGGGCTATGGCAGAAACGCCTGTCCCGGCCGTTATATTGCCGAAGTAGTTATGAAACTACTGGTTATCGAGTTTCTCCAGCGATATGAAATCAGTCTCCCCAAAGGCTCAAACACTCGGCCCAAGAATGTTGAGTTTGAAGGTTTGGTAAGTCCAATAATCCCACTCAAAATTCCCAGTGCACCTCATCTTTCTAACCATTTTTTTTTACAGATTGTTCCAGACCCTGAGTGGAAGCTGTGCCTGAAAAGCCGGAATTGAAATGTTTCCGAGATAGAGGGACGGGTTTGTGCTCTTGGAACAGGATGAGGCTTCGAACTGAACTGGTCCAAAGGTGCTTACAGGAAGATGTCATATTTTATTTTCTTTGTAGTAAGAACAGGAGCGACGAAAACTTCTGAAGATCGTTAGATGCTGTGGTTACGTCATTGACTCATTAGTGATGGGACAAGAGATCATACACTTTGATATATTGCCATCAAGAAATTGTCGGCCAATTGTTAACATGCCATCGAAGAGTGCTTTTTTTTTAAAAAAAAAAAAAAAGAATAGCTCAAAAATTCCATGCTTTAGACTTATTACTCGTCTCTTATATGCTACTTGACGTTCATGTTAACATATTGGACTGCTTGTGTCGTTTCTACCCTATGGTACAGCTATCTTTTTTTCTTCTCCCTCAAAGGGTTGTCCAGACTCTTCTTAAATCAACGAAATTTCCCAAAGGATTAGTGATTGATTCATTAATTTATTTTGGTAACGTTTTTTTCTTCTTTTCTTGTTTTTCAGCAGAGAACGTTAGTGTAATCTGTTGAGGGCTCGTTCGATTTAGTGAGCGGCAAACTACCGATTCTATAAATCTAAGGCTTTATTCACATTCTAGATACAAACTTTGCCAGTCTAAACATCCGCCAATTAGTGAATAGGTGATTCTACTGCATTGTTGATCCTCCAGATACAAACATGTATTGGCCGTTGATAAATCGCGATCGCTCCTCCGCCAAAAAGCCTACAGTCCATGCTACGTCATCTACCGATGCTGCTCCTCCTTCCACAGGAGTCTCATTCATCAGCAATCCTTTGACGCGATCCCACTCTTCTGCAGAAAAGTGCTCCATGAATGTGTCAGTTAGTACCGGACCTGGAGCCACAAGATTGACCGTACATCCATATTTCGGGGGAAGTTCTTTAGCCCAGACCCGCAATAACGCGTCAAGGGCGCCCTTGGTCGCGGCGTAAATACCCTGGTTTGCCTTAGGAACGCGTGATGCAGCAGAGCCGATTATTATGATGCGCGAGCCTCCGATGACCCCTGACATGTTCGGGGGTTCGGATGGCTTGTAAGGCGTGAGATGCGGCAGCGACGACTTGACAAGAGAAAAAGCGCCGCGTGCGTTTAGATTCATTGCTTGATCCCACATTTCCAGGTTGGCGTCCCAGAGTGGAGCAAGGGGCACGAAGCCAGCATTACTGACAAGGATATCGATGTTGCCAAATTTAGTAACAGTCTGCTGTACGAGTGTGGCAACCTCTTCTTCCTTCGTCAAGTCGGCGCAAACAGCAATCCAATCTGTCTTGAGCGTGCGACCAACAGCCTCGCACTCATCTTTCAAGGATAAGAAAGGATAGTTCAGGACGATATTCGCTCCACGGTTTGAAAGCTCCACGGCGATGCCAGCACCGATTCCTCTGGAGGAACCGGATATCAGAGCCGTTCTACCGACCATGGTTTGTTGGAACTGGCCTGCAAAATTCATGATGTTGGAGTTGTGGTCGTATCCTTTTTTTAGCCTCTACAAACAGTTGAGAAGAGGTGATGATGGTTATAGGGTTTGGATTACTTGACCGATGAGACCTGGAGAAATAATTTATAACACTACATATTGCGCGGTCGCGCCTTGGGGACATTGCCTGTTTCCGAGCTCGGGCGATGAACACCGAGCTACTTTGACCCACTGCCTGAACGAAATCCACGTAGTGTCAACACCATTCCCCGACATGTCATTAACGGCCGAGAATCGCGATAGCAGGTACAATTTATTTGATATTGACACGGCACAGCTAACGAATAATTCATTCTGTAGAAGCGGCTACTATTACAGACCGATACAAAGTACTGATTAAAGATTGGTCAAACCTCAATGGGGAATGGTGGAGCATCTGAAACTCCGGGAAGATCCTCCAGCCGCTTTGTGAAGAAGGCGCGGGGAATCTCGGGACCCCAGCTCGACACGGTTGCGGCAACAGCAGGCTCATTGGCGTGTGGTGAGTCCTCATTTACTAAATCGCCATCCACATAATGCTCTACAACAAATCCAGAGTTGTCAAACCTAACACCGCTGTTATTAGAATTCACGAGATTTGAGGCAAAGAATTCATCACTGCAAGATGACATACCAGTAGTCAAAGATTTGGCTGCCGAGAACATGTCTTCCCACGCCAAAAACGCTAAGGTGTCCCTGGCGAATCATGTGATGATGTCCGACAATTTGACTATCGACGTCGTCTATCTCAAAGCTGCTGTGGTGTGCTTTGATGCCTTCTTTGAGATGGGGAGATCCAGCGATAAAGATGTTCTGTATCAGACATGGTGAGTCCTATATACGTCGAAACTAACATGGAATAGCTTACGTGATGATCCACAAACTCCTTGCCCTTGTCAAGGTGAATAAAGATCATGCAAGTTTTATTGCTGTCGGGGAAGAATAAACTGTCGGTTTTCTTCAGGTTGAACGTTTCGCTATACCAGCCATAAACATCGTGGATTGTGTCAATATTGACTTCAAATCCGTAATGTCCAAGTTTGTGAACTTTAGAAGGCGTGTCTCGCTCGGGGCGTTGGAAATCGCCTAGTCGTCTCTTGTCCTCCCAGGTATTCCACATGACTGGCTTTGGAACCTCCCGAGGATCCGGGATTCGGTCCTGTTGGCCATAAATGAGAGTGACTTCCTCCCCGAGGATGTCTTTCATGATGACCACTTTTCCGCCTCCGGGAGCGTCAAAATCATGAATGGGGCTTGAACCCGGCAGCTTGGCAGCCTTCTCTAGTTCGGCCATTGACTGAACAATCCAACCGCCGCCTCTGAACTTGCGCTTTCCCTCATCGGTCTTTTCTGCGACATAGCAGAAGGAATCTATCCCGAAGCCTCGGAAGAATATTTTATCATCTTTCTCCAACACCGGGATCAATCCGAAGTCGGTGTAGAACTTTTTCGCTCTTTCAAGGTCAGGATGTCCGTACCGACAGTAGGCCAGACGGTCAAGGAGAATACGGGTATCCACTTGGGGTTGCGACATCATGAATGTATTCCCAGATTTCCAAGTCAAACGAGGAAGAAAATGTGGGATGCAAAACAATAAACTGAAGCTTTCATGAACTTATATGCATTTTCCATTTATTGCAATGTCAATTGTGTTGCATAGACTCCGAGTCGCGAGGGGCGAACCGCGAGGTGCCGTAGGTTACACTAGGCTTACACCCCTTGTGTGATTCGTTGACGGCGATTTTCCCGTGAAGATTCAATCCGGCGTCCGAGGCAGTTAGACCTAGCTTACCAAAGAAGCGCAACCCGAGACCACTCTCGGCGTGAGGCCCGGGTGTTATTTTCGGGGAGCAAGAGTTCGGCGTTGATTCCCAATGACTCGTGGGTCTGCCTGGATCAGAGAAAGTCGCTACGAATTACCCATACCCCATCTAAATGTAAAATATCATAAATTGATGCCAATTCTTTCATCAAGGTATCCAAGTCACCAAAGCTCACGCAATTAACAACGCATTTCATCCTAAAGCCTCAAGATGTCATTCGATAACATGTTTCGTTTTCTCGACACCAATGGTGTCGAGAGACGTGGAAATTTGAAGACAGCAATCCCTGCTTCAGACTTGCCTGGAAAGACAGTTCAGCTGATTTCTGGAACCTTCATGACTGGGTTCCAAGTAGGGAACGAAACAGCTGAAGTTGGAAAGGTATGTGGCACGAGAACAAATACACCTGCCATAAAATCACAAGAAGGCTGATTTTGAGTCTTCAGGTTCTCTGCCCAATTCCAGCCACTCCTCTTATCCTGTGTGCTGGAGTCAATTATAAATCCCACGCCAAAGAGACAAAGGTAGAGAAACACGAATTTATTGGTGGGATGTAAGCATTAATCCGAAAAATAGTTCAATCCCCCAAAGAAACCGGTGCTTTTTGCAACCCCAGGTGATAGACTGGCAGGACCGCTGGATGACATCAACATTCACCCGGACGCACAAGAGCTGCTGGACTATGAGGGTGAGCTTAGCATCCTAATTGCCAAGGATGGATATGACATCAGCGAGGCCGAGGCCCTAGACTACGTTTTTGGCTATACGATTAGCAACGATGTCTCGGCCCGCAATCTCCACGCACCCGACGTGTCGGGCTACCAAATGGGCTATGCGAAGTCGTTTGACAAATTTGGACCTACGGGACCGTACATCGTGTCTCCAAACCTTGTGCCTGACCCGCAGAAACTCACTTTGACCACCAAGGTCAACGGTGAGTTGCGCCAAAACACCACCACTGACCAAATGATCTGGTCTTGCCGGCAACTCATCGCATTCGCCTCCCGGGGCCGGACTTTGCGCCGTGGTACTTTGATCATGACAGGAACCCCAGAGGGCGTGGGCTGGCACACAAACGGTTGTCTCAAGGATGGGGATGTTGTGGAAGTTGCAATTGATGGGCTCGGCTCAATCAGCAACAAGATGGTGTTTCAGAAATAGATACATTCTTTGAAATAGAGGCTACACCTAGAAAATATTACAATTCCGGGCGCGACTTGCCTACTTCCTTCATCACTGGTGAATGCCAAACATGCTGTAGCAGTCCAAACGCCTAATACCATCTGCTTGGCAGGGTAGATGACCAATCTATTGAGCCCATGACCCAATAGGAGCAGAGTCCGAGAGTCCGAGTAGGGCGGGGATTCTCGGCCGCGAAAAGCCGGTGGTCAGTGTTCAGGCCAGAAGCGACGGCACAATGCCAATATCACCGAGGAACTAGGCACGCTAATCCCCCGCACCTGCTATCCCACTGGGTAAAAATCTTGGGTGGTGTTCTCTACATAAGCTGCTTAGATCAAGATACTCGCTCACAAAAGCTCCAATCAGCGCAACCACAACACATAACCTAAGCACTAAAGGAAAAATGGGACAAGCAGTAACAGCAGAATCGGGCCCTTCCATTTTGCTCAAAGGGGGCACTTTGCTTGTTCATGATAATAAGGATGACGTAAACCCACTGAGGGATACCGACATCCTTGTCCAAGCCAACCGTATCACCAAGATTGGCAAAAATATTTCTGCTCCAGCTGGTGCAGAGCTTGTCAACTGTAATGGCAAGATCATTAGCCCTGGATTTGTTGACACGCACCACCACTTATGGCAGACCCAACTCAAAGGAACCCACGCGGACCAGTCAGTATATGACTATATCCCGAGCGGTTAGTGACCAACACAGGTTGTGCCTGCTATAGTATATTGACATACCATTTCCGGGCTTAGGTTTCTGGCAAAGCTTTGCATATACTCCCAAGGATATGTACTGGGGTCAATTGGGAGGTGCATTGGAGGCGATCGATTCTGGAACAACCTTTGTCCTAGACCATGCCCACGGTAACCAATCTAATGACCACGGTACGTTTTATGCTTAGTCTATGGATTTTGAGTATACATTTGCAGCTGCTAATAATGCAACCTATGAACAGCCAGTCAGGCCTTGGCGGCAACCATAGCCTCCGGCATACGCTCTGTCTTTGCCTATTCCCATGCTCCATACTTCACTAAATGGGACTCAAAGACCTGTGAATTGTCTCGAGATATCCTACCGGACTCCAGCATGGCCCATATTTTTGAGCTGGCGAAGAGCCAGCCTTATGGCAATGGCAGAGTCAGCATTGGATTTGGGTTTGATTACTGGTTTTTACCCAAAGAAGCGGTGGTAGGTATTTTTGCGGGCTTGCGACAGGCGGGCATCAAATTATTCACTAGCCACTACGCGAAAAATCCGACTTTTGGTAGGTTGAAAGCGGTTGCACCTGGAGAGAGCCCAGCTGACTTTTAAAGGCGCAAACCCACTTATCCATACACTACGGGCATACAATCTCATCCAATCGCCCAGCGATATTCTCCTTTCTCATGCCACAGGCCTGGGACCAGATGAAAAGGCAAAACTGGCTGAAACAAAGGTTCCCATCTCCAGCACTCCAGATACGGAATCCCAGATGGGCTTTGGCTGGCCGCTTGCTTTTGAGTCAGGCATCAACTACACATTCGGTGTAGACTGTCATACAAACAACACCGCTTCAATCCTATCGCTTGCAAGATCTGCCCTTCAGATGGCACGACAGCATGAAGCCGTAACTCACATGAAAGATGCCGAAGGCGCGCCCACACGTATGAACCTTGAGTTAAGAGGGAGCACTCAGGATGCCTTCAATGCGGCAACTATCAACGGGGCGCGCGCGGTTCTTTTAGGCGATAAAATAGGATCCATCAAAGAAGGCAAGCTTGCGGACCTGGTCATCTTTGACGCTGCGAATAGCCCATCCATGTCATGCGTTTCCGAGTCCGACCCATTGACTGCCGTTGTTCGACACAGCGATGTCCGAGATGTCGAGGCCGTTTTGATTGATGGAATTTGGAGGAAGAAGAGTGGCAAGCTTTGTCCAGTCACCGTCAAAGAAACCGGAGCTACTTTGGACTGGCCTGGTGTGCGGCAGAAGTTGCTGGAAAGCCAACATGACATTCAGCAGAGGCAAAAGCAATTGAACATGGAGAAGGCTAGGGAGTCTCTCAATGCCATGTTCCGTATTGACCAGAGCAAACTGATTGGACAGTCAAAGAATAAGAATTAAAGTAGCAAATAGCCTCACATTAATGCTAATCTAGCTACGTAACCCATGTACAGAATTATTTTTTCCTTTGGTCGAGAGAGGCATAAGCCAGTAGCTGAATGACTCAGAGAAACCTCTGGAAATGTGGGAGTGTAGAATTGGAGGCGTGAACTAGTGGTGAAGATGAGTACATGGAGAAGTATTTGCCGCCCAGGTCAAATCTCGGAATCTCGGGCATATGAAGCCGTGTGTTTGGGTACTCATCGGATTGCGGGGGAACATGCATATTGGGATGGTGTTATTTACCACATGACCTTGTATATAAGCTGGACCTAGAGTTGACATCCATCCTAAACAAACGCCGCATTATACAGAAAACCACACAAGTCACATCAACCATAATCCCAAAATGGATGAGCCACTTCCTCCATTAATCACGCTCGAGGAGCACTTTGTGTCAACTGAACTCTTCTCAAGACTTTCCAGTCTATATGCAGAGCAGCTGAAACATTTACCTGAGGTGTCATCGCGGCTCATGGATGTTGGGCCAATCCGTTTAGGCGACATGGATAAGCACAGCATTTCTGTGCAGGCCGTGTCACATGCGCCAGGCCTGGGCCCTAGATCCCCAGCATTCAGTCGGATAGCAAATGATGAACTGGCGCGCGCTGTGCAAGTTAGCCCGGATCGCTTTTTCGGGCTTGCAGTCTTGCCTATGGCGAGCCCCGAGGAGGCAGCCAAGGAACTGGAGCGCAGCGTCCAAGAGCTCGGATTTGTCGGAGCCTTAGTGGACGCCCATGTGGATGGAGTACATTATGACAATCGGCGTTTTTGGCCTGTGTTTACCAAAGCGGCCGAGCTGAACGTGCCCATATATCTTCATCCGACGTACCCGACAGACGAGCAGGCGGCGGCCTACGCCGGAGATTACGAATCCGGCGCGGCTCGGAGCCTTGGGTCGAGCGGGTTTGGTTGGCATCAAGACACTGGGCTCGGGGTTCTAAAGCTATTTGCTGCCGGCTTATTTGACGAGGTGCCGATGCTAAAGATCATCGTCGGACATTTTGGGGAGATGCTCCCGTTCATGATGGAGAGGGTGGAGAAGCTGTCGGTCCGGTGGGGGAAACGACAGCGAAGTTGGCGCCAAGTCTGGGACGAGAATATCTGGATCACTACAAGCGGAGTATGGAGCATCGCGCCCATGGCTTGTATTCTTAAGAATACAAAAATCGAGCGGATTCTTTACAGCGTCGATTACCCGTTCGAAAAGAATGAGAATGGCTTGAAATGGATCCGAGAACTGCGAGATAGCGGGATGGTCACACGGGAGCAGCTCGAGCAAATATCATATCGGAATGCCGAGAGGCTATTGGGTATCAAAGCAAAGGTCTAAAATACGATCCTCGCTCACTCATAACTAAGCTTTACATGGAAATTTTAAATGTTGATGCCGAGACCGTTGGTGGCCGGAAATTTGAGACCGAGGAGTGCTGGGGGAGGCTCCGAGGGACTAGGCTGTTTGCTCCAAGCGCTTTAGGTAGATTTATTGATGATCCGGAAGAATATAGCTTTGATTAGATTAAAATACCATTGAAGCTTTGCGATCCGACTTGTCTTGTTCAGTACTGCACGGCAGGCTCAGAGATTCCAAATCCCATATCTTAATCGATACCTTCATCCACTTTCCCGCCTCTACAGGCCCACTCCAATAAAAAATGACCACCTCTGACCAAACCTTGATCAAAGGCGTTGCATTGGCCGGTGTAAGTCATCATACCGTCAACGCAAACGTCACGCGTCATTCCTCCCCAAGCACACCCCAGCACTAATTATCTACCTTGGCAGGCAAGCGGAAACCTGGGGAAACAGGTCCTCAACGCCCTGGTCGAATGCCAAAAATTCGAGATTACAGTCCTCGTGCATGCCGCAAGTAAGCTTGTCAGCATTCCGCCGCAGGTCCGCATCGTCACAGTCGATTACGAATCGGACGATTCGTTGCAAGCCGCGCTACAAGGTATAGATGCCGTGGTTTCTACGCTCGGCAAGGCAACTGGATTGCAGTGTCAGTTCAAGCTCATAGATGCCGCCGCTGCTACCGGGGTAAAACGGTTCTTGCCGTCGGAGTTTGGGGCAGATCTTGAGCACCCCACGGCGCGAACATTCCCCACCTACCGCACAAAGGTACAGGTGGAGACGTATCTGGAGAAGGTAGCGGCCGAGACTGGTCTCACGTACACATACGTGTATAACAGCGTCTTGTTGGAAGAGGGGTTGTCATCAAACGCGTTTGTAGACTTTGCCGCACGCAAAGTAGGCATCTTCGATGGAGGAGAGACCAAGTTTTCCGCTGCGCAACACGCAACCGTTGCAAAGGCCGTGGTAGCTATCCTTGGGAACTACGAAGCGACTAAAAACAGGGCTATTCGTATCCAAGATTTTGCCATGACCTCGAACCAACTCTTTGCACTTCTGCAGCGCCTCGACCCCGGACATAGTTGGGCGCCAGCCCTCGTAAATACCGAACGCCTCGTGGAGGAGGCGAAGGCCGACCTGGCCTCCGGAAAGTTCAGCCCCAGCGCATTCGCTGCTTTTGCCATGCGAGGAACTTTCGCATTGGGGCTTGGTGGTACTTACAATGCAGACAACGAGTTACTCGGGATCAAGGACATCACGGAGGAGCAGCTGGGAGCCATTCTGAAGAGTAGGATTGCAGTAGCTTAGAATAAGAATATTGAATACAATTCATGCAAGAATGCTTACGTTAACGCCATTTTGCTACAAACATTGACAAAAGCCGTGCATTGGGACTTCACATTCCCCGCCCCAAAGCCTCTAATCTGTGCTAAAATAATCACTTTGCCACTACGCCTGGTTTCCTGCGGGGAGTGCAGCGTCAACGCTCGGCGTAGTAAAAAATGCCGAGTCGAAGTAGAGCTGAACATCCTCGCTTGTAGGATTACATGAGTCCAGAGGTCCTGTCAGAGACAGCACGTTCTCATTTGTGTTGTACATCGATACCCCCATATCTTGACAGTGACTTCCAGGGCTATCCATTAGGCCGTTATGGCCCACGTCTGCTTGCACAAGGCTTGCGCTTTGTCGCGCGAGGCCTGATAGTCCGCTTGAGTCCTGGTTTGACTGCCCCCGCCCAGAAGAGGCTATAGAGATAGACCGAGCCGACGATATTGACTGTCGACGTCCTAGCTCTTTTCTTCTTCTTCGTTTTGCTTTCTCCATGCTTCTCATCACTGATCGCCACTGATGGACTCGGTCGTGGTTTACTGAGGAGTCCCACCGCAGCACCGCATTCTGCTCTACCGCTCGCCAGGCCTTGTCGGCATCTCTCGTGAGCGGTCTGTTGGACAGCTCTGACAGAATAATGGCAAATGAATGCCATTCGTTGTAGCATCTCGTCAACCATGACCATTGAACTACCCGAGGGTCTGTCCGTAGTCGATAAGAATACGTCATACAATCTATGGCGTCGCGGAATACAAGCTTTCTTTGCTCCTCGGTGAGAACTGTCCCTGATCCGAGTGGGTTCATTACCAGCAGTCTAATATTACATATTATCGTATCGACAAATGCGCTTGTCAACTATATTCCATTAGAACCCGTTTTTTTCTCACTGATGAATAATATTTAGCGAGTGGCTAACTTACGTAGTATAATGAACTCTTAGAGCCCTTGCTCAGAGAAAACCGATTTTTAATGTCGACAGCTTGGTTATTTATCCAAGATTGCTTCTCAGTCATTGTCATCGCCTTGAAACTTTTCCCGCTGTTCGCATCAATCCTACGGGTGTCTATCATCGTGCGCCACATGTCGGAGGCCCAGCAGCGGGCTGCTGTAAAGGACATATCGGTAATACCCTTTGATTCGGTTGGGTAGTCTGTCATATCGGGTCGCAGGTCCGAGTCATTTATGTTCAGCGGGGGCCTCGCATCAAAGCTACTAAGCTCCATCCTAACAGATTTACGTTAGCTAGAATGAACTCATATAATTTTAGTAATGGGAGTATCGCTCACAAAGTTGGTGAACAAGTATAGTCCTCAGAGGCTGGGGTATCCAGGATGCAGATACTCCACCACAAGCGTCGACGTATTTCCGCATCAAATGGGCTGAGATTGAGGGCACTCCCGTCTCTGTGCATACCCAGGGATTGTGCAAGTCGAGCGGCTAGGCCAGTCATATTAAAGGAGTATGTAGGGTCGTGCGAACGCAATAAGACTAAATAGATGACGAAAGTTTGGATCGTGAGGACATTGTCGGTATCCATCAGCCTTGAGCGAGCCAGGGCATTGTCCGCTCCGCGCCGAAACTTTGCCAGCAAGCCGAGCTGTTCGGATCCAAACTCTTGTTCGCAGTCATCGGCAGGCAAGCTATTAACAGCTCCAAAGTAAATTACAAACATCAACGCCTCTAGAGGTGGCTCCATCGGCTGTAAATTTTGGAGCGCTTCTATTAGTATTGGCTCAACTGAGGGTACATGCAAGATGGTTGCCACAGGGTGGACATTGGTCTTGAACAGCTGCCAAGCGCGTAGCCGGTGCTGACGAGGTGGATGAAGTGAGCTTAACTCATTTTCTAGAGCGCAGCTGTTGAATATTGGGGCATAGTTCGAAGACGGCTCAGGTCTGAAGGAGAAAGGCTGCGACTCTTGATCTGACTCGTCATCCGACATCAAGGCTTCATCCATTTCGCCCTATAGTAAAGAGACATTAGCATCAAAAGATTGATGGGAGAGATTGGAACCCGCAATATTTTGCCGGATGTTATTTTCGCAAGTCATTGCTCGACATACCTGAGCGTGCAAAGCCTCCCAAAATGTCCCGCTTACATATCGGCGCCGGCCGTCGTCCTTGACCAGTTTTCCGTTCGTCGTTCCGTATGGCGACCAAGATGCTCCTTCGCACCCCTGCGATGTGTGTCCATTGATGGTACGGATATCCGCGCTAGACGGTGGGCCCGAAGTAGAATCCGTCTCTTGGGGCGGCGACTGTTGTCCTAAAGGACTTCGACTATGGCGTGGTTCAGACTGTCGATTACCATCACGAGGGTCCAAGGCACTCTGTGACTGCTGAGCACCAGGAGGCGCATGGCGATTGACAGATTCGACCGATTGCGGGGGTGTGGGAGGAGGTGGGACTGCATTAATATGAGAGTCATCTTGAGGATCCGCGCGCAGCAAAGCTTGAAAAAGCGCAGAAGAGGCATTGGAGGAGGATGGGTCCAGACTACCGGGCTCCATACAATCCGCTAAACTCTTGAACACGGGTTCCAGTCGGCGGAGCTGCTCCCATATCTGAGGGTCTGGAAATAATTGTTTGGCAGCGTACCTCCCATCGGGGGGGTATACACACTCGGCGCCAGACTTTTTGCAGTGCTGGCACGGTTGCTTTTTATCACATCCTACTTTACGTCGGCGACACTCAGCGCACACTCGTCGTGGTTGTGTCTGGGCCCGCGACTGTGGCTTTCGTTGCGTCGTCTGCTGCTGCTGGGAATCCTTCTCGCTGTTTGCGTTCCAGGACGAGGTGATTGAGTCCGCCACTTCCACTTCGTAGCCTTGGACCTGGCTATCTTCTGGAGATTCCATAATGGTCGACTAATTCTGATTTAAAGGTAGCAAGCAAAGATCTCAACGCGGGCTGTCGCCCAATGTGCATGCAAATAATGAAGAAAATGAGAGACGGGGGTATTGCTTCTGCCAGGACCAAAGGGATACCAAAGGGAGAGAATGCCAGCCTCCGGTCCAAACGGACGAAGAGGTAAGGACAGGAGAGAGATAGGCAAATTAGGCAAGCCTCGACCAGGAGCGGGGACTGAATGATAGGAGAATGATGATATGGGCAGCAAAGGCGAGATAACAGGCGCGTGGGGTTTTTGATACTGGACTTGCTGATAAACCCCCAGTTGAGAGTTTATTTTTAGGCGCTAGGGAAGGATCAAACCGTGGCAAAGTGCGGGGAAAGGCCCTCGGCTCTCATAATTTAGGTCAAGAGATCCAATGCATTCACTTCATGAACGAATCACATAGGGTCAATTAGTTTGACGGGTCACTCGGCTACAGCTACTGCCACCCTCTCCCAATCTCTCCGGGAAAAGTGGGCTTCATACGATCCACTGGCCGGTAGTTCAACTTGGCAGACGTCTCGAGCGTATCTTGGGAACTATCCAGATCGAGCGGTGGACGGGGAGAAGCCGCCGGTGGAGAGATGCTCCAAGCCTGACCTCAACCTAATCTCCTAGTCTTCATCCCAAGAGCGGGGTCACTTCGCTCAAGGCACATGACCAGCCTCGACGAATGGTGTGTGCAAACTGGTGCGCAAGTTATGGGGGTTGGTTATGTGGTATGAGGGTGGCTGGACTTGTAAGTGAGACATGGCACACCTTCATGCGCAGCATCAGTGCATGTCAAATGAAGGAATTTGCAGTTTTGGCGATCAACATTCTTTTCTTTTTTTCTTTTCTCATCTCCCCCTTTTCATTTTTACTCCTCATTCTTCGTGGCGACATGGTACGCGGCCGGTCTCCCTGTCTAGGGTTTCAAATTGGCGGAAAGCTCGGCCGATGCTCCATCTTCGGGCTCCGGATTCCTCGGCCGCCGAAGGACATGAAGGCAGTCAGCTAGCACCACGCCTCAGTTCTTTAGTGAATAAAGCATTGAAAATGTGCCACCAGACGTCATTGGGCCTTGACATGCGTTTCACGATTTATGTGAATCAATTGATCTGTATCATCTCAGGCATCATGTCCGCGCAGCCCGAAAACTCGGAATGGCTTATTTACGTTCCAGATTTTGCCAACACGGCTGATCAAAGAGCCGCCCTATTTGCGTACGTCTCCTTCTCCGCTGCTGACGTGCCACCCCCAAGTCACTTTTCCCGGATCTAGGTGGTGGCCGGCTGTATTCGTAAGCTAACGGTGTATAGCCAGCATGCTGAACGCCGCAAAACCGACCCTAGCGATTTTTGGGTCCTTGGAGGTGGGTTACCCCGTCAGCGGCTCACGGAACATTGTTCGCAGCTAATGCTAAGCCCTGTAGGAGCAACGCTAGAGAGCCCCGCCGCGCAGGGTCAGCCCCCGAAGATCACTGGCAGCGCTATGATTGTGTACGCGCCTACTAAACAGCATGTTTTGACGCGACTGGAGGATGATCCTCTGACGAAGGGGCAGGTCTGGGACCTTCAGAATGCGCAGGTCCATCCATTCTTTCGCCCCAAGAGGGTTCCGGTGTGAATACGGCTATTCCAATAAGATGTGCAGCTTAGGTTGATAGTCATATGATAATAGATGGTGGCAGATCCAGGAACAATCGTAACTCTGACTAAAACACGGCAAAGATCGACAAAGTCGTCCCACACTCACTTCGCCTCGTTGATATATCATGTCCAATAAAGTTCTATTCTCGGAATTGCATGAAAGTAATTGTGGATGAACTTCACCGTTGATCAAATGCCCTCTAATGCAGGCTTCAGGAGATAGGATGACGAGCCCAAATCTCCTTCCAGAACTCACCAAGCAGCCTCACGCTTTGCGGGTCCCCTGCAGGAAGCACTTGGCTCACGTAGACAGCCCCAAGTCCCCGTTCTCGATTGACAAACCACCCTATGTTTGGCATTCCGTTCCAGGTCAAAGTTTTCGCAGGAAGATTTGGCACGTCATCGTTGACGACGAGGCCTCCGAGCCCAAACGCAACGTCAGGGGACCCCGTATTATCCCCAGTTAACTGCTTGTGCATTGCCTACGCGAATACGTTGTAAGAAATTGACAGGTCAACATGCATCGGATAGCACATTGGGTATACATACGTCTTGTTTGAGTAATCCGTCGTATTGGGCAGTCCCCAACTCAAACTGAGGGCTGAACATTTTCTCAACAGTCTCGGGTTTGAGAAGCGTTGGGTTTTTCTTGAGGAGATCCTGAAGAACTTTGATGAAGTCCGAGCTGCTGGTGATCAAACCCATACCGCCACTATCATCTTGCGCGTCTCTCGGGTATGGCGAAGGAATTGGGCTGAGTTGACCCGTGTCGGACCGATGCCACATCTGAGCCAACCGCGCGTCAATGATCGGCTGCGAAATGATGTCAAAGGTCGAGCTCTCTAAGCCGAGCGGCTTAAAGACGTGCTCATTCATGTATCCACTAAGCTTTGTGTCACTGTGAAGCCTCTCCACTAGGACACCAACCCAATCTAGGCCTGACCCATAGACCCAGTTGCTTCCCGGTTCAAACAGGAGCGGGAGAGAAAAAGCTTCCGAAACCTTGCCGCTCATGACCAAGGGTGGCTCGCCTCTTGATTTTCGCCATTCTACAAGGATAGGATGCATGGCATCGTATGAGAGTCCACTGGTGTGTGTGAGCAAGTGGCGCAAAGTGATCTTGTTCTTGGCTGGCGTAAGTGTGAAGCCCTCCCCATCATTCGCCTCAATAATGCTAGGCCCATCAAGCTCGGGTAAGATCGGTGCGACGGCGTCATCAAGTCCAATCAAACTTCGTTCAACGCATTGGAGGGCACAAATGGTGGTGATGAGCTTGGTGCAAGAGAATCCACAGAATGTACTGTCCAGGTTTATTTCTTCCCCTTCATTTTTAGCAGCCTGGCCTCGAGCCTTGATATAAAATGTGCCTGCATCTGGGCGTAAGCAATAGTAGAGACTACCACCTTAGGATAAATACCGTCTTCGTTGAACGCAGCTAAAACAACACCTGGGAGTCCTGTTGTAGGATCCTTGGTGAGCGAATCAAGGGTCTGTTCGCAGGACAGCTTCATGGCGATTGATGCAGTGACACAACCAGGCGTCCAAGTTTCAGATACTCTTTATGTTTAGAAAATTGCTTCTCAGATGCAATATAGGACATTTTATTATTTTTACACTTGGAACTAATCCTACACCATGTCGCATTAGATCCCGATCTCATCGCTCGCCTTGTGCACGGATTCGATTGACTTTGGATCGAATGGGCATGACCCTCGGCCGACACGGCCGAAGGTCGATATCCCACCGAGTTGGACTAACGGGTCTTTGCAGGCCAATCTAGCGGCCGGCAGTGGGAAAACTGGTGATTTGACCAAGCTGGATATAGGAACTCAGAAACAGATCAGTGTGACCTCTATCACCAATCGGTTATTTCTGGTCCTTGTCCAACTGTAACTTGTGCATTTCAATTAATTTATTCTACAAGAAGCATCAAAACATATTGAAGAAACAAAATTATTACTATGGCGACCGCAGAAGCTTCTAATACAGACCCATCATCAACGGACAACATATCCATCAGCGCGACCCATCATATTCCACCAAGAACAAGCAACGCCGGGCGAAAGCGTCGTTCATGTTTGACTTGCAGCAAGAGGAAAGTCAAGTGCGACAAGCAGCAACCATGCCACAACTGTGCCAAGATTGGAAGCGAATGCATATTTCCACGCATCGTCCCCAACCGGAATCAATTTCCCTCTACCCCTGAGGTTGTAGAAATGCTTCAGAGACTGGAAAAGGTCGTCGATACACTGAAGCCAAGAGAACAAGACAAACCTGAGGCTTCTCAGCCTACCCAATTACGGACTGGTGCAGATGAAGAACGTCGGTCTCCGGCACAAAGGCCAAACCTGGACAACACAGTTGAAATGACGGGCATGGAGCCCTCGGAAAAGCATAACACAGTCGAAGAAGACCAGCAAAATTCTACGCGGCCTAACACCATTGCATCAAATGTTCAGTCCGGCTATAAAGGTCCTGGTAAAATTGTTCAGAACCAAGGGAGGGATACATATGTGCGTCGTTGGTTCTGGGATGATGTCGATGCCGAGGTAAGTGATTCCAGCGAATGCGTCATCAGGATACTCACGGAGATTTTAGGACAATAGTGATTTGATGACGGATGATGAGGATTTGTTTGATGCGGAAGATTCCAATCCTATATCAGAAGGTGCCAGAGGATTCTGGCCCGACGAAGTCGATAACCACGAATCCAGCTTTCGACTCCATGGCAATTCGCCGAGGACAATCCAACTATCATCCGAACAGCGGTTCCAGCTTTGGAGCATATTCAAAGAAAGAGTCGATCCTCTAGTCAAGCTCTTCCATTTGCCAACCTTAGAACAGGCTGTACTAGATTCTCATCAAAATAATCCATCCGATGGAATGCAATGTATCTTCCTAGCAATTTACTACGGTGCCATAACCAGTCTCACCGACAATGAGTGTACGGGGATATTCCGCGAGAGTCAGGCTATAACATTAGGCCGCATTCGAGAGGCATTAGAAATAATGTTTTCCGAGGCCATGCTCGTGCATACCGGAGATATTCGGCCGTTACAAGCCTTGATTCTCTACCTGTCGTTCCTTCGACACCATGATTCCAGACGTTCATGGAATATGACCGGTTTGGCAGTGAGATTGGCCCAGAATTTCGGACTTCACAGAGAAGGAAGCTTTTTTGGATTATCCAAATTCGACATGGAACTGCGGCGTAGGCTATGGTGGCACATCGCTATCTTAGATGCACCATCGGCTGAGGATTTTTCTGGAGAGTACACCCTGTGAGTCCAAGATTCAACTATCAAGCCATCTCTCATAGCAGTATACTTTCTAACATGTGAATAGTTTGGAAATGAGTAGCTTCGACACTCAGCAACCCCGAAACCTTGACGATATTCATTTATATCCAGAGTTGATGGAGTATCCTACGGAAGTTAGAGGATTTACAGATATGACCTTCACCCTTCTCCAATGTGAGATCACCAATATTTACCGCTGCATGATAGATTCAAGGAGGATGTGTGGAAATACTGGGAAGCAATACACGGACTTGACTGAACAGGAATGCAGCGACTGGATTGATTCATGCGAGATACAATTTTTCGACCGATACCTCTGCGACTGCAATATTTCCAACAGTTTCCATTGGGTAAGCCCCCACAATCAGTTATTCTAGATGTTCCCGAATGCCCAATGGCTCACAAACAAATCCAGATGACTGGTACTCTCACACGGATGCTTTTTAATAAAGTCAGGCTACATGGGTGTAATTCATTGCAGGACATCGAAGCAATATCTGAAACAAGTCGTGAACGGTTGTTCCTTGTGGCAGTTGAGGTCATTGAGCTAAACCACCAGCTCCGAACTGATCCGCGGACACGACCATGGAGCTGGCTCTTCAGCTCCCACTACCAGTGGCATGCATTATCCTTGGTACTGGTGTGGCTTCAGAGGAATCCACTCAACAAAGGCTCTCGCAGAGCATGGAAGGCAGTGGAGAAGGCCATGGTCCTTAGATGGGAACAGCCATCTCCCTTGATAAACAGTGGGAAACCCCAGCAATGGCGTTCAGTTACTCGGATGTTGGAGAAGGCTCGGTCAGCACGTCGTGAAGCATTGAACAAGCGCAATCGACGAGGTTCGCGACGTATTCCAGGTGGAAGCGGTTTTGATTCATCATTAAGCATGATACCGGGAACAGATTCCACTTCAAACGCCCCAAATCAAACAGCGCAATCGTCGAACAGCAATCTGTTTCACAGTCAATCCCAGAATAGTGCGAGAACCGATGCACAAAATTTAACAAATTCTTCCACCCCTCCCGGTATCATTCCCGGCCCCTTATTGCCACGCTTGGAACCAAATATGCCTCTACAAGGCCCAGACGCGTTGCTGAACTTGGAAGGGTTTCCAAATTTCTTGATGGATGATATGCCTGATATCCAATCATTCGCCAATTGGATGTCGATGGATTTAGATATACCGGGTGGCGACATGCCGGATGTGTCAAATTTGTGATATAGTATTACCAACAATTTTAAACCTGACTTTTAATGGTAACGGTGAATCAGTAAGATAAAATGGTGTTCTGGAATACAAGGTCCATCATAACTACCCCATTCTTGTATTTCACACCAACTATTAAATCTACAGTAATTTCACCAAGATCTTCAATTATTGAATCTTCCTATGCATGACTATAATTGAGTGTGGATTATTTAAATATTTTGCGGCCAACATAACTGTCTAAGAGAATGGTACATATAATGCCATACAATGATAAGTCGGACATCTTTCCAAGGTCTAAAGAGAAGACTTCAAGGGCTTTTCCTGTATTTTCTTGTGTATCCCGCTACTCCCTTCCAATCCCGCGTGTGTAGCCTCGTCCATACCGGGAATGATCATCTCAAACGTATCCCGAATGACGGTGTACTCAAAGTATCCACATCGGGCAATGGGTTGGGTTTTGCGGACGTCCAATCTTCCGTTGGTGAGAACATCATCCTGGATGTGCACAGCGATTACCTTGCCAATGACAATGTCCACAGTTCCCATGGGCGGAGTCGCGGGAAGCCTCAACGTTGTGTGGTATTCGCACTCGAACTTGACGGGGCTATCTTTGACCATGGGAAGTTGCTGCCCAGACAAGGCACGAGACCACTCTTTTTGGAGCCCAGCGCGCTCAAACTCATCCACCCCATAGTCTACCTGCTGGGCAGAGATGTTCACTGCCTCGCGCAAGTCCCATGTAGCCAAGTTCCAGCAAAATTTGCCGGTAAGCTCAGCATTCCGAACAGTGTCCTTTCGCTCTTGGTCCGGCTTCTGGTTGGCCGAGAACATGACATATGGGGGATCAAATGTCAAGTTGTTGAATTGCGAATAAGGAGCCAAGTTGTGTTTGTTGGGGTCCGTTGCTGAGATGGTTGAGATCCAGCCAATGGGGCGAGGAACGACGCATGCCTTGAAAGGGTCATGTGGCAGGTTGTGTGGAGTTTTCCCAGGTTCATAATACATTTTGAAGTTTTATTGGGAAAATACTTTTGTAGTAATTGGCAAGAAGAAGGATCAAACTGCTGCTCTCGAGCTGTGGATGAAGTATCTCCGTGTAAATCTATGGCCCAAAGAGCGGTATTAAGTAATCAGCAGTCTCTGTTCCCATTAATATTTTAATAAATCGAATAAACTCCAATAAATTCCGGGGTATCCTGACTAATCCACTCCGAGTCCAGGCCCCCCGCATCCCGTTTTTGGGGAATGGGTTGTGCCGCGGGACCATCGGATTGCTGGTCGGGGTCCCGGCCGAGCACAAATGAGCCAGCCGCAACACCGCCGACCATTTTCCGGGAGGCAAATGGATGCGGAACGCGGAATCCGCGTTTTTAGAGCGTTCAAAAAAAAACGAACTGAAAGTTTGATTTAGGAGATGAACAAGTACATATAATATTTTGGGATTTTCCTACTGATTGGACCCGTATCAATTCATCGACATCAAGTCTTCATCCAAGTTTGTCACATCACCTCCCCCTCTACTATTCCAACCTCCCTGAACTCTACAATGGACCCCAGCCTAGATGATGATGTCGAACTCGGCCCCGGCCGCGATATTCCTACCGATGGTATTCCTGTAAACTTCGTCCCAGCCAAGAATGGCGATGTTATAAAGCTTGGACTCATCACATGCCGTGTGCTTGAAGACGGTTCCAGAACAGGTAAGACATTCTTTCTCTATTTCCGTCGGGCTTTTGAGAGCCAAGCTTATTCCTTGTCCCGTTGAAAGACAACCGCATTGGTGCGGCCGAGTTTACTCTCCCACCTGGTCTCAAGGGTCCACCCCCGCACTGGCATGAGATGCATGACGAAACCTTCTTGACAACCAAGGGCACAATTAGATACCACATCCCCAAGGCCGATGGGACTGAGGACATCATTGATGCCAAAGAAGGTGATTACGTGACTGTGCCCGTTCGCGCACCACACACCTTTAGCAATCCAACCGATCAGGAGGCAAAGTTCTTTAACACGTATACCCCAGCTTACTATATCAACTATTTCAAGCTGCTAGGTACTTATGTTCAAGAGGGAAAACCAATTTCTGCAAAGGAGCACCTGGATGCCATGACCAATTATGCCACAATCCCAGTTCCGCGCAAGTACATTGAGAAGAAGGAAGAGAAGAAATAGTCCATATTGAGGCTTTAGTAATTTAGTGAATCATACGCACTTAAATGTGACAAACTATGCTCTTATTAATTTATCATGTGAAAAGAAATGTGTCCAACGGTATTAAACCAGTTCATAAACACCCTCGTTTTATCTAAATATTCCACTTCCCAATGTGGCAATGGCTTCTATGTCATACACGTGAATACTCATTATCGTATCCATCCTTCGGCCGTTAATAAATGTGCCCTCGGCTTTCTAGCCCCCGAGAACCGAGCAGCTTCCGAACCACACATTGGTCAGATATCCCGAAGAGTGAGGGACGTGGCTCCCTGCTTACTCCAACCCCCGCTTCTCGGGCTTCATAGTTTCGGGCACGGGCGACAAATACCGACGCACCTCTCTGGCTTGATACGAGTGACAGATATTGCATCCAACACTATTGGTCAAGAAGATTCATCGTCGGTAACCTCCGAGAATTGGTGGGACCAATGAGAGTGCAGTCGCACAATCGACTAACCTTTATCAACGCTGAATATTGTCTTCATAGCTAGTAAATCATTCAGCAGTTACACGCCATTACGTCTGGTGTCTTCTTTTCTCACACCATCCTCCCGAATCCGTCCCTATACCTGCATCGTATTTCTTGGTGACAGAACCATATCTGAGCGCGAAAGATGTATCTCCTCGCCTTGCCACTTCTTTTTGTGGCGGCTGTCGTGGGCTATGCAGTCCTCTACGTCGTCGTAGATTATGTGCGCATTTTAAGACTAAGGCAACGGATGCCTCCCAGTCCATTCCCGCTTCCATTATTCGGCAACATCTTCCAAATTCCTGGTTCAAGGCAATGGGTGAAGTTCCAGGAGTGGTCACACAAGTTTCAAAACCCCGTCATCACCGTCTGGGATGGACATACTCCGGTTGTTATCTGCAACGACGCCTGGTCCATGTCCGACTTGTGCGACAAGCGAGCCAACATTTACTCATCCCGTGCTGTCAAAACGTTGACTGGGAAAGTCTTCGGGCTTAACAAGTTCAACCAAGCTGGACTTGCGTACGGCGAGCAGTGGCGCCTGCATCGACGATTGACCGTCAGTAGCATGCTTTTCAGAACCTGATTCAGAGATCGAAGCTAATAATCCATTCTTATCTTTAGCATTCTGCTGCAAATGCCCAGATTGTCCAGAATTACCGTCCTATGCAGGCGGATGAAGCCAAGATTCTCATCAACGACTGTCTAACTGATCCGGAGGGATATGTCGATTCCGCCTTGCGATTTACCGTCTCCATTGTGTCCATCATTGCATGGGGCCGACGAATTGGTGGTGCAAGCGACAATGTTCTCAAGGTTGCACAGGCCTTCGTCGGCAGCGCCAACTTGGGATTCCCTGGGAAGACATACACGGAGGCTATTCCTATCCTTGCCTCATTCCCTTCTTGGCTGAACCCTCTCCCAAACCAGCTGCGCAAACTGGCCTCGACATCAAACAAATATTTCTACGCTCTGTCGGTCGAGGGCGTTGACGCCCCGCAGGACAATTTCGCTAAGCGACTCCTAAAGGAGAAAGAGGAGCATGGGCTCAGCAAAGTGGAGATTGCTAACTTGACTGGAAATTTCATCGGTGCCGGCGTCGACACCACCACGAGTACGGTCCTGTCCTTCATTTTGGCCATGTGCCTGAACCAAGACGTCCAAAAGAAGGCGCAAGAAGAAATAGATCGAGTTATTGGCCAGGATCGCTACCCAGATTGGTCCGACGAGGAGCAGCTCCCGTACCTATCGGCAGTTATCAACGAAACATTAAGGTGGCGACCCGCTTTTGCTCTCGGTGGTCCGCCCCATGCCCCAATTGAGGATGTCGTGTACAATGGAATGTTTATCCCTAAAGGGACCTCCACGATTGGAAATCTCTATGCCATGAACCGCAACCCAAGGGAGTACCCGCAGCCCGATAAATTCTCACCGGAGCGCTTCCTTGACGAGTCCAAGCGACCGGCATACCCGAATAGAAGGGGCCACAATGTCTTTGGATGGGGGCGCCGTGTGTGCAGTGGAGAACCCCTGGCCCAGCAAAGCTTATACTTCACCATTGTTTCCCTTCTTTGGGCTTTCCATCTCCGCCCTGGCCTGGACGAAAATGTGAGTTTTCAATAACAAAGTCCAGGTATATAGTGAATCCAGCGACTAATAGTTTATCAGGGAAAGGAGGTTTCTTTAGATCCAAACGCGTACAGCACTTCCCAAGTAAACCGACCCTTGCCTTTCAAGGTGAGGTTCATGCCCAGGTCGTCAGCTATTGAGAAGTTGGTAAGGCAAGGTGCAGAAAATGCGCGCTTGGCTCTTCAAGAGTATGACGCAGAGACCAAAGTGACTTTCGAGAGCGCGCAGTCGGTCTCTCTGGACATGCCGATTGCCCATTCGGAAAAGTCTTGAATTAGCTGAGTCATCCATTTTGTCAGGGATCTGGTGGAAACTTGAATCAAAGAAGTGGCCCATAAAGTATAGCAGACATTGCTTGATATTCTTGCACCAAGCTATGATGTTCAATTTTTCTGTAGTTTAGCTCCTTTAAAAGCAATAAAAAAAGAAAATGCAATCTGGATTTATTTGTCTGATAATTACATGAATTTATTCTGCACCAGGCCATTCCTTTTGGTCATCAGAATTTCTTAGATGATATCTGTAGGGTAGGCGCGCGAGTGAGAACAGAACCTGGACCAGGGGCATTCAAGTTAATTCCTTCTACAGCTAAGATCAAAAAGACCTTGTGAGTCAACCTGAGCGCATAAAAAGTTTTATACATGCGGGGAAGATATTCCGAGCGTATTGGCGAAGGTCCTTGGAATTCAGCTGGCTCTTGAAACAACCAATCAATTCAGCTACGATAAGGCACGACGAGTAAGCGTGGGGGCCGGCGCTGCAGTCAACTCAACTCGGTGAATCAGGAAGTAAATATTTCTATGATCTGATTGATGGAAATTTATATTGTCTAATGCAACGGTAGATCCGCTTGTTGTTGAGTCGGCCGCTTGGCTGATGGGGCAAGGATGGCGGATGCACATTGCAGAATTTTGGGCTCCATCTCGCCGTTCACCAGCGACCGCCATCATTTGTCGCGCTGGAATCACGTCGCGCTGCCTCCTAGCTCAAGGTCGACCCTGAGACTACCAGAAACATTTTCGGCCGAATTTTGTGCGGCCTCGTCTTACTGCGGAACCCTCAGACTGTCAAGATTAATAATACCTTTTTTTAAGCTTGGTCGTGTCGTGATTATGCTCAGCAAACGCCATTGGAGGAGTGGATCCACTTCCTGAAGGGAGCTACCGGAGTTGAAGGAGTTGGAGGATTTGGGGCTGACCAAGAGCTGCATGAGCCCTGCGATCAACCCGCAGCTTATTGTTTATAAATTAGGAAATGCCTCTAATAAGTTTTTGTTCTTTTATTGTATTCGTCACGCATTGACTTTAGAGTGTTTCGAGTTTCGAGTTTTGAGATGCGGTTCCTACGTTTCGCCCTGACTGCCTTGGCTGCTTCTACGGCCACAGCCCTTACCGAGTTTGATAACTGGGAGCATGGCCGTGTTGCACTGGAAGATGTCAGCATACATTTCCGATACGCTGGATCTGGCCCGCCGCTGCTTCTGGTGCACGGAAATCCTCAGTTTAGCCTGACATGGCAGTTCATTGGCCCCATCCTGGCTCAGAACTACACCGTCATCGCTCCCGACAACAGGGGTGCCGGTGACTCAAGCATCCCCCCCGATGGCAATTACAGTGCAACAGCCTCGGCGGCCGACCTTATAGGCGTTCTAGACTTCTTGAACGTCTCATCGGCGTACGTCTTTGCGCACGATAAAGGAGCGGGTATGGCAGCAGCCATGGCCATCCAGTACCCCGAGCGTGTCAAGAGGTTGGCCTTGGCCGAGTATATCCTTCCAGGATATGGATACGAAGAATCTAGCTCTCCAGCCCCATTCTGGGACCTTTACCAGAATTGGCAGCTAGCCTTTTTCCAAGTTCCCGACCTGGCCGAGTTCCTCATGTCTGGCAAAGAAAAACAATTTTTGCAATGGTACTTCTACCATGGCAGCTACTCCGGTCCGACGAGTTTCAGCGAGGACACTGTGAATAGATACGCGACAAGCATATCCAAACCTGGATTCCTTAGGGCAATGCTGGGCCCCTTCTCAAGTGCCACAGTCTACGATGACGCAACGTTCTTCAAGACCGCCCTGAACAAAACCCGCCTGGATATACCACTCTTGGGAATGGGTGGCGAGGCGAGCTTTGGATGGAAATCTGTGATACTTCAAGCCTTTGGGCCAATTTCCTCCAATACTGAGGTTGATGTGATACCCAAAGCGGGACACTGGATTGGTGAGTATTGCATCCACCCTGTCGAACTAACACTAACTTGGAGCCAGCCGACGAAAACCCCAAGTGGACCGCAAAGCGCGTGTTAAAATTCTTTTCCGAGGATGACTCAAAGCTGGATAGCATTGATTTGTCATACCTGGAGGATCTGGTTACCTTGAACGTTGGCTATTATGGCACAAAAAGGAACATGGCCCTCGGAATGCAATGACCCACCCCAGTGGGTGGGAGAAATTCCACGGGATCAAATAATTCTATTGACTCAGAAATCTGAGTAATTACTATGAGGAGGATATAGATGGTTGTAAAAAATATATCGCTTAGCCTATCATAGAGCAGATAAATACATTAGTTATTACGACTCCGAATTTCGATTCTTTGTATCGTGGTAGGCGTGCAGTGACCCCACTTACGGAACCTACGAGGATCAGCTTCAACAACCTATTTATTTTGAATATCCCGGGATTTTGGCCGAAAATGTATCTCCCGAGTGGTCAAACAGATTCTCGCATACTCGGATTATTCGGCCGACCGTCCGACAGTGCCCGACGTAAGCGATGAAAGCCGTATAGTGAAAGGCGCTTTTCAGCGCCTTTCGCTTGACCAAGAACGTCACGTATCGCAAAACATGTGAGAGGATCCATTGCGGTTTCTATAATGGAGCGTTTTGACTCGGGAGGTGCCGTAGTGCTGCAACGTGAATGGTCTAGTGGCGATCGAATCTCCCTTCTCCCCGCATTTGCTCCCCTGCACTCTTCTTGGATCATGCTTCATCTCAAGTGCGGATTGTTCGGCCGCGCCCGGAGGGTCCACTTGAAGTGGAAGCGGCATCCGTCGGATGCTTGAATGGGCCGTGCCAAGACCCGAGATACGACAAAGTGGCGACGAGACATGATATTTAATTGTCTTCAATTCATGTCGAAGGGCTACACGAAATCCTCAGACCAAACAAACCCACCAAATACAGAACTCGATTATCCATCATGCAGAGCACTCTCCCAGCTTCGTGGTACCGTGAGCCGGGCTTTTACCAGCTGGAGCGACGTGCCATCTTTAGCAAATCATGGATCCTGGTTTCCCACTCGCTGCAGTTTAGTGAGCCTGGAAAGTATACTCGTTATGAGATGGCTGGGTATCCTTTCTTTATTATCAAGGACCGTTCTGGCACCATCAACGCCTTTCTTAACATTTGCCGCCATAGAGCTTTCCCTATTGTCCATAAGGACTCGGGAGATGCATTGATCTTGTCATGCAAATATCATGGTATGTTATGGGATCGGTCTACCAAAGATGGCATTGGTTAACAGGACAGGGTGGTCATACGGCATGAATGGCAACTTAGCCAAAGCACCCCGATTTGACAAGGTCGAAGGCTTCGAGAAAGAAAAATACGGCCTTTACAAAGTACACACCCATATTGATAAACTTGGATTCTTATGGGTCAACCTTGATGCTGCGGAGACGCCAACCCTCAGCTGGGAAGAGCAGTTTGGTGGAGTTGACGAGCAGCCTCGGCTGGAGAGCTTTGATATGAATAACTACGAGTACGATCATACATGGTCGATGGAGGGCAAATTTAATTGGAAGACACTAATTGAGAACTATAATGAGGTGAGAAAACCGCACTGCAACGTGCATGGATCGATGCTAATCACCGACAATAGTGCTATCATTGTCCCACCGCTCACCCAGGACTAGCACCCTTCTTCCAGGATAAGAATAAGAAGATGGTTTACGGCTGTCAGAAATACTGGGTTGAACACCTCGGTGGTGAGGGCCAGAGCCGAGCTAGTGAAGTGAGCCCGACATACTTTTTCCCAAATGCTTCGTGCACTCTGACGTAAGTATACAAACCCTCCCATTGTTAAAACAGCGGTTGACCGTATACTAGCCCGGTATTTTTCTACATGATGTCCATTGTACCAACATCAGCGACTACCAGCTTGATGCGTTATGAGGTCTATCGCTCCAAGACAGCGACGCCTGAGCAGCTGAAGGAGAAGCTCGATTTCTTTGGCCAAGTCGAGTCCGAGGATAAGTGGTTGGCGAATGGGGCACAGTCTAATTTGAACAGCGACACATATACGACAGGACCTTTTCATCCTGATGTTGAGGAGGCTGTCACATTTGTTTCGGGCCTGGTCAAGAAGATGCTCCACGACCATGTGGATGAGGAGAAGAGGCGAGGCTCCGAGTGGTGGCCGGCTCGTAGGGCCCCGGTGCTTGAATCAACGAAGGAAGATGAAGCATTCTGCCGAGGTGTTTGCGAATCTTCGACCCTTGGGGGCAACGGTGCAATCGAAGGACTTTCATGGTAATGGAAATATTATAATGTATGGTGCATTACTGATAAATAGAACCATGCTTTCTGTCATTTATGATTCAATTAAATCTCAACGCTCATTTCCATTGCAGAATAGAGGCGTTGCATCTAGCGATATAGTAATCTATGATTGTCTAGGAAACCGGTTACTTGCAACCTCAGAGTTACAAACAGTTGAGAATACGCTTTTTCTTTGACTAGCCTCTGAGTCCGAGTGAAAGTGACATTTGTGCTCGGTTTACATTGTCAACTAACGACCACGAGGTGATAGATGTGGAATGTCGATGGCTACTGTGCGCACATTGTAATGTTTATAATCAAGCCAACTATCATGTCATGAGTCTGCTTTGTCACCCCGGCTAGCATGTAGGAGTACGACGACTCTCTGGTGCCCGTTTTCCTCTGCTAGATCCAATGCCGTATCCCCATTTATATTCCTTATATACGTGTATGCCCCCTCATCCAGGAGTAGTTTTACTGTTCCCTCGTGACCGTTGTTTGCTGCCCAATGCAATGGTGTGTTTCCACCTCTGTAGATTTGACCACTGCGCCCCTTTTTCCTCCATCTTCGCGTCTCTATCCCTCCATGGCCATCTGTGTCGTTTGGATTAATGTTCCCTCCTTTTCTTAATATCAGTCTCACTATCCCTTCATGGCCATATTTTGCTGCCCAATGCAATGCTGTGGGCATATTCCCATTTTGCCTGTCAACTTTGGCTCCCCTTTCAAGAAGCATTCGTACAATCTCCACCTCTTCCATTGCAACAGCCTTGCCTAATGCTGTCTTTCCATCCCAATCCTTTTCGTTGACATCAGCCCCATTATCAAGTAGTATTTCTGTAACTGTCTTGTCACCGCTCCATGCCGCCCAGTGCAAAGGTGGCCATTCTCCAGATATGGCTCGACTGACCCGCCCAACTGATTTCAGCAGTAGTTTCACCGCTACATTGTGCCTTCTGGAAGCTGCCAGCATTGATGCCTGCTCTCCGTTCATATTTTGATCATAATCACTGGCACCCAATTCAAGCAACAACCGAACTATCGCAGTATGCCCGTTCCGTGCTGCCCCATGTAAAGCCGTCCCGGCATATATCGTTCTTGCAGAGACACTAGCACCTCTTTCTATCAATAATCGGATCGTACCTTCATGTCCGCAGTCAGCTGCCCAGTGGAGCACTGTTCCTCCGCATGTGTCTTTCATGTCAACCCCGGCGCCCATGTTTAGTAGAAGTTGAGCGACTTCAGCGTGGCCATTCCCAACGGCTCTATGCAGGGCCGTCTCTCCTGAAAATATGTTCCTCTCCACCACACTAATGCCTGATTTGAGTAATGATCGAGCTATTTCCAGGTGCCCTAAGTCGGCTGCCGAATGAAGAACTGTCCCTCCGTGGATATTTCTTAGAGCAGGATCGGCACCATGATCCAGTAGTATTTGCACGACATTTTCATGCCCTCGCTCGGTTGCCCAGTGCAGTGGTGTCTTTTCCGCTTTATCCATGGCGTTAATATTTGGCCCATGTTTCAGTAAATTTCGAACGAGGGTATCACACCCTGAACTAGCTGCCTTATGCAATGCTGTCTCGTTCTCTACATTTCCGGCATTGATGTCAGCTCCATTACGGAGAATGATTAGCGTGACAGCTTGGTTCCCGGACATCGCCGCAATATGTAGTGTGGTGTTTCCTGTCATATCCCTGACATTTACATCAGCCCCATTCTCCACTAGCAACTGTATGATTTCTTCGTGCCCAGTCCACAAAGCCCGATGTATCGCGGTTAATCCTTCGGCATCCTTCGTATTTATTTCAATTCCGCTGTTCAATAAAATTCGTACAATTGCTTCATGGCAACAGCCGACCGCCAGGTGTAGTGCTGTCCACCCAGAGTTTGTTGTTGACCTGGCATTGGCCCCTCTGTCTAACAACAGTCTCACAACATTCCCATTCCCTCCTGACACTGCCCAGCTCAAGGGATTCCATCCAGAGTGGGTCATTGACTCAATGCTCACACCATCGTCCAGGAACAGTTGGACTACTTTCGGGTATCCAAAATATGCTGCCCAGTGCAGTGCTACCCAACTTGCCTTGGCGATATTGGTTGGCTGCAACGACCGCTTGACGACTTCACGCCGAAAACACGATCTTATCATCGGCTGCATGGGGCCTTTAGATGAACCAGAATAGGTGTCAGCATCGGTTTGGTACACGCGTAACCAAGTCATAAATCGCTGAGACCGAGAATCACAGACGCCTAATATCGAAGTGCATAGTGATCTCCCATTCTTCTCCCCAACCCCAGCTTTTTCGAAATGAATAGCCCAGTTTTTTGCCGAATAATCCAAGAATTCGTGTCTCATTGTATACTGAATAACGTGGTTCTTGACGCCTGAAGATGATAGTCCCGGGTCTAATACAAGAGGATGTATTTGAAAGACAGAAAGCAACAGATAACAAATACAAGCTTGTGCAAGAATCGAATGGGATTCTTCAGAACGAAGCGAATGCTTCCACGATCCCTGAATGGGATTTGAAGAACCATCGTACTTAGTTAGGAACTCTTTTGCTGTATGATGGACGAGATATACTCTGGAGTCCATCAATTTTATCAAAGGTCCACAAAGCTCTTTTACGGTGACATCGATGCATGGCTCTAGATCTAGGTCTTCTTGTTCGCGGTCACCGTCTCTAATGTTGAAGGCGATATTAATCTCTGCTATGGATAGCGGTCGTGTCGCTGCAAGAATTAAATGGAGAAGTTTGCGTGCATCCTTGGAATTGGAGATTTGCAGTAGAATCTTGTCGTAGACTGCATCCAAGGTACTGGGCATGGTATTCGTGATATCTTCCAATGCTCTTCTTGAGACCCGCGCGCTAGTTTCAATCATTTGTAAAATAAGAGATACCCATAAGAACGTTCGATCAGCATTGTTAATAAGCTTTTTTTGTAGACCGGCCTGGACATCTCTAGAAAGAGACTTTATCGACCCAATCTCCTCAACTTTGGCCTTGATAACGAGTTCTATGTCATTGCTGATAGATGATGTTTCTTCTTCAGCCTTCAATCTAATGGTTGGACGTTTAGAAAATGGTCTTTCGATTGAGCCATACGGGCGACTGGTGACGATGAACTTTGCGAAGGTAGTTGAATTATGATTGTCATTGTCTGGGACAAACTTGACCAGAGCATCTATAAGAAGATCCCGTGTTGTCGGTTCGCACTCATCCAAGCCGTCCAGAACACAGATGGTATTCCCACAACTGGAGTCTTTCAGAGTGGAGATGCAAATATCCCACAATGTATTGAATTCATCGGTAAATTTATGGTCCTTGTTCTGAAAGTCTGTCATGGCGTGTTTGACAAGGGCATTGTTGGCAGTAAAAAGCTGATGTAAAATGGCGCAAAGAGCACCGGTTGCGGTATTCTGCCTGTCGTTGTCATCCTTGAAGAAAAAAAAGCAGACATTGCCAGGAAGTATCGATTGAGACTGAGAGGTGTTGAGTTCGCCGACTAAGAACGAGGCCAAAACAGACTTTCCGCATCCAGGATCCCCTGACACCCACAATAAACTTGACCTTTGTTCTTGTCGCCACTGCTGATACTTTTGATGTCGTAAGAACCACTCACATGTCCCAGGCACTCTGTCTGGGTTTCGCCTCCTGTGAGACTTATAGTCTGATTTATAGAGAGACCGCAAACATTTCGTCTCATCTATTGATAGAGCCTCCTCGCATTGCCGCAGAGACCTGATTGAGGGGTCTACCCCAATGGTATGGAGTAGTCCTTTGGCATATGAGGCAGCAGTGGAAGCAGCGTAGTAATGCCATGCATCGTTTTTATGGAAATCCGCATAATCACATATTCCTCGTATGACGGCAACTGGCAGCGTGTTTATGAGCCCAGCTGCTTCCATCTCAAGACAAATTATGTTGTACTTGTCCCTCAATTGGTCCCTAAGTTTTGCATTTTTTATAAGCTTATCTCCAGATCCTATGAGACCATAATGAACAACAGGATCCTGAGAGTTTCGGGGCTCCCGCGACACTAACGTATAGTTGTCATCCTTTTTGTCTGCCTCGTATAGTCGATCATTGTCCAGTCCAGGGTGTTGAAACTTTCGACCTGCGGCTCCTGCTTGGAAAGCATCAAGATATTTTAAGAATACATGGGAACCACGAAACTCCATTTCTGTTTCCATAGAAGAAATGGCATTCCGCAAGCGTCGGTCTGTCGGGCAAAGCCAGCTCTTCTTCACGAAGCCATTGGTCGTTTCTTTTCCAAATTCGTAACCTATGACCCCCTGCACCTCATCAGAATCATCTGCCGGTGCACCGACCACGACATCACCAAGGCGCACATCGGGTTTCAGGTCTCGCCCAGGAACATCGGCACCAATGCCGACCATCAGGCCGTACCAAAGGTTTGGGAAACTTTGCCTCATCTGAGAAACAAGACTTGCTGCAGAAACGGTACCAGTGGACTTTCTAGGCAGACCAACTATAACCACATTATGGCTACCGATACTGCCCGGGATATAGTGGTTTTCATCGCCGTGTCGCCTCGGAAACACTCCATCATGCTGCTCATCCAGCATGAACCTGGCAGCCAGTACCTCAACTTGGAGGGCGCATATCCACCCTATTGTATAATCTTCGTATCGGAGCGTAGAGGGCATGGTACGCAACCGGCGCAGGGCGCGCCTGAAGAGGAAGAAATCGTAGCGGTGGGGTTGTGAAACGGCTAGATCGTGGCAGTCGGTAGATGAATCAATCAAAATGTTGACATAGTAACAGGGTTTCTTCAGATAGTGTATTAAATATGGCGTCTGGGATCAAAGCGGCGTGGAGACTTGTCGTGATGCGATGTAAAGAGGGAGTCTGTTTTTTGCCTAGTCTGAATATCTCGGCAATCTCGCGACATGTTCGACGCGTTGTGGCTTGTGCAGCCGTCAGCTGACCGGAGACAAGTCACTACTCTATCGGGACAACTGCATATTCATTGCAGATGACCCTATTGGATCACTGCCAACGCTGGTGCGGTTCCTTCAATGCCAGCAAGTGGCCACACTTCCGCCAAGGTAGCCGGATAATTGGCTTTGGCGTCGTTCGAATGTATAAGTCGATAGATATAGATCAATTTCATTTTAACCTTAAATCTGGTTGGACTCCATTGATTATGAATTCGGAATATGCCGATCCGCATGGGTCATACCCCACCCAAAAAAAATCTTCTTGATGGCGGAGAATTCAATCACTCGACTGTTTAGAGAGATACAAGAATCATAACCGTCCATCTCACCAATAATTTTCAGCTGTTATTCGCTTAATAAACTTGCTGTGCGTTGAAATAATAAAGTCAGATCCTGGGCCGGCGCACTAAAATCCCTCTTTTCTCCAATGGAACCCCTCCCTGTAGAAATTATCCGGTGCATTATCCTGCTGGTGCGTAGTTTTGTACTTATTTCTATATCAACACATATTAATTAAACCAGCTTGATGCCAAATCAGATCTCTGTAATCTGTGCCTTGCATCAAAGCGGCTACATGTCATCGCATCCCTGATTTTGGAGCAACAACGTCCACTCAAAATAGTTTTCCCACACGAACTGGAGTTGCATCGAATCCCCAAAGACGCATTGGACGAGTATTCAAGTTGTGGCCGCCTGAAAAATGCGCGCTCAGTCTGTCTGCAGCCCGCAGGCTTTAAGCAACACAGCTTACGTTGCTTTCACTATGCTCTCCAACCCGCCCTCCGGAGGCACGATCCATACATCTCCGAAAGGGAGAAGCGTGATTGGCCATCCAGACATCTCTCATCTGATTTAATTCCTTTTTTAAATGAGATCCGGGAGAATAATCTTGCTCATTTCAGGTAGGAACATTCTGCATGAACTCTGGCATATCTAACACCGATAGTTGGGAACTGGGCAGTTGCATTCCATACGAAATCCTGGGGTCCAACGGATGGCTAGCAAGGTCACAGAGCCAGGTCAACACGCTTGAAATTGTGACTGCAGGTGACTGCAACTTCTATCTTTCGGACCCGGGGGCGATATGTGAAGTGGACCTCTCACCTTTTCAACAGTTAACTTCACTAATGTGGATCGGGAATTTAACACAGGCGGCAGCGGACCAACTCGAGCTCGCGTTGCGGCAAAATAGCCGGAATCTTAGAAACTTAGAATTGGACTTCTTATTTGCCGGGGCCTCGCAGTTACACGAAGGAGCTGCTGAAATCATCATCTCGAACCTTTTCCGGTCGGAGAGTTCAACCCTGGATGACCCAGCATTTCCTATGCTTGAAAGGTTGTCGCTTTCTAACAGCCAGATAGGAGAAATGGGTATTATGTTATCCAGCCTCAGCTGGGATTTGGTGTCTCACCTGTGCTTGAGGTACTGTGAAGGAGCCAGCGACTTCTTGGAGGCCTTAACTCGTTCCAGCCTGGAATTTAACATTAGGACGCTTGAAATAGCGAACAACATCTCTTTTAATGACACTGGAGAATTATCTATTATTACCGACTTCATTAATTCTTTCAGTGGGCTTGAGAATCTGTATTTACATGTGGAGGCTGGCTCAACGGGGCGTGGAGACTTTGTGTGGACCGCTGTGGCTCGCAAGCATCAGGCTACCCTCCGCCGTTTTGCTTATCAGGCTCTTGGACGGCATGAAGACGACGACTCATTTGAGATGTCGGAAAATATTTATGGCATGGCAATTAATGATTCTGGTGTTCTGGAAAGCCTCAAGTCTCACAACCCTTTGGGCAATTTGGATCTCGAATGCCTAAGTCTTGCCGCACACCCTAATATCTTGGTAAGAACCTCCATTTAGTCGTTTGCCATCTCTAACAAGACGTACAGCGGACCTTACTCCAGGCTTTCGTTGAGAAGGACCTCAAGATGCTACACATTCGAACACCCACGGAAAGTCCAGAATATCCTGACGACCTAACCGTTGTTCGAAACTCAATCACCTATACGAATGACAATACCCTTACTCGTAATAGTAGTGTGCATGAGCCGATTTATGAACTTCTGGACTGGGCTTTTGGAAAACAAGGCATTACATCACTTGAGTTGGTGGCTTTAGGCGACTTCACCAATCGTGGCCAACGCCAAGAAGGAGCCGTCTTCATAAAGAGAAGCACGGGTCCAACGCCTTGGGCATTTTATGACACCCTTGATAAGAACAGGCTGAAGAGTGAGATTTTAGACAAGCTTATTAGGGGCAATTTTGGGTGTCTGGAGTCTATTCCTATTGGAAGCCTGCTGTCTTACTATCGGTGATGAGGGGGATGCGCCATCGAAACAACTGATCTAGTTGTTATATATATGAAACGCGGCTGAAAATTGTAGAGATAAGTCACATTGTTATAAATACTCCTTTGGGCGGATATGGTTATGCGGGTCGTTCAGCTTAAGTAGTACATGGCGGTACAATACAGAAGTGCACCAATCAAGATTCGTCCTCCGCGGCCCAGCCTCACTTCCATTTCACATCGTATCAGCATTTGTTGAGGTGAGACAATTGATGACGTACTGCACATTCATTGGACCAATCTCAGATCCATCAGCAAGCCCTCTGCAGGCCGTCCGAAATGGCCCTCACATGACTGATCCCCCGCACCTTGATGCCCGATAAAACTCAGATGCGATCACAACCAACGCGTCGAGATCTCGTCTTTTGCTCCTCCGAACCCACGCAAAATACCAACCAAATCCTGTACCAGGCTTCGTCTCCAATTCGAAAACCGACACGACATTCCGCTTCCATCCAAACCTCCCGGCGCCCGATGCAACAAGTGGGGGCCTCGCAGACAGGGCTCGGCCAATCGACAACACCTAGCCGGCGTCTGCTGTCGGATATCCAATGCCGCCTCGCAAGAGGACACCCAATTGGAATGGCCCGCAAAGATGTGACCATCCCGGCTGCACGTGCACTGAGAACTTCATAACCCCGGGGGCCCTGAGACTGCACCACCAGCACGTTCACCGAGAACCCTTGTTCTGCCCCGTCAGTGACTGTCGCCACGGTCGGCCGTTTAGCAGGCCCCGTGATCTCCATCGCCACATGGAGTCCAAGCATGGACAGAGTCGCCCGTACAAGTGCCCGGTTGAGACCTGCAAAGAACATGAGAACGGCTTCCGACGGAAGGACTACTTGAAGACCCATCTGGAAACGAAGCACAAGCACCAGAAGTGCCTGCTGAAGCATTGCCACGATACCGTTACCGAAACTGAACAACGTCGCCATCTTGAGTTATGCCACGGCCCATATGAATGTAAAGTCGGCGGGTGTGTTGGGGTATCGCGGTTCGTTGAAAAGAGCCTGAAGCAGCATCTACGCAAGCATCACGGCATCACATTTTACTGCGCTGAAGACATCTGGTTCGGACTGAACCAATCTAACAAAACAGTGGTCGATGAGGTAGAAACCCAAAAGCTCAAGCGGGTACAAGATTGCAAATGGTGTTCTGAGCAGAAGAACCCCACGGCAAAGTCTACGGAAACGACTGCCGGTGCCGTCGCCTCGTTTCTGGCGGCGAGAGCTTTAGCTCAAATAGAGTAAGCCTGGAGCCATTTTTCTTTTTTATTCAGGGACGCTGGGATACCCGACATTGGCCTATTAGGGCGGTCAATTCGCTCTTTTATTATACGGACAGCATATGAAGACTATTAGTTCTGTGATCACTGCGCAATTGCTTCGCATCTCTGACCACTATTTATCTTCGTACTTGTAGACACCCTCCTCGAGACCCTTGATTTGCAGCGCCAGTAGCTTAGAGTAGTAGCGGCACAAGGCCAAGTTTCCTCCGTGGAACCAGAATCCAGGATGGCCTGTTCGCTGCCAAATCATTCGCATCTCCCCTTCGTCATTGAAGCCCCAAATGTCACCAACGGCGTCTGCAACCTCGTCGCCGAAGATGGTCCGTGTTTGAGTGCGCATGTTGTCATATCCAGTGGCGAGCACAATCTCATCCGCTTCCAGCTCTGTGCCATCGGCAAACTTCAGCCCGTTTGCCAACACTTCTTCCACCTCCTGGCCCTGCTTGACCTTGATCTTGCCGTCGATGATGAGCTGGGATGCGCCTACGTCCAGGTAGTAGCCACCACCACGCTCAAAGTACTTGATGAAGAATCCAGCATCATCGGGTCCCTTGTCTAACTTGAAGCCAGCCTTTGCCAGACCTGTTAGAAGCGCAGAATCATGCGCCGACTGAACCCTGGTGAGACTGATCTGGTTGGCCTTGAAGACCGGCGAGGGCATACTGTAAAAGAGGAGATCCGCATCCTCAACGTCAGGTCCGTCCTCACAGTAGAGGCCCTTGAGACCAATTTCCGTGATGGACTCAGAGGAAATCACACAAGTGCTGGATCGTTGCACCATGGTCACATCATAGCCCTTTTCGTAGAAATCTTGGGCAATGTCGTGGGCGGAGTTACAGCAACCAATAACGATGGCCTTCTTTCCCTTCTGGTTTTCTCTCGCGCCGGGGAATTCGGAAGAGTGACAAAGCAGGTGCCCCTTGTAATTGGCAGCGCCCTTAATATCAGGCATGTTCTTCTTACCAGAATGACCAGTAGCCTGTATCACGTGTCGGGGATGGAATACTCGGGTCTCTTCGACACCAGATTCAAGCTGACGGGTAACAGTAACCGACCACCGACGTGCCTCGGGGTCCCATTTGCTGCTAGTAATCTCGGCTTTCATCCAAGCGTTAAGCTCGAGAAGAGTAGCATACGACTCGAAAAAGTCGGCCAGCTTGTCCTTTGGTGTAAAGACTGGCCACTGAGGGGGAAAGCGCAGGTACGGCATGTGATCATACCATACGGGGTCGTGCAGGACCAGTTGGTGGTATCTATTTCGCCAGTTGTCTCCCAGGCGTCCATTCTTGTCAACCATAAGCGAGCTAATACCCAGTGCTTTGAGTCTTGCGGCAATTGTGAGACCGGCTTGCCCGGCACCTATAAATACGTCAGATGGTGAGCAAAGGATTTGCTAGGTGGGGGCTGTCTTACCGAGGATCAAAACGTCAGGCTCATTCCCTTCGGAAAATCCCTTCTCCTCACGACGACGGTCAGACCAATTCTTTCTTCCAGGGTTGCCACCGTGGGCTACTCCCTTCGGGCGACGGCCAAAGATGTTTTCTTCATGACCATTGATCTGCTGGAGACTGGTGTAAATTGTGAAAATCTTCCATTCGCCAGGCGCCGCCTCGATGAGTCTGGCAATGCCCTGTCCGGTTCCGGTGGTCGTTTTCAGAGTAAATGCAAACATAAGACATGATACCTGTGACTCGGCATCGAGAAAAGAGTTTTGAGGTTTGCGAGCATCTGTACTGTTGTCGAGGGCGATGGACTGGAGCTTCACGCCGTCTTTGGCAGCAGCCAACTCCTGGAGAAAGCCTTCAATTGCCTTGCGGTTTCCAACTGTACGGAAGGTCCATGACAGGGCAAGATGATCCCGCCAAAAACCATCTTCTGTGAAGAGACCGGATAAAGACGCATAGTCACCCTTCTCGAGAGCCTTGTTGAAGGCATTTACGATCTGTGTGGCGACTGCGGCAGGGTCATGGCTTGTTGCGCTCGGGGAAGAGGGGAACGCAGCTGCCTGAATGTTGATGGACCCCGGCACCACCCTCATGTGCGAGGGAAGGGCCTGCAATGTCTCTGCAGCCATTGTAGAGGAGTGATGAGTGGTGAATTAAGAACCGGGCTAGTGAGGGCTGATGTCTGGAGAAGAAAGCCGGTTGACTCGGCATGTAATGCGGGGAGGCATCGTTTTATAGAGACCACAGGGTACGCAAACAGCCGAGAAGGGCGTCTCAGAAGCGGGGAAAGACATTGTGATACTATTCTACGTCAATACACTCAGAGACAACCAACGCATGACCCCCACTCAACAAAGTGCGGGGATGCGCCGGCGGTGCAGGAGTGCCGCGTGGATCTCTCAAGCAAAGGCCTCGTTGACCCCCGACCAATCGACAACAAGCGTATTATCGCTTACAGCTTCCCCATACCCCCGCGGGGAAGTTTTACGGGGAGACCAAGGGTCCCTACGCTGATCATCTAGGCACAAGTTGAATAGCCCCATCCAAGGCTGAGGCCGGCGCGTGGAGAAGAGCTGGCGGCGCATATTAGCCCCCAGGTCTCTAAATATGCCCAGGGACCCTTATCTTGTTATTGGTGATCATTTCCAGAAGCGGTATTTTTCCTGCTATACTCCTGATTCATGCAGGCGTGTTTTCCAGCCACCGCAGCCCTGGCAGCACGCCCAGGAAGACGGCAGTGAGGAAGCACAGCCTACCGTCTCGAGTGCCGAACATAAATTGACCATCCGCGGGCCGTGGCGGGAAACCGCTCCCAGGAGCGTTATTATTGCCAATGGCATCCCTTCCAAATGTCACCCAAAGCTTCTGGCGCCTTTCCCGCCAGCCGCAGCGTTTTAGCTAGCTTTGGTGTTGGTGCGATGTGGCTGGGCGGCTAGCCAATCGGAAACCTAGCGGGCCTGTCCTTACATGTCCATCAGGCCTTCATCTGAAAGCCTCAACACATCTCAACGAGAGCTAATCAGCAAAAATCTCACCTCAGCGCCGGATGCGTGTTGGCCCTGCCAAGTATCTATCTTCTGCAGAATATGATACATCACATGAGTGTTTCACAACGTTGGATACCTTGGACGCGCATAAATCTCAGCTTTACACCACTTTGGCCCCGCTTCACACTCCGACAGACCGGCGAAACCGCTAATTTGCACCGCCATGTCCGGGGAATGTCACTGTCTGACTGAGCTATTTCTTTTATTAAAACCCCTCCATCAAGTATTATAAATTGTAGATCAAACAATACAGCTATGCGTTGTTTACGCATGAACTAGCGCCAGGTTTGGCTCACTCATTCAGCTCTCCCCCAAGCCACCGCATTCGAAAGTCACCATGTGTGTATGTATGTGTGTATTTCTTTCCTCTCCAACGCCACCCCGAAAGCTATAGGCCTTGTCTCATAGCCCTTCACTATCTTTGTAAGATACGTATTTTAGTTTGAATCGGTCTCAGAACCCTGTCAGTTCAAACGCCAAGTACCAAGTACTCCATCAAGATCCTCGACATTAGGCAAAATTCGGTATCGAAATTGTTCATTTGTAAACCTCTATCAATCCCTATTTAAATAAGCCCGCCCCCTTTGTCATTGTTGAGTCTCGACAGGACGACCACCCTCTCCCAGACGCATCAGATCTCTTGTCGTTTCTAGCGTGCATTCAGGCTGTCTAATAAGCATCTGCCCCATCTGCTCCAGCTTTCTTACAATAGTAAAGTCATTCGTCACCTCCAATATGCCCCGCATTTGAGTTGCAAGACCAGACACAATACTTGGGGTCTATGGTTCTCCTCAAGCCCTATAACAAGTTAGATTCAGATCAACAAACACAGGCCGCATAAATAAGTAGTTACCATGGTACAATCAGGGTACCTGTCCCACTTTTTGTTGCCAGTGTTGCGGTTACGATACATGGCACACGCAGCTCTAGTGGCGGCAGCGTTCTGTAGACCGTTAGACATTGATGTTGCCAACAGATTTCACTTTCCGGACTCACATCAGCATAGCCGCGGCTCTCAATTGAACTTCGATCAAAATGCATAATTTCGTCATTCGAAACGAAGCCTCTCTTCTTCGGGCAAGTGTTTGGATTTCCGATTGGCTGGATTCGGCTAGTGCAACCTGCATATTTATGCAAATCGCCTATGATGCTATACGCAAATCCGAATCAACATGAGCTAACAAACTAGACGTTAAAGGGGATATTCATCATGGACAAAAATATACCCAGCAGGGCTGGCAAGGAAAATAACCAGAGAAGAGGATTGCATTTTGCAAGCGGTCGGTTAATATCCAACGAAAGTGGTTAAATCGGATAGAGGCAGAATTAGATCCTGATGATGGTTGATTGCTGGAGTGTGTGTACATTGAAAGCTGTCAAGGTAGGATTTGCCATTGTCTTACTTATACCAAGATCCTGTAATTGTTTCTTAACTGTACTGCTCTCGAAAAATAGAAACACTCCTGACTAAGTTTCTCTGACCAACCTCATTCATACACCCAGACAATTATGTGCTATGCCTGTAAATTTACACTGTCATGAGTCTCACTATCAGCTAGCTAGAGTCACAGCCCAAATCATCGAAGTTGACTGTTGAAGTGAAGCCGAGCTTTTGTAGCCCTGCCTCTTGTCCATAAATTCAACGTTCCCCCGCTGGGTTTACATGAATAGTTTATCTCTGCACTATCCATCTCATACACCTTATCTTGCAACTATATCTTTACCCCCAATTCAGTGTCTCAAAATGCAGTTCTCTACCACTTTTATGATGGCTCTCGCCTTGATTACTGGGTCAGTCTCATATCCTCTAAAGCCCATGGTTTCAGGACTGCATCCATACTAATTCTGTTCCAGTGCTAATGCTAAGCTTCACCTCTGGGGCTATTGTTATGACCAGACTATCGGCTGGAAAGGTGCGGCTGAAGCAAAAGAGGTATATAAATCATCCATCGTCATACCGATATTGAGAGAAGACCTTAGACTAATAATCCTTAGAACAACGGAGTTACCCAGAAGGCGTGCGACATGTACAGGAACCGGAATACCGTCAATAAGTGGTGGGACAAGTGCCCCGATTGTTCTACCGTTGGTTTTGCTTTACGAAACACAGCGAAATAAACCTGTGCTAATATTATTTTACAGAGCTTTCTGGGCGATGTATTGGTTTGCAACTCGCCAGCTAAACATCTTGGTGGTGATGAATGGTTTTACTATTGCAAAAAGGCCGGTGCCAACGGCTCCAGTGCCAACTAAAGTTGCTCGGACTCGCTGAAGGCCGAGGACCTAAATTTTCAATGTGTAAGACAAAAAGTGGCACCGAGATGCCATGATCGCCTAGAAGTACAGGCCTTGGGTGCTCTTGGGTGTTATAGAAAACCACTGTGTGGACGATAGAGCAAAGAACATCGACCTTGTAAATTCTAACTTCCGTTCCACATACTCGTATCATCAGGCACTTTTCTTGAAAACGTTAATGAAAGACACGGAGCTCTATTAATGATCCTTGACACAACCACTCTCGTTTATGTTACCATGATCATTCTTTAAGGATATCCCCGCCCCACACGAGCGAGTGGTCTTTGCGGTACCTGCAACCTCATGACGTGCCACAAAAGTTTCTTGTCAATTCTGCACCCGCTTTGGGGATAGCTTCTACGTGAAAAATATCCTTGATCATGTTATATTACTCGCAACAGTAGATACAGCTTAGATGTCGAATGGGGTCTCCCGCATTCCTTATGAGCAAGGTGTGGGTGGACATGGAGTGGGTGTGGAGCCCACGCAGGTCCCTGTCGAAACCAATAGGAGCTGGGTCGGTTTGTTGTGAGAAATATGCATTGTCATTGATCCGAACATTTCATATGCGATATCGCAGAGCTAATATCACCAAGACTGATCGATTGATTCAAGGGAAATGGAGTGGGTCGCGGAGTCGTGGGTTCCAAAAGGATGTGTCCTTTTCGGATCCAGGATTTCTATCAACATGACATCTCAATATGAAGGCATATCAATTCCACGAATGTTCCTCAGACTCTCAAAGTCTCTATATTTAAGCTTTCCCAATTATCATCAACATAAATTTGGGTAACCTCTCTTGACTCCATTAACGACAGTCTTCACCCTGGAGGGCTTCCCATTCCGAACCAGAACACCTCCATGAAGGTTTCAAGATGATCACCCTTGCACCAATCCACTTAGCGTGTCCATTAGAATGGGTCATCTGGCTGGTGCCACAACCCATGTTAAAATATCTGTCGAGCCCATCAACCTCAGTCAACACAGCAACGGAGCAAAAAATAAACACGTAAGATTAAACAGCTTTTGTACAACCCTCTTCTCATGTGGCCTGTAAATAAAGGCCATGTGCTGAATGGGGCCGAAGGTAGCCCCCGGCAATCAAAACCCCGAGATTAAAAATCAAGCAATAACTTAACAAGGGTATGTGACGTAATTTACTTGGCAATTAATTTGTATTTCAAATGCTTTATGGAGACCAATTCCACACTGCTTTATAATCAGACTGACTAGAACTCGTATTTCACCGAACCTGTCCGAGAAAACGATCCACAATGGCTCTCAATTTTGAGCCCTGTTTAATGATACATAATGAATTTCTTTCGCCCTGGAGGATAACAGCATGTTCATGATCTTTTTCTAACCTCGGAATACTAACGGAAAGACGCACAACCTCCATCATGTCAACCACGAAACTATTCCAGCCTATAAGCCTAGGCAGGCTGAACCTGCAACATCGAGTTGTAATGGCCCCTCTGACGCGGTTTCGATGCGATGAATCACATACACCACTCCCGATGATGACCGAATACTATACGCAAAGAGCCAGCACACCAGGCACTTTGATTATTGCAGAGGCTGTTAGCGTTTCAGAACGACACTGCCCTGTCGAGCACGCCCCGGGGCTATGGACACAGCAACAGGTGGAGGCATGGCGAAAGATCACAGGCGACGTTCATGACAAGGGCTGCTTCATCTTCTGTCAACTTTTTGCACCAGGCAGGGCCGGAGCGCTGGATGGGCACCCCCTCTATAGTTCGAGCGCGACTCCCATGGAGCCAGGCGCGCCTATACCTCAAGAAATGACGGAGCAAGAGATTTCGGATTGCATCTCGGACTTTAGAATGGCCGCGAAGAATGCTATGGCAGCCGGTTTTGATGGCGTCGAGTTGCATGGTGCCAATGGATACTTGATCGACCAATTCATCCAGGATACTTGTAACCACCGAAACGATTCCTGGGGCGGTTCCGCCGAAAAGAGGTCAAAGTTTGCACTTGAGCTAACCAAGGCGGTTATTGAAGTAATCGGCGAAGAAAATGTTGGAATCAGGCTCAGTCCATGGAGTACGTTCCAAGGCATGAAAATGGAGCTCTCGGCAGCAGAAGCTCAATTTTCGCATCTCGTCTCTAGTCTTAAGGAGATGCAACCTGCATATCTACACTTGGTCGAGTCAAGAGTCAGTAATAGCGTGGACTGTGACAAGGTAGAGTCGCTGGATTTCGCATTTAATATTTGGCAAAACCAGTCTCCGATCCTCGTCGCCGGTGGCTTCGACAGCGAAAAGGCCCGCAAAGCAGTCGATGAAGAGTACAGGGATCACGACGTTCTCGTCGTATTCGGTCGTTATTTTGTATCCACGCCAGACTTGGTCTTCCGCCTCCGTAGCGGCATTGAGCCAAACCCCTACGACCGCGGCACATTCTATACTCCAGCACAGAGCAAGGGATACACAGATTATCCTTTCAGTCAAGAATTTATTAAGCAGACAGTAGGAGCGTAGGAGTAGATTTGCTCATAAGCCTAAACGGAATACAGCAAAATCACATGGCTGACATGATAGCTACATACTCGAGATAAATTGCAATCTTTAGTGAAACCTATTGGTACAGCGAGTAGACCACAACCCTCATCCCCGCTCCAGCCTTGGAATAATTGATGACAAGTTGTCAGGTATATACACCAGACAAATTTGCTTACAGGCAGTGTCGTGTTTAGTTTTGTATCAGGTGAAATACTTTTCTATTTCCAAATACTTTTGGACCTGTAGTATAAAAGTAATTTATGCCTGGTCGCGAGTCCAGGGTAGTGTGTGGACTGAAGCCCAATAGTTTGCCACTACTAAAGTCGGCTGCACAGTTGATCAATGAAAGTGGGTGTGAATTTGTATTTACATTTGAATTTAGCCAGTTCTTGATTATCCGGTTATCATTTACGCAATGGCGAATTTTGGGCGTAGTGGGTGATGGATTAGATAGTTTTGCATGTTCAGCACAACTCCAAGCCAGTGTGGGGTGTCATTGCATGCTAGCTACAGAGGCGTTCGCACCGCAAGAAAAAAGTTGCGCAAGCCCCTTATTAGTTGAGGAAAATTGAACCTTTGCCTATCAGGGTGCTTACATGTGGAGTAAAAAGTCAGACCAGCCTTGCCATGGCTGGCGGTCTAGTTTAGCGATGGAGGTTTAGTGAGGGGCCGGTTTCGACATTTGACATTTCTCGTTGTTGGAAGGGCGCATGGGTGGGTCTCGCCAGACGGGTTTAAGAAGAAGGCGAGGAAACAGCAGCGACATTTCATAATTATCTCGGCCGGTCAATTGACCACCGACTGTATTTTTGAATCCAATACATCATCATGGCGCAGGAATCTGAAATCGAGCTCGAGTCCTCTCGTCCGACCACTGCTCCTGGCGGTGGTGGTGGCGAAGGGTCAGACGTGTCACGTGATGCATTGGCGGGCAGAGCTGAATTTTCTCTCAAACGGGTCGATGGCGGCAAAGATGCGTGGCTCTTTTTGGCGGCCTGCTTCGTGGTTGAGGCTTTGACATGGGGTGAGTAGTCGTCCTCAATCCCCTGCAACAATACTGCTGCTAATTTGCATCTTCTCGCCGCAGGGTTCCCATTCGCATTCGGAGTCTTCCAGGATTACTACACCACCCATGCTCCGTTTGCGGGGTCGGGCCAGATCGCCGTCATCGGGACGTGCGCCATGGTGAGTGAGACGCTAAAATGCGATGGACTTACGGTGGAGTGAGTGAGTGCTGACCACCAAAAAACAGGGCATCATGTACCTGGGACTCCCCGTCGTCATGGGCATCCAGCGCCTGTACCCCAAGCAGAGCAGATGGTCCCCCATCATCGGCCTGTTCGTCATGTGCGTGGCCCTGGCGGCGAGCTCCTTTTCGCAGAACACGACGCACCTGATTGCCACGCAGGGAGTGCTGTACGCCATTGGAGGGTCCATCTCGTACTGCCCGTGCATCCTGTACATGGAGGAGTGGTTTGTGAAGCGCAAAGGGCTCGCGTACGGCATCATGTGGTCGGGCACCGGCCTGGCGGGCTTCATACTGCCGCTGCTGTTTGAGGCGCTGCTGGGCCGCTACGGGTTCCGCACCACGCTGCGCGTCTGGTCGCTGGCGCTGTTCCTGCTGACGCTGCCGCTGGCCTACTTCATCCGGCCCCGCCTCCCGTACTCGGCCACCAGCCACATCAACCCGCTGAAGCTGGGCTTCATGCTCAGCCGCAGCTTCATGCTGCACCAGGCCGCCAACATCTGCCAGGCGCTGGGATTTTTTCTGCCCGGCATCTACCTCCCATCGTATGCCCGTACGGCACTTGGAGTGAGCTCCGTCAAGTCGGCCCTCACCGTGCTGCTCGTCAATGTGGCGTCCGTCTTTGGTTGCATCGCCATGGGCATGATCACTGACAGGCTGCACGTCACCACCTGCTTCTTCATCTCCGCCGCGGGGACCGCCGTCGGCACGTTTCTGCTCTGGGGCTTCTCGACTAACCTCCCAGTCTTGTACATCTTCTGCATCCTTTATGGATTCTTTGCTGGCTCGTATACCACGGCCTGGCCCGGTGTCATGCGGCAAGTTACGTCGACCCCTTCCCAGGGCGACGAAGGCGCGGTTCGTACCGGCAGCGGCAGCGCCTTTGACCCGACCATGGTCATGGGCATGCTGTCGGCCGGACGAGGCATCGGCAACATCGTCTCTGGGCCTCTCAGTGCGGTGCTGATCAAGGGCATGCCGTGGAAGGGCGAGGCCGCGGCGGGCTACGGGACTGGCTACGGAACCCTCATTGTCTTCACTGGTACCACGGCGCTGGCCGGTGGCGCGACGTACATTTTCAGGCGTGTCGGTTGGATGTAACATGCCGTTGACCAAAAAGTAATTGGGCGTTTGGGGGACTTCGCGGTCATTTCCATTAGTGTAGTGTATTCCAATGGGCGTTGAGTAAATTTACTTTTGCTTTCTTCACACTGGTTGCTGCGGTCCAATGCAAGTGGTGGGACATCTCGGAACTTTGCGGCGGCTCGTATCCATCCATAAGGCTGATTGATGTAACCTATTTTAACGTTGCAGCTATTGCCAGTTCAGCTCCTCGCTAACCAGCCTGGTTGTAAACGGCGGCATTGAAGCCCTCAAGAGAAAAAGCAGCCAAAGGTGCCTAATTTTAGAAGCCCAGCGGTAGTCGGTCGTTGATTTGCTGAAAATTCGCTGGTGCAGCTTCTCGGACTGTCCGTGGGCTTGCCCTGCCCCCCTCGAGCTAGTAGTCTTTCTGGCATGGTCCCAGATTCTTGTGCTGCGCCCAGCCCATTGGATACAGTGATTGGCAGCTGTCTCTAGGCGTCCCAAGGCCGCTGATGTTAGTGGACCCCGAAGTGCAGCACTAGTCTTCGCGATGCGATCGTTTTCGCAAGTTCGCTACCGAGATGGCGGGAATTGGTCTCATCGACTACCGATGGGACTTCAATATATAAACAGACCCGAACTCCAGGTTTCAATTCGCATCTCCATCATCACACAATCAACTCATTCTTCACTCATCTTCCTTGCGACTACTTCAAACCAATCATCACCACTTCAACCAACAACATTACCTTCAAACCCTCCACCTGAAACCTCAACCACAACCCTCTATAAAAATGCAGTTCAAGTCTCTCATCTTCGCTCCCCTCGTCGCCTCCGGCCTCGTCGCAGCTGCTCCTTCACCCGCCACCGCCTTTGAGGTTGTGGCAGTCGCACCTGGAAGCGGCGTCCACCTGCAGGCCCTCCAGGCCAGCCAGGGTGGCTTCCGCCTCAAGCTGGCTGATGAGAAGGCCAAGTGTTCCTCCACCTCCGACAATACCGTCACCCTCCAGGTCGTCGATGGCGAGCTCCACCTCTACAAGTCCGGCGGCGCCACTCAGCGGGCCTTTGTCGATCGCTCCGGCATGGGCCAGGGTGTCATGGGCTACAACACTGGTGATTCGCTCCCCCGCTACGGCGAGCGCAAGGGCTTCAGTGTCGACGCCAGCGGAAACCTAAAATTTGGTGGAAAGAACTTCATCGCTTGCCCCGGCGCCGCTGACAACTCGTGGAGCGTCTGGGTCGACGCCGGAATTGCCAACCCCGGCTTCAACAAGGGTTGCAAGCCCTTCACTGCCTTGACCATCAAGACCAGCAAGCCCAACAGCTGCACATACTCCTCCCCTTAAACGGCGGAATCCGTTTTTAAAGAATGACTTCGGCGGAATGATTTGAAACGCGCATCATGGGCATTAGACATAGACATTAGAAGGTTGGATGATTTGGTCCACTCGGGGCAATTTGCCAAGGGGGTAGCATGGAAATTCAGTCTCTACTCAGAACTTATAATATTAATACATTCCCTTTCATTAAACCAAGCATCTGTGTACAAAATCGATCTTCATACAAAGATAATTTCCACGCACTATCACGCAGTAAACTAAGACTCATCGAATCGTGACAGAACTCTCCTCACCATCCGTATAGATCCCTCCTAATGGGTCAACGGGTGGTGGGGATGTCTCAATCAAAATAGCGCCAATCCGCTCAAACTCCCCTGCGTCACCAACGGTTCTCAATACGAGAGAGACGAGGTACTCATTCTCCTCCTCTTGGATTACACTCATCCGAAGACATGTAACCCGGGCTCCTGGTGAGATTTGGTATGGCCCTTCATGACCAAAGTCGTAATCAGGCAGCATCTTGAGCCGTAACGCGGAAGAGAACTTCACGTAATAAGAGACGTGGCCCTTTTCGTCAGCTTCATCGCGCTCAATAACACCTTCAGTGACCAGCCCTGTTATTGTTATGATACCTTGCTTCAAGGTTCCAAACTCGTCAACGCCAGTCGGATCGACGTGCCAGCTCTCCACCTTGCTCAAATGCTCATATGGTGGCCTTTCCTCCTCGGTCATGCACTCTTCGGGATCCCAGTAATAAATCAGCCCAAAGTACCAAACCGGCGCCTCGGCGCTTGCCCAAGACCACGACGGCGCGGGAAGCGGATGAGACCGGGGCTTCTTCTGCCGGAGAGAAATCGTCCATATCAAGTCGTCGTTTATGGTGTTCTCCCATAACCCTGCTATGTACTTGTGCTTCCGAACGGAGGCTGTCTTTCTAGCCAGTCCTCCGATTGCCGGCAGCCGGTCGTAGGACTTGGTGATTCCAAGGGCAGTATAGGAACACACCATTGTACGCCAGACCCTGGCTAGGTAGTACGCGGCGTACGCATGCCACTCCACCCCGATAGCCTCAGAGTTAAGGGCCTCGGAATACAGTGCCTTCATGAGAGTGACAGGCATATCCTCTGATGAGCCATGGTGCTGAATTCCCCCACACTCGCACTGGGCAGACGAAAAGCACTCGAAGAATAGTTCATAAGGTCCGAAATGTACAATCCGTGGAGACAGAAGGCGCTCTTGATACACCCAAGCTCTTGTGAGAAGTGGATGCCGAGCTATCGTTGCGTGGCCCAGAATACCTGGACCTGCGTCGGATCTGTCCGGGGCCGGTCCTGAGTCGAGATGATGATCGATTCTCTCTCTGAAGAAGAGACGATAATCCTCCCCTGTTGGGGTCTTGCCCGACATCTCAAAGTCTGGCGTGTCGGCATATAACCCCCCATGGCCGTTGGGAGACTGCGTAGCGGCAATGGTGATGTATGAGTTCGAGTAAATGGAAGCCATCTTTGCCGACTCAATCTCCCAATCTTTGAGGTCATCCTGGATGATGCACAGCGAATCGATCCAGATGTACTGGATTTCCAGTCGTCTAGTTAAACGAATCGCGTCTCTGAACGTATTGGACAGATCCCTCAACGCGATCCCTTGCTGCCTGGCTTCCAGTGTGGACGTGGTTGTGGTGATGATTTGAGCCAGGCCCCAGCAGTGGCTTAGACAAATATATTTGCCAGACTCACCATGCGTCTCGACGACTCGAATGCTCTCGTCATCCTCGCCAACATCAACTAATCTCTTTGGAAGTTCAGGGTCTTCTTCTAGCACACAGTCCTCATGGTCGCTTTCGTCCTCGCATGATTGTATCCAAGTCTCGACAAGGTCCATGGCAGCAGAGGAATCTGTGCGAGGAGATGTCCGCGTGGAAACTGGCAAGGGCTCCCACGACGATGGAGCTGGATCATCGTCTTTTTCCCGCGTTAGTCTGCTTTTTTACTATCCGGAACTTGGCTAATGTACATACCCTCCTCACTCAAGAATATTTGGACGTCAAAATATGTTCCGTTCTTTAGTCGGAAAGACATGGTCTTGTCAAAGTCGGTATCATGCCCTTCATAATTGGGATAGAAGAAACTGATGTTGAAGTTCTCAATGTCATCCTCATCTACCGATCGTTGTTCAAAGACGCCCCGACACCCACGCAGTAGAATGTCGCAAACGTAGCAGGCACCGGCCGATTCTTGCAAAGCCTGCCAGGACAAGTTTTTCGGGCTATGCTTTCGGCTTCCCAGTTTTATTTTCTGTTGGATCTTCGATTTAAAATCGGCTTTCGAGGGAAGCTGCCCGGTTCCGCAGAATTGGTTACAGATGGCGCAGGACATTGTGAATAATTTGTCGAGATGAGTTCTGGACGACATCCTCAAGCACAGGGGTTACAACGCGGGGTCAAGGGTCACCGCTCAGCCCTTTTAGCTTGGGTATTAACCTATTTGGGCTTCGCCTCTCTCTAGGGCGATGTCTGGATTGGAGAGATGGGATTGGTGATCCCTTTACTAGTCGAGCTAAGCTTATTCTATGGCTCAAAAATGACATTCGAATACTCGGACTATATGATCTCGATGACCTGTTCTGAAGTGTCTAAATCCGATGCCTCCATGGCCATTAATCCATGCGCGTAGCATTCTCCCACATACTGGTACATCGACGAACTATGTGGGAGTGATTGTTGGGCAGAATTTTGTCTCCTCAGAAGGATGGGTACGTGGAGACCGGGAACAAGGTAAATGGCGTCCCCTGGCAATGAATATGGGGGAGCCAGTCCGATGTACCCCTTTGTGGTGAGAAACATGCGCCTTCCTCCACAGAGGGACTTTATTATTTGCGTCGTCCCTTCCATGCTCTTCAATCTATCGTATGTTTCCTTTTTATCCATGACGGAGCTGCTGAGTGGTTCAGCTCGAAAAGTCTCTAGACTCGTTTCCCATTTTGAAAAGGCCTCTGTCATGTCATTAAACGACAAAGCCCATGATGAAAGAGCCTCATTCTGGAGCAGAGCTCCCCGGAATGCTTGGCGGAGAGATTCCTGTGTCTTTGTATAAGGATATGGGTCTTTAGTATGCAAAGATTCCTCGATAACCTCCCAAGACTGTGCGTAGTTTCCCGCTAAACGGCGCGTCTCCGCTTCTGCACCACTAGACCCTCCACCAAAGCTTTCGAAAAGTACAGGACAGCATTCATGGATCGAATCAACAAAAAAGCCCGAGAGTGACAAAGCTTTACCTGTTTTCAATCTAATGACTGGCTTTTCCTTCGCTACAGGTCCAGATTTCTTTTGATTCCATTCCCGCTTCGGTATCCTATCGTATTGTGGCGCAACCGTCCAGTCGGGAACCCAAGTGGGGAGCTTTGAGGCCATTGCAGTCGTCTCATTTCTATTCCCAAGACCAGCAGCGTGTAGTAAACTGCGAAATGCGTTGACCCGAATCAGCTCGTGGGCAGTGCTCAGATACACGTCTTCTACCGAGGCCCGATAATCAACCTTTAGAGGTTTTGAGCAGAGAGACATGATACCATAGATGAGATCCCGCGGGTTTGTTGCCTTGAAGTAGAATGTTCTGGCTAGAAGCTCTGAGAGATTGCTATCCAATTCGATCCCCAAGATAGAAAGGCAGTGCAGTGAACGGTTGGTCTTCACCTCTTCTCGAAATTCGTCCATTCTGATAACGTTGTAGAGACTCGTATGTTCGGTCTGCCGGAGCTGAACGCCATGGCCCCATTCTAGCCAGAGGAGAAAGGTTCTCGAACCATGCAGCATCTTCACTCCTTTAACAAGGACCTCCCAATCGATAATCTCATCTCCGTATCTTACTTTTACCTTGTTTGACAATGCCACCTCCTGGACAACCCAGATGCGAGTGAACCAAGGATGTTGCAGCAACTTCAATAGGGCCTCCCACTGTCTTGATTTCGAGCCCCGTGATTGGACCATTTCGAAAAGTTGGTAGATGCCTAGATCATATCTCAAGGCCTTTTCGAGGACTGTGAATTCGTTTAACAGATCAAAGCTCAGACGAGCGTCTTCAAAATGGGCCTTGGTATCCGTGTCATGTGGCCAAATACTGCCATATCGATAAGGAAATAAGGAGTGGCTTGTTGGCTCGTTGTTTCCTCTTAGCGGAGACTGACCCAGGAAAACGGTTGTCACGATTGCATTCGAATATATCTTTTCCATTAACGCAACCTGTCGCGACTTCTCTTCGTGATTTTCCTGGTCTATGCACAGTGCATCGATCCAGAGGAGGCGCGGAAGCAAGTGGGAACTGCAACTGGCAAGGATTTCGTAGACGCTTTTCGTGACTTTTCTCCTGCCGCCGTCAACAAGAATCTCCTCAGTGGCTTCCATGCTGCCCCAGTTATATGATATGGCCTCATAGAATAGAAGTCGCATATGAGGACCCTGAAGCATGCGACAGCATATCGGTCCAAACCCGAATCTTGGGTATAACAGGATCACGCGAATGTCCTCTGAATCTTTGAGGGGCGTGTATTTGTATTCCGGAGGCTTCGGGTTAGTGAAAGGGCCAAGCTCACAGAGCCAAAGTCTGTATGTTACCATTGTGTTTATGGCAAGAGTCACTCGTCTGTTGTTAAGGCCAGTCCAATTCATCAACGACAGAAAAAGCATTGGTGCAAGTGATCGATCAATGCTGCTCAATATCTCTGGCGTCATTATCCTGAATATCTCGTGGCAAATCCACCAAAACGCCCATACAAGAGCTCTTGTTGCTGAACAGTCGAGGCGGTCAATTAAATACCAGCTGCCCATGTCCATGGACAGATCCTTCCATTTCCACATATTCCTGTTCCACCTTGCGAACCTGGTAATCTGCTTCTGGAGCCACAACTGCGTGAGGTGATGTCCCAAAATCAACAGCCTGAAGAAAATAATCAGAACGCCATGTGTCCAGTAGTACTCTGGGAAAAGATAGTCGAAGCAGGAGCTAAATACGGCGCTGAGAATGACTTCAGCTATATTCAAGGTCCAATGCGTCCCCCAGTATGTCGATTGCTTGTCACGGCCCTGAGCTGATCGTATGATCTCAGGCACAATTTCGCTAAACACCCAGTAGTTGCCGGATAGGTAGATGTACCAGTAAGATACGAGTGCCCCGCAGAGAATAGTAGTTATTATGGCTTCATAGTCTCGGGCGAGAAGGCTGAAGCTGGCAACGGCGACCCATCCGCTGATCGGGTAGTCTTTGAGCGAGGCCATCCATGTCTGGCCGTCTTCCATTGCTTCAGAAATCGGTTGATGGAATAAATCTCATATTATTGCTTAGCGAATGGGAAGAGATAACTGACAGAATCTAAATTCACTCTACAAAAGGTAGTTGCGTAATAAAACATTAGGTCGCAGTCCTATTTGGCCTGAGCGCTTTGATTTGGGATTGTTGCTTGACGGAGTCAGCCTAGCGCGAGGCAATTTGGCAATGGGGCTGTGCTCCCCATTCGTTTGGCTGAGCACCCTTGAATCTAGAAAAACCCCTGGCGGTCACTTCCACGCCCTGGATCCTAATTGGCCGCCACTTTGGCTTCGCAGGGTATTGAAATGCATTCTACTGTGGGTAAATGGGCAGTTATTCCACTTGGTATGTCTTGAACGGGGAAAAATAATGAGAAATCACGACGTAAATGCAATGTTCGTAACCTAAGTGTACATATTCAGGTATTGATATTCGTAATTCTTTATTGTGGGCTACTGCAAAAGAGCAGCGTGCAGCCGTTGCCGAGACACAACCATTTCAATAAGTACAAATACACACTTGCAACCCCCAATTATGATAGCACACAGAACCTCGCCAACCTGAAACCTTGAAGCAAAGTAAGACGAAAGGAAAGGAATAAATAAAACACACTTGGAAAGAAGACCGATATCCAAACTCCTCTACCTTTCAGCCTTCCCTTTTTGCATCCTGAGCTTCACCTTTGACCTTGTCCTTTTTCTTCGTTTCGTCTTGATTCCCGTTCACACCGTTTTGGTTGGCCCCGTTTCTCCCATTGTCATTGTTCTCATTCTCCGCCCCCGCGGTGTTTTGATTCGTGCTTTCGTTCACAACGTCCAGATTCCGGACTCCAACGCGCATCGTCATACCGACAGCTCGGGTATAATCGTAGCCAAAGGAACCTCTGCCACTCGCTATCATCTTTTTCATAGTCACCGCCACTCCCTGTAGAAGGGCCATGTCTTGCGTTCCCGTTCTGGCGCCGCTTGCGTCAGCTAGACAATACGTGGCGAGGTCCGGTAGATTGGCGTCCATGTCCACGACATCTTGACCGTAGATTGGTCTGAGCATCGGCTCCAGCCTTTTCTTAATGTTCCGGAGCATTGTCCAGCAGTGGCGATGTAGCATGGAGAAAGGAAAGGCAAGTTCACGCCCTTCTACGTCCAGAGTCTCCATCACTCCCTGGATGAGCTTTGCAGGGGGCATCAAGAACAATGGAGACGAATTCTCAGGGTAAGCGCCCGGCGCTTCAGGCCTCTTCTTCACAGTCGTTTTTGGTAGCTCGGGCATATCGACTTTGACGATCCGCCTAAAACGCCCGTCTATTGTGACGTGCCTGTACCTCAACTGATTCAAGGCCTCTGCAACTCGCTCTGGTGTCCATGAATTGTAGGGACCGGGCCCAGACAGAGACTCATAAAAGGCCTGGGTCACAGGGGTCTCATGTTTGAGTAGCCGCGGAGCCATGCGTTGATTTGCTCCGGCCTTATTTCGACGCTTCTTTGTTACCGTCGCAGCCGGAACCCCCCTCTGGACACACCACTTCTGAAAGGCGTCTGCAATATTGACTGGCTTATGACCTCCCGTCCAGAGGCTCAAGTCCCCCAGTATTTGTATCGCAATTTCCATGTCTATCCATGCGTGCTCCAGCATCTCTTCTTTGCGAGCAGCGATGTAGAGGTAAGCGCAGGCCGCTACTGCGCCCCACCGATTGGCGACAACCATGCCAAACTTATGCATGGTGTTGCGTATGTGAAATAGCCAAAGGCCAGTCATGAGGGGTGAATGTATTAACATTCGGTTGGGTGTCTGGTACGCGGGGACAGGGAGATTATTGTGTTGGTACGCTTGTATTTGTATCCGGTGGACTGGGTCCTGACGCGCTATATTTGTCCAGGTTCTGATTTTGTCCAGCGTATCAATCTTGGAAATTGGAGATTTGGGAGCCAAGATCTTGTTGTAATACTTCAGATACTCGTCGCAGTGGTGCTCAATGAATTGTGCTTCATTGTTTGCCTGTTCAAAGGCAACTCGTGTACCGTCCCGCATGGTGTTAATGATATCCAGATAGATCTGTGATGTGAATACCAGTGTCATCGTCATAATGTGAGTCCTTTCATATTCTCTCATAGCGTATAAAATCTCATCTTCTACCGGATAGTCGCGTATCGCCCGGATCACGGTCAGGAGCTCGGTGCAGGACTCCCGGAGCAGAAACGAATCCTCATCAAACTTCTCCAGGCCATCTTTTGCCGCCCTGTCGCTAGTGGGATCGTATTCAACTTTCTTCCCCGCATACACCGTGACACCTCGGTTGGTGACGTAACTGGAGAATGTGCTCACGATATTGAATGTGCTGAAATAGGTCTGGTCGGCGATGGTAAATAACTCGCCGTCCATCATGTCGGGCTCACGCTCCATGACCTCATTGACATTGTACCCCGCCATGGCGCAATTCATGTGGTAGTATGTGCTCAAAACATCTTTTATTCCTCCAGGATGGTTATTCAACATGGGTGTAAAATCCTCTATCAATTCCCGGGCAAGTGCCAGGGCAGTGTTGGTAGCAACGGCAGAGGCTGCGACATCACGCCCCTTGGTCCAGATGTGTGAGATCTTTTTTCGGAGTTGGTCGAGGTCATGAACTAGGAGCTGGAAAACAAACATAATATCCTCGTATGAGCCGGTCGGTTCAGCCTGGTAGTTGACGGTGTCGTTCTTTTGTGCGCCCGGTCGTGTAGGTGGGTCCTTGAAGGCTTGGACGAATTCTTTCGATATGGGGTCTTCTTCGGGACCACACAGCAACATGGCCTCCAGGACTTCCGAAATATCCCGCGTCTCAATTTCCGGCTCTTTCCCCTTGGGCTCGGAATCATAGGTGGGGGACATTCGCGGGCCGAGCACGTCTCGAACGCTTCTCAGAATGCCAAGGTAGCGGCCATGGTTCTTCCCAGACTGGGCGTTGTGTTTTGCACCAAGTTCCATGACCATATTTCCGAAGTAGGATCTCAGGTAGATGACGCGATCGATGGTCTTGGAAAATGAATCCGGGACGGGGACGACTGGGCTTTCGCACCGGGCGATAAAGGTAGCGAGAGGTAGATAGTCATCCAACGGCACTAGGAATGGGACCGCCTTTGCCGCATCTATGGCTTCTTTCCGCTCCTTGCCTTTCAGCCTCCCGCCATTGTTCTTGAACCGCGGCAGGGACCATGTCTTGGAGGTAAGCTGTTCTGCGGGGAATCCGCGACCTTTGGCAGTCGAGGCCAGCCACGTAGCCACGGCGTCGATGTCATACTGGTACTGCCTGTAGACGTCCTCTAGGTTTTCTGAGGCCATCTTGGTCTAGCGCGGGCGAGGACTCGATGAATGTCGCATAGATCAGACGGGAAACGGATGAGCCGGAGGGAGGACGAGCAGCTTCAGCCGGTGTTGTGAAAAGGTGGCTGGCTGTCTGTTTCAGCCTGACGACTTCTCCTCTCGAGGATATTCTTCGGTTGACACTAATCACGTGTGTTACGAGGAGGGGGCGAACGAGGGCAGGCTGAGTGGGCTACAGCTTGCAGCTTTGCTTTTTATTGGAGTGGTGTCACAATCCGGCCGCTGGGCAGGCCGATTTGGAATGAGATGCGACGTAGATGGCTTCATTTGCGTGGTCGGGAGGCAGGCGAGCGACGCCCCGCTGGTGCCAGGGGCAATGGCCAGGTCATTGCAGGGGTGTTTAATTGAAAGGAAGCGAAGGTGAAGGAGAGTGACGAGTGAGCGGGAAAATGGCAATAAGATGACGGGATAGCTTTTGCCTATTTTTAAGCGTGGGCTCGCCGGCCGATCTTGTATCCTTATTCTCACTAGTGGGGTCCGGCCCCGATCCATCTCGATGGGCTAAAAATAATACTAAGTCGACTTCGTGCTATCGCAAAAGCCGCATCTCCCGGTCCGAGTCACGGTGCTTTCTCTCGCCGGCGCGAGCATTGTAACAGCGTTTCAAGAGCATTTCAACAGCATTCCATCCGCATCGGGCTTGTGGCGGGGCCGTCGAGGTCTTAAACCCCGCCTGATCTGCAGCCGGCCCAACATTTTGAGGCCACATTGCTCTGGCAACAGCCATTAAGGATGACGGCTCCGCGTCAAGAACAGCCTTCGCAGGCGCAGTTAGATGTGGCATCTGCCGTGAACGTTGTATCTGCATTCCTGTCACACGAGCAAATCGCCAGCGCCGCCGCACTCGACTCCTTCCTGGATGCCAGCCCCGGACCCGGCCACCGAGTCGTCGTCTTTTGCGCGTCAGCCGTGCTGTCAACGGCCGAGGCGGTCTTTTCATGGGCTGCCCAGCGCGCCAGCCAGAATCCCATCCACGCGCCCGAATCTCCCGAGGGTAGGCCGCAGCAGGGGCCTGTGGTGCTGGTGCTATGCGGGGGTGTCGGCCATTCGACAGGCCTGCTCTATGAAGCAGTGAAACAGCACCCTGTCTTTCGCGCCGTTGCGCAAGACATTGACGGCAAGCCGGAAGCACGCGTTTTGCAAAAGATTGCCGAGACATTTTACCATCTTCGAATCGAAACCCATCGACCCTGTCTTGGTAATGAGGAAACAGGCGGCCCTCAACACGCTTTGCGTATCTTGGTTGAAGACCAATCCACAAATTGCGGCGCTAACGCCTCTGAAGCCCGCAAAGTCCTCGAGGCGAATGGTATCTTGTCGCCGCAATCTATTGTCGTGGTACAGGATCCCACCATGTGCAGGCGGACTGTAGCGTCATTTGATCATATTTACAAAGACGCACTTGAGCCCAAGATTCAGATGCTAAGTTGGCCGACCTTTGTGCCAAAAGTACACGCCAACTTAGGTACTACAACAGGGGATACCACTATATCTACATTTTCGTTTCTAAGCTATTTAACTAACGAAGCCTCCAAGAATGAAGACGGACTTTGGAGTATGGGCCGGTTTATTGAACTTCTTTTGGGCGAAATTCCCAGGCTTCGCGATGATGCAAGTGGGTATGGGCCCAATGGGCGAGGCTTCATCGTTCATGTAGAAATTCCCTCTGATGTGGAGGCGGCGTATCTGGTTATTGATAAATTCCTGCGAGAAAATACTGCATATTCTGCAGCGATGTTGAGGAGCCTCATTTCAAAGTAACTGAAAGAAATCGGTGGTTTATGATCATCAAGAAGTATGACAGGCTTGCATTGCACCCCATTTGTCGTGATACTTTGCTGCCATTCAGAAGTTGAATCATGACTAAAGGTAGATGTGGACTTTCAGCGACAACCATATTCTCAAAATACAAATGAATTTCAGATAGAAACCAAATAGGATGTCAAAATCAACAGCTTTCTTCAAAAGCAATCTTGTGGTAGGTTCATACACCTGTTTCTTGGGGCCGGATCCATGTTTGGTTGAGGTAGATTTTGGGAACCCATCAGGTGGCGCAGTGTCGCAGTGTTGCGGTATTGTAGTGGTGCAGCACCGGCGGAGGGAAGGTGATCGGGTCAATTTAAAAGCTTGGGGGAGGGTAAAGCAACGGGTCAATAACGCACTTGCGCAGTCAGAATCTACTGCGACAAATTCCTTCTGCTTCGTTGAACGGCCAATCACGCACTGGCGCAATGCTGTTTGAATTCTCGCCCGCTGATGCTGATGTCTGTGAAATTTCATATGCACGAAACGAACAAAACTGAACTTGAAAGTTTCATGAAAAATGCCAGCTATTCGAATTTGAAGAGGAAGCTTATTCAATACAATTCACAACTTGCATAGGACGAGGATCAATCAGACTAGCCACGGTGGCCCTACCACATGCTGTCCGATTGGCATCCACATGGCCTTTTGAAATGGAGAATCCAAGCTTCTTGACCTGTCCTCACTCAAACATTCTCTGTTCAAGAAAATTACTGAATCAATTATCTACCCTTGCAATTTATGACCAAGATGTTGTTCCATCTGGCTCTACTACTTCTCTTGCTCCAAATACCGGTTGAATTAATCCAAGATAACCAGCTTGAGGATGCCTAAAAACCCATCCGCAAATCCATACCATATGCGTAGTATGAGGATTCGAAGCAGTTCCATCGAACCAATGCTCATTGGGCGCAGCAGAACTCCCCCCATTACCCCAAAATGAACTCCAGGGGTCGATTTGTGACGCCGCGGCATTTGTATAGATAGTTCGGTCATTGGATACCCGGGTTCTACCTTGATCGTCGGTGAATTCTCGTGCCTTAATAAATCCTAGAGTCTCCAGACCAGTGTCTGCTGTAGCACTTGCACCGATGATCATTTCGTCATCTGCAATGCTGATCTCACACATCGAATCTGATGTTGTCCCAATCAGACCACTACTGTAATTGCCGTGGAAAAGCTGAATTCCATGTACCCGTTTAGTGCCCTGCCGGTAGGTGGTGTGATAAAAGACGATCTTGGTGATATTGCCGTACATATAATAGTCTTGTTTTGTATCAAACCACTCTGTAGCACCATCAACACCATTCCATACCCATCCTGGAAGGTCCTGATGATGATGAACCATGGTATCGTTCTCAGAACCGGGTAGAAAGCGGTCCCAAAGACGAGCCGGTGCAATAATCTTGTCAAGCTCCGACCCGTATTTCATTTCCACGTCGTATTGCAGGTGCTTCAAAGCATTGGCTGCGGCATGTTGAGCTCCGCCACGCAGTGTGTTGGTGATTCTTTTGTGCGTATTTGGATCTTCCACTTCGCATGTTTCTCGGCCTTCAGCCCACGAGGATCTCTGTCTGATCATCTTCTTGCGTTCCTCAATGCAGTCGTGCCTTGCTTTGTATACTTTTTCTTGGAGCTTTCCCACAGCTTCGATAAGATCCAATTCATGGATCTTCTTCGAGTCACTGCATCCGTCGATTTTCTCACAAAACTTCCATTGGGTCCAAAGTGCAGATAGATACAGGGTGCCGAAGTAAACAAGGTACGAGAGAGACAGCACTGGGCATTCATCATTAATGAATGCCGGTGCATCGTGCAAAATTATGCTCATGAGCGCGGGAAAACGGAGATGCTGGACAGATTTTGGCTGCTTTGCGTAATTATCCAGCACGAGGTAGAGACCTTGAAGTTTGTCTCTGAGTTGTTTGGTATTGTTCTGATTGATGCTCGCCTGCACAAGCTGGTCCACCTTGCCTCGAATATCTTCCCAAATGTTATCATTAGACTTTTCCGGCCAGAGTACCTTGAGAAGGCCGGAAAATAATGAGCCGACACCAGGCACCTTGCCTACAGCTGAAAAGATCACAACTTTCATGATGCCTGAGACATTCCCTGGATGGACCTTCTCATCTGGTAAATAGAGCTCTGGTCGGGGGATCGAGGCAGCCTTTAGCACACCATGGGTGGTTGCCACCTGAAGGGTTTGGTCAAGGCTTTGGAAGCTCATGTTGGCTTATCAAGAGAGTTGCATGCGGGTTTGATGCAGGGGGCAGGTTTTCCACCACGAAATTTGCGAGGTGTGAGGCATGGCTCTATTTATAAGAATAAATGATTTGAACTGCGGTTTGCCTCTGCAAGCATATCTAATGCGGTGGCCGGGCTAAAAGGTCTGGAGCCACTAGTGTACACCTGGCTTTTTCTTTTTCTTTTCATCGTGTTGCATAGCGTGCAGTAGCTTAATCTTGTGAGGGTTTAAATTCTGATGAAAACTCCTCACCATTAATTGAGCCAACCAATTGGGATTCGCATGTACCAACTAAAGTGTCGTGGCTTGACCAGAGCAGTCATCGATAGCCCGCCAATTTTTAGTTTAGAAGCCGCTCTAATTTCTTGCTAGCGGGACCGCTGAGACGAGCTCGGCGCAGCAGACAAGGGAGAGTCACGATATGTGATTCATGTCAGAGAACTTCAGGCAAGCTACAAACCGCTCCAAGGCAGAAGGAACTTGACCAAATCCTGTCGAAACTATACACAAGCTCGTAAATCAGATCGTGCAAGGACCAAAGTTACATTTAAGATCCTGTATTGTTTTCCATGTAGCCGAACTAAGTATGAACTAGTCGTTGAGTCTGACGCTTTCTTTCAGCCGCTGCGTGCTAAAATGGACGCTTATATGCCATAGTTGACTTCGGGAGAATTAACCATAAAAGCCCCGACAGCCAGGATTGATGCGCAGCTAAGTCTAGACTAGCCCATTTAGTTAGTCTCGTGGCTATCACCCCTTACCAATCACAATAAGCACTAAGCGTTGGCTTTTGCAGCTGAAAAGCAGACGTCAACCTATAATACAACGCAATTATAGCGACGACTACGACGAGTTAATACCGTAGGCTTGGGAAGCGTGGGCGCGTTTGGAGACTTATGCTTACAACGGACACTAGTAGCACTATAAACCCATAGAAATGGAAAATATATTACCGTGCGAACTGATCAGTAAATTAATGGAGCAATATAGCGCTGTTTTGAAGACCCTCTACTCCAAAAAGCATCAGATTGATATATGACTCCGAGGTAAAACTTCTTATGGTATGGAAGGAGAAAATGGATGAGATGGGTGATAGGATAGATAATGAGATAGACGATGCGATAGATGATGATGAGTTGTGTGATGAATAATTATCGTCGCCACAGGTGTCATTATAATAACTGGTTCGTGTGAAGGCTCGTATTTACGTGGATCACTGATTAACTCAGTCGCGTCGCACCTCATAATGAGACTGCATTACGGGCGCATTTAATCACGAGACCAGCCAATGAATAGCCGAACTGTTCCACACCCACATCAGATCTCACCATGTGTCCTGCGTAGATGCCTAGCTGACCCATTGAGGTGAGTGAGTGGAATTCACCCAGCTCATCCAGGCAGCACGATTGGCCGAAGCATTGAAGCAGATGATGCATTTTCCCAAAAGTCCTGGCAGTGAAGTAACTAGGCTGGATAAGCTTGTTCACCTATAAAAGCGAATCAAAAGCGTCAAGGTATTTTTAGAATATGGATTATCACAGCGGCTCCTTGGATGATCAGAGCAATTCACACTGCCTACTTTACACGCGGTGGTATTCCCCGCATCGGGCCCTTTCAGTTCAGCCGGCCAGGGTAGATTATGCTTGACATCTCCATAAGCGACAGCCTTACAGGCTCCTCCCTATTCGTAAACATGGCTCGACGTATAAGCACTAATGCAGGTATGTATTTTTCCAAGTTCAAAACTGCAAATGGTACACCCATTACATCGCATCGCCCCCACGGCCTTTTATATATGAACAGCCCAACCAGCACACCAACAGTAACTGTGTCTCTTTATCCTGTAGCATTCGATGACCACTGTGCTGCATATGTGTCCTGTTCATAAGCAGTCACCAGGAAATGAAAATGCCACCAAATTCCGATATTCATTTACAGCCTCTCATCTCGCAAAAGCCCTCAGCTGCAACCCTGCTCAACGAGACAACGCCTCCACAAGACTGGCCAAACAGACCTGGAACCATCAAAGTCTCTAGGTTATCGCTTACGCTGGACATTTTTGTTGATCTTGCCCTATTCTTACTCTCTCTAGCTTTCTTTGTCTTTGCTGTACTGGTGCGCTATTATGATTATGCCTCAGTTGACGAGTATCCACGAACGACATCTGCTCTTTTAGACGCCTCGAAATATGTATGTGGTCTTGCAAATATCACGACTTCGTGACAGCCATCTTATAGATACAGGGGCCTACTATATTTCCAATCCTTTTCACAAGCGTCATCGGTCGAGCTATTTATGCGATTCTCATCTGGAGACTGGAAAATGGGGAGCGTATTGGCGTTCTAGATCTCCTTGCTGGCAGCTCTTCGCTTGCAAACACTGTTGCTACGCAATTCAAATTGGGAATGCTGAACGTCTTGGGGCTGAGCTTGATTTTCACGTGGGCCTTCTCGCCAATAGGGGGACAAGCCTCATTTCGCCAAATCACGTCCGGCAGCAAAACCAATACGGCTCCTGCTTCATTCAGTTACTTTCAGCCTGCCGGCAATGCCGGGCTATACGATAGCTCTGAGCGAAAAACAATGTTTGCACTTCCAAATGCCCTATTCCTGACGACCCTTTATTCGACAGATAAAGCCAAGGACGCGACTGTCGATCCGTGGGGGAATGTCAAAATCCCATTCATTGAGGATTACGAAAGCAACTTGCATGCTGATGGGGAAGGCTGGTTCACGACAAGCAACAACCCTAATTATTCGTCGCTCGTTGGTGTACCTATCTCAAAGATTGATAAACCCGTTACAGGTTATGAGCTAAACATAGAAACCGAATACTTACACCTAGACTGCCCAAATTTCATTCCAAACGTTACGCACAACGACACCCATCGTTCTCCTGAGGGTGCTTTTAGCGGGCCCGCGGCCTGGATCTGGTCAAATTACACCACCTTGCAAAATCTGACTACAAATACAAGCCCTCATAATGTGAAACCTCGCACATTCATTTATGGAGGCTGATCAGATCAGCAAACCTCGAATAAAACTGACACTGTAGTCACTATGGGAAGTTCGGGCTTGAGTGGCGGTGTCGAGTGTACTATCACAACGACATATGTCGAGGCGGAGATCAAATGCGACGCTTCCGTTGTTTGTGCGGTCCCTCGCCTTCGCCGCTCCCAGCTTAAGCACCTGCTGGAAGCATTCAACCGAATTGATCGCGGCTACCCTAGCGGCTGGAGAATATTTGCCAATGGTTTCCTAGATGCCATACCGGGGCACCCATTATTCCCCAATGCAGTTACGTTCTACCTCAGCGACCCCAAGTCTCTTATTTCACTTGAGGGCTATTCGATTACATCAGGGCCAATTGCATGGCCTACCGTTATAACAGAAGTATTCTCCAAACGGCTCACCCAGGTTTTCAACACCTACTTCAGTTGTATCGATGCTCGCAACAAAATCGCCATGGCCTCGCCTCGTCTCTCAAAAGGTGACACCGCCCTTGGCACTAGCAATGGGACGCAGAGTACGAAATTCAACGTCATCAGAGCCCATACAGAATGGGTGGTCACTCTCTATGTTGCCTCCTTGCTCATGATTTTGGCTAGCTTAGTACATCCAATAATTTGCTTCCGCTTTACACGTTCTCATGATTCTCTCATGCTCAACTTCTCCAGCTTGGCGGTGAGAGATAATCCGTACACGGTGGATACAATTCCCACAACAGGGTCATATATGCCAGCTGGTGAGAGAGCAAAACGTATGAAGGATTTTCGATTGAAGCTCGGCGATGTCAAGGATAGATGTGAGGTGGGGAGGATATCAATTGTGTCAGTCGATGACAAAGACAAATCTCCCACCATTTTAGATATAAGAAGGGGCCGCTTGTATGAATGAATAATATTACAAGCACAACAATCTAATTAATGGCAAGTCTATGTACGTACCTCATAACATACTACTTACAGCTGCGTATAGGCCACTACCCTGTACCTCATAATCCAGTCAATTTCGCAACTTGCATACGACTAGGGTCAATTAGACTAGCCGCGGTGGCCCTACCGCATGCTGTTGGATTGACCTCCACTCCATCATTTCCGTTCAGGGCGGGGCCACTAGTTTACTCCTTGTCTGCATTGGTTCAAATCCGTGTTTTTGTCACTGTACCCCACCAGAAGAGCACATAAAAGACAGCAGTGCCCAACAAGTCCCCGTCTTGATTGCTCACTCAACCCAGCAAGGTCAAACAAGATGGAATCCCATTTCAAGCTACCGCAGTTCCCCAAAGAGCTCCGTGACACTATCTTTTTTTATCTCGATACCAACGACATCTACAATCTGCGTGCAACATGTTCATCACTGAAGGAAGTGTTGCCTCTGCGTTTCGACCGAGTCTTCTTGTCTGCCAATACTCGTAACATCCAGGTATTCCGGGCCATTGCAGATCACGACATCATTCGCCATGAGGTTCAGGAGATTATTTGGGACGATGCGCGACTGTTGAGACAGCCGAGTGGACGCTTTGAGTCATACACGGGAAACCCAAAGCGTGGTGTCGCGGACGATGTGTGCCCTGAGTGGTTCGAAATGGCGTGCCGAGACGACGACGATATTTCCGAGCATATTCGTGGTTTGGGGGGCTCATGGGCCTACTACCAAACGCTGTTGCAGGATGAAACTGAGGTTTTAGCCTGCGATGCCGACGTGGAGGCATTTAGACACGGGCTGCGGCGGTTTACGTCTCTATTGAGAGTCACTATTACACCCGCATCCCATGGGTTTCCTTGGAAACAGCTGTATAGAACCCCGATGATCAGAGCCTTCCCCCGTGGTTTCCAATATCCTATACCACGTGGTTGGCCGAGCACTGAGCTTGAAAATCGCCCCATTGATGCCCTTGAATGGGTTGCTTCTGGCGATGATACTCCTTATCAGATGATGTATGGGGCAGACTGCGATGTTGAAGCATACAGAAATAAATGGCGTGGTTTTCGTGTAGTCACCCAGGCTTTGGCAGAATCCAAAGAAGACCATGTTTCGGAATTGGTTATCGAAGGCCACCAGGTCGGGGCTGGGATAAACTGCCATATTTTTGATCAGCCATGCATTGAGTACGAAAACTTGGTCACTATTTTGAAGCGACCAGGTTTTAGGAGCCTTGATTTAACTCTCTTCACTGGTCTTCTTGAGCATGAAGATTGGGTATCGTATCGAAGTGGACTTCTGCACGATGCGTTGGCCCAAGCAAAAGACTTGGAGTCTATTTGCCTGCGCAGCACCATGGATATTGAAAACGGGTATCCCCAACAACTTCACCTTTGGGAAGATTCTGACGACGAAACGGATTACTTTCTTCCTTTGAAAACCATTTTTCCAACTGATTGTTGGCCAAATCTGCGGCATTTCGGAATATCCCGAATTCTCGTGGATCTGGATGATTTAGTTTCTCTCCTCGATGACTTGCCCCCATCGCTACGTTCAGTCGAGCTGAGCCACCTGGGATGGGTTGGCGAGGGCCAGAGCTACACCGAACTGTTGGTTGCGATGCGCGATCGGCTTGACTGGCGCTCGCGGCCGATGGAAGAAAGGCCGTTTGTGACGATGGCGGTGACTTCGGATGTAAAGCAAATTGGACACGTTGTATGGGTCGAAAAAGTCGTTAACCAATTTCTTTACGAGGATGGAGTGAACCCCTTTCACGAAGGTGAAAATGAAGATGAAATGTTTCCTGGGATGGGTGGAATAGAGCGTGATATGTTTGATCTTAGCTTTGAGAAGCCCTATTAGGTAACTATACTTCACGCATGGATGACCAACTCGATCCATCCCAAAGGGAATTATCGACTATAGTACATCAAAGTTCAAATCAGAGTGCCCCTGGGTGTGAGAGCCACTGTTATCGTGAGCAGAAACACCCCTCGGCATCTTCAAATCTACAAGCCAATGCAGACATATACATTTGCCTGCAGTCCAGAACAATCGGTCTGCACTGCAGGATTCCATGCATAGAAATCGTCCAGGTTAATTTTGTTAGTGTTGGCAATGGCCCAGCAGCCATCATCTTGTTGAACTTTGTAAAATGTTTTGCAATTGCTAGCCATTCCGCTTTGCGTAGGAGTTGGCGTGACGACCCCACTACTTGTGGGTGAGGTTGAGGTCGCCAGCGTTGTTTGACTGGCCGCTACACCCACGCACACGTAAACATCGGCCTCCAGGTCAGAACAGTCTGTTTTAACAGCTGGGTTCCACGTGTAGAAGTTGCTTAACTCTATGTGGTTGGTGTTGGCGATATCGTAACAGCCATCGCCGGATGCAACTTTGTAAAATTTGTTGCAATTTGAGACCATGCCCGTTTGTATAGGTGACGGGGTAGAAACATGATTCGAACTTGCGCTCAAAGTTGTTGTGGTGAGAGTGGAGATATCATCTTCATCTTCATCGTCGAGATCGTCTTCATCAGGTGGAAGATCGCCGTCTGGCCAGATGGATATGCAATAGTACGTACCAAGCGCGAGACCTGAGCAGTCAGTCTTGATGGAGGGGTTCATTGAATAGAACATATCAATATCGAGATAGTATCTATCCATTATAAGATCACAGGCATCGTAATCTTGGACCTGATGCCATGCTGTGCAATTCTCTGTTTCTCCAGCTGCACGAGGAGATGGAGGTTCAAAGTCGGGCTCAGAGGCTGTGAAATCCGCCCTTTAGCTTTCGTAGATTGGTCAAAAAGGCCAGTTGATTACTTACTTTCTGTTGGAGCAGATAGCATAACACAGTATGAGGAATTGGCCGAAAGCGTGCAGGGATAAGTGTAAGGATTTAGTACTGTTGTGGTTGGGGTGTCCGTCACTGCATTAGCCTCCTGCTTCCCATCTGCCAATGATGGATTCCATAGAATAAAGTCCTAGAATCCGTTAGACACCGTAACCATTGAACTATATAAGTCAGAAGTAATAGGGAAAGCGTACTTCGGCTGATTGCCCTATGATTACAGCCAAGCTCCAACAGTCGGCGACTGGATTGTCCGTGACGTTGGGGAAGTAAGTATACCTAGATAATTGAGTTACAAAGAGTTAAAAGCGTCATAGATTAAGGCATACCTATAACAGTCAACGCGGGTGCCGTTTGCGATGGGAATTATCTGGGCGTCCGAATTGTTTTGACTAAATGGGGACTCCACGTCGGGCAAGGTTGTGGCTGCGACTGGGTTGATGGGTGACCTGCTAGTGGTGGTTGAGCCACCATACCCAGGATATGTTGAGATGTCGCCGACAGGCTGGACGCAGTAGTAGACGTCGGCCAAAAGATTTGTACAATTTTGAAAGAGCTCCGGGTTCAGGAAAAGGCTACAAACTAGTGCGTCAGAGCATGGCAGACATTGGAGGATGACAGATCTGAGGAGAATTACAAGTCTTCCCGAGTGATCGTATTATTGATGGCAATTGTTGAGCAATCATCTCCCTCAGCTACCAGATAGTATTCGCCGCAGTGGGCATTTGTTTGATCTGCGGTTGGTGTGGGTATAGGCCTGCTTTTATGTCAATTGAAGTCTGTCATTAATTAATCCTCTTACATACGCCTCTGTAGTGAACATCGTCGTCACAGGCTTGGAGCTAGTTGGAAGAGAAAAATCTCCAAGGGGATTGCTGATACAAATCTTTCCATTTGTCTGGTTGCCCAAGTTTCTGTAGTCCAAACGTTAATACTTGAAGTTACAACGAGCCAACGCACAACTCTCTAAGCACTGACGAGCATGTGAGGGTGAGATCCGGGTTCCAAGACAAAATTTGGGCATATGTTGCATTTGCAACCTTAGCAATTCTTGCACATGTGTCTCCCTCTTGGATTGCATATTGTTTGCAGCTGGTAGATGCAGAGGGCAGAGCAGATGAGCTGCTTGAAATTGCAAGCACTACCCTGAGCAACACGAGACCAAGCAGCACGCTTTTCATTTTGGCGAGCGTTTGTGTTCGTAAACATAGATAGCAGAGAGAAAATGTGAAGTGACAGACACAAGAAAGGGAAAGAGTATCGAGAGGAAACCAGCTTGGTGCTACTGGTATCGTTCTTGTTTGAACAATTTAGATATTTGGAGTATAACCCACCTTCACAGTGGGGCGCTTGGGCCTCATGATCTAAGCTATACCTAGTTAGACAGAATGACCCAGTCCGAATGCCAAGCCACGATTTGCGATGCAGACTGCCGGACAGCCGATGATCCCATGTGCTAAACGAAACGACATCCATAGTGCGGAAGGAAGACGGGCCGCTTCGGGAGCCACGGCCTGATACCCAATGGCGTGAGAGAAGAGAAGCCCACATCTGGTCAAATGGTTTCATGAAATTTGACGGGACACTACAATTCACACAAATTCACCGTAACCTCAGAAGAGGAAGTAGAATTATGTCGTCGATGATATGACTGATCGACTTTCAGTTGCATAAGTCACCTCTCCTAAAGGTCTCCATTGAAGTAGTGGAGGAAGAAGAACCGAATCATCCACGCTTGTCCCTGGGCTGTAATCCTATAACTTCGCTATTCAGAAATAGGTTAGAGAGAAAAGACCGGGCGTTCTCTTGATGCTATTCCGCTATAGCTTCAAAGTCACGTCTCAAGGATGTTTTTGACTGGATGCATTTCATCTTAGCTCCACGATGAAGCTCCAGGAGGAAGCTGCCGAAAGTTCCGGATACCATCCGTGTAAACCATCGCTTACCATTTCATCTTAATCTTAACGGTTAATCTTAAAGGGTAGCGTCAGACTCGGCGCATGCGCAAATTTGTTTCAACTGCTTTTTGCCGGCCGCGTGCCTGGATCGCTTGATGTCACTGCCCCACCTGTTGGTTGCACTCAGACAAAAGAGCCCTTGTCATGTCTGTTGGTTGCACCTCTCACCAAATAGGCCTAAACAGGGTCGGTTAAAATGCCCCGCCCGTATAGCGGCTGAGTGTTGGTTGTCCATCTCAGCGCACTATACTAAATGATCGCCCTCCTGAATGATTGCTCCAGCTGCGGGTCATACACAGTGCAACGTTCCTGATCTTATCCTACTATGACGCCTCGCTCCGACCAGGAAATTAGACTGATGCTCAAAGTGGGCGGAATTGGTTGAAAACCTCGGAGAATTTCCTCACAATCCTGGGTCACGAGATGGACGACTGGCGTATACTTTTCAAACGCTCCGCTTTTGCCCCATGACTAAATCTCAAACAGCAACCAGTTTGGCCAACTTCAGCTACGGCAACTAAATAGATAGACTGAATGCATGGAAAGACCCAAGTGGACCTTTGAGAGCCAACAATTTTCATCAGTCAAGGGTAGAGTCCGAGCTGGACCCTTGAACGCTAGCCATTACCACCGATTCCCCGATCCGAATCAATCTCCGTACCTGCATCATCTCAACCTAATCACATCATGGGATTAAATATGAATGTTTTTAGCAGTGCCCAAGGGTTGGTTAGAGAAATATCTCCACATTCAACCGAGCCGTGTTATCACTTGCACAGCCAGGTCCACTTCCCCCTCGTGCCATTCTAACCGACGAGATGTTTTCGCCGAGCATGTGCATGATATTTGGAATTTTCCCTCGCCTCTTAGGTTGGCTTTTATTTGAGGTCCTCACCCACCTCTTGAGAAGAGGTCTTGGAATCGCATCAAGCTTCTTCAAGCATTTCTATCTATCATGACTACCCAAAGAAAGGCAATGCCGCCTTTCTTCACACATTCCTTCTCATGTTTCTTATTTCTTTCTTTTCTTCATTTTGCATCATTTGTATATGCATCATCTGTCTTCTCTGAAAATTATTTTTCATCCTCCATCAGGTCCCTCGTGCTACGAGACGACAGCCCAGCTTCAGGTGGCACTGGTTCAGGAGACTTTTCTTGTGGCCCGGACAGACCTTGCTCTAATGGTGCCTGTTGTGGTGAAAGTGGTTGGTGTGGTTATGGCTCAACGTACTGTGGTGATGGCTGCCAGTCTCATTGCGATGCTAAGGCTGAGTGTGGTGAACACGCTGCTACTCCTGGCCAGAGCTGTCCTTTGAATGTATGCTGTTCTCAGTATGGATTTTGCGGAACGACCTCTGAGTTCTGTGGCACATCTTGCCAGTCACATTGTGACCAACCCAAACCAAATTCGTCGCCATCAGATGTGAAAAAGCGGGTAGTTGGGTACTGGGAGGCATGGAACTTTCAGCATGCCTGTGGAACAATGTCTGCAGGCGAGATACCTGTTTCCTATCTCACTCACCTGAACGTTGCTTTTGGATATATTGACTCTAACTTTCGGATCACAAATATGGATGGGCTGACTTCAGACATCTACAAAAACATTGGCAATGTAAAGGCCCGGAATCCAGGTTTGAAAATAATTATTGCATTAGGTGGATGGACCTTTAGCGATCCCGGCCCTTGGCAGAGTATTTTCCCTACTATGGTTTCAAGTCAGGCAAATCGCGCTATTTTCATCAAGAATCTACTGGGGTTCTTATCTGAATACGGATATGATGGAGTTGGTGAGTTGGATCCATTTCTGCTTGATGACCTTCAATCTTGCTAACATCACCAACTCTTTGCAGATTTCGGTGAGTGAAATATTGTGGCCGCTGGCGTGCATCTAAAACTACAGATACACCTAGGCCATTCATACTAATAATATCGCAGACTGGGAGTACCCAGGAGCAAAGGATCGTGGTGGATCAGATGCGGATGGCGAAAATTATACAGCCCTTCTTAAAGAACTACGACAAGCTATTGTCGCCAGCGGTCGTGACTACATTGTGACATTTACTGCTCCAACCTCCTACTGGTACCTTCGCCATTTCGACATTAAAAATATGTCAGAGCATGTTGATTGGATTAATCTCATGTCGTATGATTTGCATGGAGTTTGGGACGGCGATAACCCAATCGGCAAGCATGTATTGGCTCATACTAATATTACTGAGATTGACCTGGCTCTCGATCTAGTGGGTTTTGCCCTGAATTCCTGGATATTCTGTATGATCATATACTGACGGCTGACAGTTTTGGCGTGTCGGTGTCGAGCCATCGAGCATTGTTCTTGGTTTAGGGTTTTACGGGCGATCTTTTACTCTGGCGTCAAGCGCGTGCTGGAAGCCGGGATGCCGCTTCACTGGCCCTGGTGCTGCGGGACCTTGCACAGGCACTGCAGGGATTCTGTCCTACAAAGGTAAGCTGAAAGCAATATATTGAGATAGTGGTATCCGACTACTTACAATCATCTATTAGAAATCAAAGATATCCTGCAGCGCACTGGAGCTACGTCTTATCTCGATAACGATGCAGCTGCCAGATATATGGTATATGACGATAACAGCTGGATATCGTATGTATGTCCCTTGAAATGGAGATTCGGCTGCTAAGGTGCTGTCAGTTATGATGACGCGAGTACGATCAAAAGGAAAATTGATTATGCCAGCAAGATGGGCCTGTCGGGTCTCATGATATGGGCCATCGATCTTGATGATGGTACCCTCGAGTCCCTAAGAGCTGTATCCGATCCGTCTTTGATTGACGGAATCGACGGTGAATTTGACCTCGTCGACCTCGACAAGCTATTTCCTGAGGAATACCTTCCCCCTTCTGGCAGCAAGCCAAAATATGGTCTCGTCACTTTTGGGGGTTCTGGAGATGCCGATATCGCATCTTCCGGGTTTGGCTTCCTCCTTGTCGCCGGTGACTCTCACGTTGTCAGCAGCTTGAGGAAGCGAGACGGAGAGCCGGATCCATTCATTTTCCTTGACTGCCCCAAAGACATTCTTGATCAGCCCAAGGATCAGGTCCAGACCGTTCGTGTTGTATGTTTCAGCGATGATCTAGAAGGTTGCTTTCAGATCATGGAGCGAGGCGTCGAGGGTACTATCGTCGAAATGCCTGACAATGTGAGTCGCTCACCCAACCGAACAGTAACATGGCCATCTAACCAGTCATAAATAGTGTGCTCCAAACCAATTTGCCAGAGCAATTTCTCTCACAACTTCCAAAGGTAATGTTATTTCTTTGTTCATATTGTTCTCATTGCCGATCGGGCTTATTCTGATAACCAATAGATCAGTCTATTCCGGAGGGGATGTCTCAGCAAAAGCGTACATCCCAAGTTTTGGAGTTCTCGTTTGACTTCAACCTAAGTCTTATTAGACGCGATTCAAATAACACAAGCATTCGAATGGACTACTCAAACCTAAAGGGTTACTGGAACCAATTAGTTGACTCGCCAGGTATTCAATCTCGGAGCGTCAAGGGGCTAAATGAGAGATTCTTTGCTCCAACCGACCTGAAGTGGGATGAGGTGTATAACGAAGATGACAAGTACACCTTTGGTTCTGATACCGCTACTAAGATCAAGAAAGATGTTACTTCTCCCATATATTGGGAGACCGTTGATGGATGCGATATCGATGGTCAACCTTACAGTGAAGGTGTTGGAGCCTACGTAGAGGGTGATATTGATGCATCTTTCTTCTATGGGTTCTCCCTTATTGTACGTTGTAATCTGGCTTTTAGCCAATATGTACGTACTACTGGGCCTGGTCAGCTAATTTTTAATATCACAGGGAACACTGAACAATGGCATATGGGACGCCAAGCAGTCGCATGGATTTCTGCAAGTCAGAGGCCAGTCTGATGTGACATACGGTATCGGCGGCATTGGCACTATAGACATCACCAAGGCCGGTAAAGGCAATCCCGCTATAATACAAAAGAATAGAGTGGATCTCGGCGGTCACACCATCAGTGCCGGCCACTCGAATGGATGGATTTCATTTACGCCATTCTATGAGGTGGGATACCAGCTTGGCACTCTAAACGGTACCAAAGAAGATCTTGCAAAAAGTGCAGCCTCTTTTAATGGACGACTGAGCACGCGCGTGGTGTCGGATTTCGGAAGCTTTCAGGCAACTTACCCTGTGGAAAACGACCACAAAGACAACAATAGGTTCGGAAATAAGCGGAAAAAGAATCAGATTCAACCAGGTGCCAAGGATGTTCTTTACGGCTCTTCTGGCGATGGTGGCGAAATTGCGGTTGGCACATATCTCAGCTTCGGTCTGAAAATGGAGATTTTCCTATTCAGCTCGTTATTTCGTGTGTCTCTTGCCGAACCAGAAGTAGGTGGAACTCTTGCTATTGAGCCAGTAAACCAATTTGTTCTCATAATCTGACCCTCTCACCACAGATATCACTCACGTATCACACGATGTCAACTTTTAAGTTCACCCCCGGGTCAAAGGAGGAGAAAACATCGTGCACAGATTACGAAGTCCGGTAAATGAAAGATGCGTTTATACCGAAAGGAGTCATATGACTGATCCTTGTTTTTAGCACTAACGTGTGGCAACAAACAGTTGACTCGTAAGTGGATTTCATGAACAGAGACACATTAAAACCTGTTGTCGTTCTAACTACAATTGTGTAGGGAATCTGTCGGCTGGGAGACCTTAGAGGGCATATCTAATCTTGTGTCTGATATTGTAAGGTAAACCTAGTTAGTATGGCTTTGAAAGGGTACTGACGTAGCAATAGCAATCTCCGAGTGCTGGAAAGGTATGTTTTGTCAATGCTGATGATGAATCCAACTCAAAGAGGGACATATCTGGCCTCAGTAGTCTGTCCCCGGAACTGGATTTTGGCAACGCATCCCGGCAACATTTGAAGCTTCATCATTTGGTACACAAAGACCATTCCCAGCTTCAATTACTCACTCGTCGAGAAGATACTGAGATGCCTGGTTGGGGACTTCATCCAAGACAAAGTATCGACAAGGGTATTTTCGGAATGGGCGATGGCATGTTGAACGGCCTTCCTGAAATCAGCTGCGTGAATTGTATGAGTTGCCGAACCCCCGGAGAAGAGTCATCAAATCAGTGCTGTGGCTGTCTAAACATGGTATACAAATGGGGATATGAGGACATGGCGGCTTGCGACACATGTGATACGATTCGTGTCCAGCCCGACTGGCGTACTGTGGTCAACGGAAATCTTGACAATTTGAAAAGAGATGTTAATCACGACGAAGAAAACGGAAGCCAAGACAACGAAGATGAATATCTAGAAGTTCATCAGCTGTATTCCCGTAAGGATGGAAAAGCAAGCATGTTGCCAAAAAGAGTTACTGTTTGCAGTTCCTCTGGTAAGAATCAAGAAAAGGTCGGGGCTCCGTACAATTATCCTGCTTTTCCAGAAAATCCTGATTACAGGTGGGAGGGCATTCAGAGTGGGAAATGGGATTCTATATCTCGATATTGGGGAAACACCACAGACCTTTGTCAACTATGGGGCGTTTCAGCATTGGCTACCGCTGATACTACATGGGTTGTCTCTGCAACAACGGGTCGTGTTAAGCAACAAAGGGCCCCATATGAGAGTACGTATCGCCAATTAGAATCCCCACCACCTAATAGGAAGAGTTTCATCTAATGAAGTGACATCTATCCAGCTGAACATGTTTATGAAGGGCAACTTTTAGGTGATTTCTTCAACTGGTGGTTGGATAAAGGTCACATTAGAAACCAAGATCCGATGCCTGCAAATCCCACGCCGAAAGTTCCATGCAGTTGGACGGACCGTTGGATAACTTCCATACCTGCCACATCCAATTGGATAATAAAGAAGTATAAGTCTCAAAAGTCATATACCTTTATACGCGCTTCAGTCTTTAAGCTTATGCTTACCGAGCTTGGAAATGAAGAACATCTTGATCGTTTAGCTATCTTCCTCGGCAGACCAAATCAGATGAAAGGCAGGGTAATAACCAAGGCCTTTTCTCCCTCATTTCGGTTAACATGTTGTCTTTTGAGTCAGTCTCGCTAACTTCGACCCCTCGATCAGATGTTTCGGGGTTTCCAACCGGTGCGCGACGATAAGTACGAAGACGTATTTGGTGCGGATGAACAACTTCAAACCGTTAAGGATATGGGTAAGTATGGTTTTTCTCTCTTGTTTCGTGGGCATAAGATCCTCCTTTAGACTCTTGCTTACCTTTCGACTCCACAGGTCTTGTCTTCAACTATCTCAACAGCAAAGAAATATGGGAGAAGTTCTGTGGCACATACGAAGCAATCTACGATATTTTGGGTGACTTCGACACCTGGTACGCTCAAAACGGAGCCGGTGTCACCATACCCAATCTTCAGAAAGAATGGAAAGATTACAACCGTGCCGTGCTTGACTGATACGGAAATGGGGCCAACACGCACAGAGCCTCTAAGAGTGCGTGCCTTAGGCACCCTAGGAAGACCTACATAAGCCCTTTACTGGGGTAGATAGATAATAGAACATTAACCTTCCTACTACATATTATTGAGACCCTACTATTCTAACCCTACCATATTATATAGTAGCAATTGCTTCTCCATAAAGATTAGCACCACAAGTTATTTAGATTATTCCTCTAAGTAATAATTAAACCATACTAAGTATATTATACCATTAGATTATCTAATAACCAACTAATAAACAATTACTTGCTAGTAATTCCTACAAAAAAACTATTCTTTCTATCCTTCTCTAGACTAGACCTAATAAGTACTTTATCCCTTACCTATATAATTAAAAAAAAAGCACTATAAGTAAAGATAATAGGATATCCTAAGCTATTATTCTTAAAATACAAGGGGCTACCTTTATAATAAAGAATAGACTTAGAACCACTTTACTATTATTAGCATTTTAATAGGTCATCTTAAACCTCCTTAATATTATAATAAAAAAAGCAAAAGGTTTAATATATTAAGACCCTTTTCTTATAATATAGCTATAGGGCAGTTTAATTACTAATTAATACTACCCTATAACTATTAACTTATCTAGGTATAACTTAAGTATAACTAAGAATACTTACCTAACTCACTAAAATTAAATACTTCCTCTCCTAACCTTATCTAATTCTCCTTAATCCTTATATAAAGATAATATAACTAAACCCGCTATACTAGCTTTAGCAGACTCTATACCTACCCCTAATAATAAGGACCCCTTTTCTCTAAGTAACCTAATACTAAAAAAAGATAAAAAGAAAAAGGATAATAATAAGAATAAAAAGTCCCCTAAACCTTAGCTAGCTATACCTAGAGCTAAAATAGCTAATTAATATATCTTTATTATTAAACCTAATAAGCAATATAAGGATAAGTTCCTAGACTATAAAAAGGCTAAGAAAATCATAAGATAGGATATTTACTTTAATAAACTAATATATAAGAAATAATCTAAAGTAATTCTTATTAAGTTCATACTCTAGAATATAATCTTTATATAATAAATAAGCAATTATATTAAAAGAGCTATTTACCTTAATTATAAGAATATATTTACCTTAGCACAATACCCTTATGCCTAGATATAGTATTTAGACTCTTTTAATACCTAAAGATAAAAGGCAGTAAAATACATTATTTTCCCAAGCTTCTTAGGCTTCCTTACTACCCTACTTAGTAATATACCATAGCCTAACATTTTCCCTGCAAATATAGCCATACCTAGCCAGTCCTAGCTAGAGAACCTAGTAATTATTAAAGTACAGGAAATAACCTAATTATCTAGCCCTTAACCTACTAAATAACCTAACTATTTTACTTAATTAATTCTATTAACCTAAGAAAGAAGCTTAGTATATTTTAGTTTATCTATCCCTAATAATAAGACCTCCTAGATTTTGACCTAGATAAGCTAGAGCTATAATAACTATATCCCCCTATAAATAGGTAAAAATAATAATAACTATAGGAGCAATTTATCCTTTTCCTCCTTATTATTATCTGGCTCCTCTAAGGCTAGCCTAGGGCTATTAAAATATACTAAAACCTACCTTATATTATTAATTATAAGTAGCGAAATAGGCATAAGGTAAGTAAAACTTAACTTTATAGGTATATTTAAGCTAGGCTATAAGGACCCTAAGAAACTTAGAATTATTATAATATATAGGAAATAAGTCTATATTAATATATATCTCTTCTATATATACCTTAAAACCTTTAAATAATTTAATAAGGACTACCTCTAAGAATACTATATATCTATTCTATAGGGCTAAGCTAAGGAATAGCTAAGTAATAAACTTAAATACTAAGATAGAGCTAAGCTCTTAAACTCTCCTATTTCTAGGTTCTACTAAAAGCTAATAAAGTAATTCAAGCCCTAATTATCTAAGCTAATAGTAAAATATATAACTAAAAAATATATATTTAACTCAATCTATTAGAACATTTCCCTAATAGGATAGATATAATAAAAAGCAAAACTTACTAAGTAAATAAAAATAAGGTCTAATTAAGAGATCCTTAAGATAATATTCCTACTTATTAACTAAGAGATTACCTAAGTACTCTAAGTACTAATATTAAAGATAAGCATTACTAATTTTATTAGGAACTATAAAGACTCTAAATAAACTATTAATACTATAATACTTAAAAAAAAAAAGCAAAGTTTATAATAAGGGTATTATAACTACTAATATTAGGATAATTATAAGACTTACTATAATAGGAAGTATAATAATACCAATAAACACAAATAATACCCCTAAAAAGATAATAACAAACAATCAAATAACCATAACTATAATTCCTATCACAAGAACCAACAATACAATAACCAGAACCATTCTAAGGAATAATAAAATTCCCCTAAAGAGGCTCCCCATAAGAACAAGAAGCCTAGACCAAAAAATAAATATCTAGTTAAAGAAAATAAAAATAAATAAAAGGGCAAAAGCAACCCTAAAGAAGGAGAATCTAGCTCTAATAAGTCCACTATATCTAATACATCCCAAGCTAGGTACTATGCCCTATCTCAAGAACAAGTCCTATAGAGTCCCTAAGAAAATAACTAATACCTAAGATATAAACATACCTTTAAATCATTATTATATCTTAATAAGCACTAATATATCTAATTATATATAAAACCTTTAAATATTATAAAAGAATTACTAATAACCCCCCCTAATAAAACATAATATAAAAGGTATAAGAAATACTTTCCCTCCTATAATAAGCTCTTTATCTATATTAATAAAGGATACCCTGGGCACTAATAAGCAAAATTATAATAGCCCCTAGAGCAATTGCAAAGAATAAGTAGTTTACTTATCCTACGCTAAAAGGAAATAGATAATATATAGTATATATATATATAAATAAATATTAAAATAGTAAAAAAGGATAGTAAGATTATAGAGATTTATATTAATACTGGATATAGTAACCTAGTTATTAACTAGGAGCTATTATAATCATTTAATTATATAATTAAATAAAAGACCCTTATTTCTATTAGAGGTATAAGTAGAATAATCTCTATTAATAAATAAGCAATATTTAATATATATATTAAAGGAATCAGCATAGATAGAACAATAATATAGACAGCTAAGTTCCCAACTAGCGTATAAATCCAAGATAGACTTAAACCAAGCACTCTTTTGGGGAATGGTTTTATTGACCCCTATAATATCAATATTATTACCTTATAAAGAAAACTTTATTATAACTCTCTAGATAACTTTTATATCCTATACTAAGTAGATTAATTAGGAAAGAAGGTAATATAATAAGTTAGAGTTACTAGGGATACTATTATTCCTACTAAATAAACCTAAATTATACCAGCCATCTAGAAAGAAATCCCTAAGGACTAGGTATTTATATTTTATGCCTTAGCAAAATATACTATAAATACTATAATTAACTATAAAGCCCTAGCAAGAATTATTATCTTTAATAGCTCCAAAAAAGCAATCAAGTTTTATTAGAAGCAAAAACTTAATAATATTATAAAGTATAAGAAAAAGAAGGCCTTTATAGTAACTATATAGACCTAAGCCTTTATAGTAATAACCATAATATATACTATATTTAAAGGAAAGACCTTACCTATAGCAAATAATAAAAATATCTTGCCAACAAAGAACTTAATTATTAAATTAGAATTCTTCTTAATCCTAATAAATATAACTATTATTATAGATAACTATATACTTAACTAAGATTAACTAATAATAATAAATATAATACCTATATCCCTTAGTAATATAGTCCTAGTAGATATATAGGTAGTAGAGATACCTTAGAAATAAAAAAAGAAGCTACTATTATAAGCTATAGTATACTTTACACAAGACCTAAAGATAGTAATAGCCAGTACAAGCAATAAGGCCATTAAGGAACCCACTAAACCAAGATAGAGGGAAACCAGGGTACCATATTAAGTACATATCCAAAGGACGCCTAATCTCCCTAAAACTATTATAAGGAAAAGGGTATATATCTATAACCAGAATAATCACTTTACTAAAAGGGTATAAGCCCTAGTAAAGAAATACTTATAGCTATAAACCAATATAGGCCTAGTAGAAATACCTAAAGAAGAGGAGTTTTAAGTGCTATTAATAAATAGCTAGTATAATTGCACTATTATATAGTAGCCCTACCTATTTAGACTAAAGGACTAGAAGTTTATTAATAAGAAATTTAATAAACTCCATAAATAAGGAAAACTAAAATAAGTAAAAAGACTAATACTATTTACTATGCTTATTTTTATTATCTAGAAAACTATTAATAAAGAACCTAAAGAATAAGTAATAATAGACCTTAGAGCTCTTAATAAGGTTACTATCCTAAATAATTACCTACTCCTATAATAAAAGGACATTATATAGTTACTATAAAGTACATATTATATAATAGCCATTAACATATCCTCATTTTTCTTCTAATTTAATATTAAATTAGAATACTACAATTACTTTACTATAACTAGTTATCATAGACTAAAAAGATCAACAATTACCCTAATAAGGTTTTAAAACTCACCTACTTATATCTAGTAATATATAGACTAACTATTATATCCATATAGTAAGTTTTATAGAGCCTTTATTAATAATATTATAATCTTCTCTAAAATTAAGAAGGAATACCTATAGTATCTATAGGCACTCTTTTAGCTATTCTAAGAAAAGAATATCACTATCTCTCTAAAGAAAAGTTAAATTAAATACCTAAGCATATAAGTATTAGGCTTTTATATTAATACCTTTAAATTAATAACTACTAATAAAAGGATTATAGCCTTTACTAAATTAAACTTTCTAGCATAACTCTCCGCATTAGAACAATATATCAGAGCCATAGGCTATATTAGATACCTTATCCTATATTATATATAGCTAATAAAGCCACTACAAAAGCATAAGATTATACTACTAAGAAAAGGGTGTAAATAAGGTAAAGTCCTAAATAGAAACCTAAATAAAAAAAAAGCATATATATATATAACTCACTATAAACCTACTAATAAAGAAAAACTTACCTTCTAAGCAATCTAGCAAGAAATTGCTAGTATAAGAATACTCTTTTATCTTAAGATAAATAAGAAGCTTTACCTCTAGATTAATAATAATCTTTAATAGGGTTTTAGGGCAGTCTTATTTCACTTTAAAAAGGACTATAAATAAAATAGAATATCACATATTCTAGCTATAGTAATATAACCTATTTATTTCTTAAGCTATACCTTAAGTTTAGCTAAAAGAAACTACAATCCTTCCAAATTAGAAATAGCCTGCCTAATATAGGCTATTAAAAGGCTATAAATATATATCTAATCATCAGCACTCCTAACCACTATATTCACTAACCACTCCATAACCAAGCAAATCACAGAAAAAACCATACTTACTACCTTAAGTATAAATAGATCAAACTAATAACTAGTCATTACCTCAATCTATTTATTAAAATATAAGCTAAAAGTACACCATCTACCCAGGGAAAAGAATTTTATCCTAAATACCCTAAGTCAACTATCTATACTAGAAACTAATTAGAATAAGGAGCAATTATAACCTAACTACACAGCTTTAAATAATATATTAATTACAGTAAAAGCCTTAATATTAAATAAGTCAAAAGCAAAGTTTTAAAAGGGATATATAAACAATATATACTACTTTAAAATCATTAATATAATAGTAGATAAGGAGATCTTAGACCCAGTAAAACTTAATAATAAGGATATTATAAATACTTTAAGACGTAGAATATACTTTAAGCTATAGAACAGATTATTATATAACTATAAATAATATAAATACTATAGGCTTTATATCCCTTACTTAATAATTAATAAGTTCCTAGAGATAACTTATAATAATTAATATTATTTTAGCAAGGAAAGGATAGTAAAGGAGCTATTAGGACTTTATATTAAGAACTTAATATATTGTATAAAGAAATATATCTATAGATATAAGACTTGCTACCTTAGGTAAATAAACTAGTAGTAATCTATTAGAAACTACCTATTAAATAGGCCCCCTATATAGCCTATACACATAATAGCTATAGACTTTATTATTAACCTTCTATTAATCTTAGCAAAAGTATTACCTTAGGTATTAAAAAGCTAGGAGATCTATAACCAACTAATAATAGTTACCTATGCAGCAAGTAAGAGATACTTACTAATCCCAAAATATACTAAATATACCAGGAAGGAATAGGCCATAGTACTAGCCTACTAACTTATACTTTTAGATTAAGGTATACTAAAGGTTATCATATTAGACCAGGACAGTAAGTTCAACTTAGAATTCTAGCAAGGCCTATAGATAAGCTTTAGAATAAAGATTATAATAATAATAATATATTACCTATAAGCTAATAAACTTACAAAAAAATACAATTAGATAATAAAAATCATAATATAATTCTACTATATAAAGCATCCTAGAGGAGACTAATCATATATCTTACCAGCCCTATAATAGAACTTAAATAGAGCTTTTAATATAGTTACTAGATTTTTAGCATATAAATTTATATTTAGTATTAGCCTTCATAGACCAATTAAATCAATATAATCTCTAACTAAAAAAGCCAATCTACTATTTCTATAGAAAGCTATCTAAAAGAATGCCTAGCTAGTAATAGACTTTATAGTAGTAAAGGCAAAATAATAGTATAATAATAAGCACTAACCAATCTAGCTAAAGGCCAGGGATTAAGTCTACCTATATTTATACTAAGGATACCATCTCCTAGGCAGACTACCCTATAAATAGTCATAGTAATAATCTAGCCTATTTATAATCAAGTAAATAGTTAGAGACCTAGCCTATAAACTAGATTTACCTAATAGTATAAGGATATACCCTATAATATCCTACTAATAGCTTATACCTATATATATTAATAACTTCCAATTAAAAGAACCAGGCCCTATTCTTAAGGATAATAAAGCAAACCAATATAAAATAGACCAGATCCTTAAAAGAGAAGACCATAATATTAAAAAATATAGCCCTATTATAATAAAAAGATACTAAGTAAAATAGAAAGAATATAGCCACTATAAGGCCACGTGGATCCAGGCAGAAAATATTAACCCTAAACTTATCAAGGAGTTTAAGCAATAACAAGCACCTAAAAAAGCTACTTAATAACTAGCCAAGGAACTTAAAGATTGCCTACACTAATAGATAGAGCTACTAGATCTAGGGCAAGTAGGCAATAATATACCTATCAAATAAGGCCTAGGCCAGCCTCGCAAAAACCTAATATCTACTAGTACCTAGCTTAACTAACCCACCGAGCTACCTAAACAATAACCCAAATAACCTTATAAGTACCCATACCTAACTTATAAGAAAGAAATAAAACCAAATAATTAACCCAAAAAAAAATAAGGTTAGCTATAAAAGTACCCTATAGTAATACTAGATAATACTTAAAACCCTAACCTACTGCTAAAGTAGCTAAAAGGTTGCCCCCGAAAGATCTAACCAAAGGACACTATTTAATTACCAATAAATATCCCTTATAATAATAGCATAAAGGGAGTTTTATAAAAACTAATATAACTATATACTAATCAAAAGAAAAGATTATATAATATATAAAGGGTTAGAATAAGGAATAACTATAGTATTACCCTTACTAAGGATAGTAAATAACTCTTTAAAAACGCTAGGATATAATACGGAAATAGGGCCAATACGCACAAAGCCTCTAAGAGTGTATGCCTTAAGCACCCTAGGAAGACCTATATAAGCCCTCTACTAGGGTAGATAGATAATAGAATATTAACCTTCCTACTACATATCATTAAGACCCTACTATTCTGACCCTACCATATCATTGACTTACTGGTGACCAGATCAAAGAAATCATTAAGGTGGATGTATGAAAAGAAGAAGTGAGTTTTCTTATGCCGAAGTTTACCAATGTTTATTCGGGTTCACCGCACTATCTTGAAGGAATATACAACTTACCAATTATATCAATCAGGTGCGGAGCTTTTGGTTGTCTCATCACGCCAACCTTTGCGAGAATCTGGGCTTATAATTATTACATCAATTATTCCAGCATTAAGATATCTGGCACTTGTAAGAACATGGATGCGTCCAAAGATTAAGAATTTTGATCTTTCTGGGACAGGATTGGATTCTTGTAAGTTTTTAGACAGTCAGAATTGCCATTACATAGAAATTCAATTTCAGCTCCTGTATTTCTTCAGTAGCCTTTTTTGAACTCGAACATACTTAATGGTTGTAAACATTGATTATACCCAATGTTCCCGTCCTAATTCAAAGACATCCGATTTTATGATTCGTTTTATAATTACCTCATTGAAGTCTCCAAGCCATAATGAATCGTGGGAATATTCACATCTTAGTCTACAAGCAAGAGCTTGGTTGAACCTCGCTCGATCCCCTGCTGAGATAAAAGTGATTTTATTAATAGCAATAATGAAGTAGATGTAAATATGTTAACCAATAGCAAAACCATAAGTAGGAATATTCCAAGGATTTGATAGTTGTCACGAGCTTTATTGACTCTATTCTGGGTGTCTTAATAGGGTTGTGACCCTTGCTGGTACTGGTGCTTATCCTCTATATAATTATCTACAAAATATCTATTTATTTAATATGATTTTAATCCCTATCACCTTACCCTCTAACAATAGTCTGGTAAGCCAATAATAAGCCACAAAGTTATGACCCACATTCTTATAGGCCATATGGCTGCCTGGGATTTACCCCGCTCGAAAAGGAGGCCCTCACAGCCAAGTCACCCCGGATTTTTACCTTTATCAATTCTGGCGTTGATTCAATAGCGATTCATCAACAAACAGCACACTCCACCAGTGACAATCGCTAAAGAAAATCCACACTCCAGGGCAATACACAACTCCAACATGAAAGATACAAGACCCGAACAATCGTCTGGACCCCCACGTGAAACTGAGATATTCATAATGGTTAATTAGTAGTGCAGGCCTTATACAAGCCCCGCGGTCGAAATAATTATCTCTGGGACCATATTCCATATCCCACGCGAGATACTGAACAGATGTCCTCGCCTTGCTGCTGGAGAACATGAAGACAATACCAAGCTGTCAGTAGAGGCCGGTCATGTTTTGGTCAACTATTTCTTCACGAATGGTTATGAATGTCTAAAGCCCAAAGGAAAGACTTTGAAGGAAAAGGCGTCATCCGAATTTAAGACAGCGGTTCAAGTTTGCCGTGCTTGTCAAGAATACAACCTCCCCCATCTTCAAGAGCTCGCAAACGTTGAGATTGAGAGATTAGGGGGCAGATTGAGCCTTGATCAAATTATCAAAGATTTTGACGAAGGTAATCAGCCTCCCATGTACTTTCCTGGGTTTTCAAGCTATCTCGGGTCTCGAATTCACATCCTATGTAACAGCATAACTGCATCTGATGTAAATCGCAGTTTTGATGGATTTGAAACGCCTCGCACGACAAGTCAAATAATCCTAAACAGTGTGGTCAGTTGGAAGACGCAGCACATGCGCTCCATGACAAGTTCTGAGCGAGGCGCAGATCCAAACGGCGTTATTCAATTCACCAAGGAGCCAAATTTGAAGTCAGATACAGCAGACGAGGGCCTTTCTCAACCTTTCCGAGAGCCCTCTCCTACATCAGGTGGCCTTTTGTACCCATTAGCCGAAACGACAGTAACACGTTCAGTAGACGATGAGTGGTTGATTGCAGATAGAGAGACAACCAACACCTCCTTACCTGGCGAAGTCGCACCATCAGACACAGCAATATTTGAAAAGGCACAACCAACTGAACATGATGCGCCGTACCAAGAGGAGCCATTAGCGGAGGTACCACCAGTTGAAGAGGTCATTTATGAAAGCGACGAAGATTATTCAAGTGATGACTGTGCCAAAATTGCGGCGGAGGATGCAGAAATCGCGGAGTTGGTAGCGAAGAAAAAGCGCAAGGGGAAGCTTTTGAAGAGACAAACCGCACGATTAGTCGAACTCACTGAGCGGGCCGGAAGGCGCGAGGAGAAGCAAGCTAACGCCCCCCAGCGGGCGGCTCGGGCTAAAGCTGCTGAGGAGGCTGAAGAACTCGGAGCATTACTCGTCAAGAAAGCCAGATTCGGCTTAAGTAACAAGACTCTCAGTGATTGTGATATGACGCGACTTGAAGTCCTCAGAGGCACAGGGGCAGACAGAGCTAAAGCCAGTGCCATACCTAGCTGGCTGGCTGATTGCTCCGCTACGGCCAAGAAGGTGTATACCTTTCTGATAGAGAAGCAATGTGGTTGCGAAGGAATCCACCTCAACGTCATCTCTAACTCGACCGGGATGAGTGTAAGGGAAGTTCTCAATGGCACTGACGAGCTGTTGCGCATGGGTTCGATTTATGCGACGGTGGATGATGAGACATGGGCAATTTTGGGGTATTAGGCGGCATGGATATGAAGGTCCAGGAAGGGGCCACCATTTTTAGGTGAAATGATTAGCTCACTGTCTCAGGTGAAATGACGAAATCCCGTCTCACTCAGGTCGCGCGATCAACTACCACGACCGCCAGACATATTTAGATCTAATTAGCAAATACATAATGATATTCAGCAAACCAGAGATTGCCTTTATGATTCTAGAGCTCGGAATGTTCCTTGCCAAGGAGACGGTTCTGAGTATCACGGCGGAAACAGGTTGGGCTTTGGTGGTCGATACATATACACCTCTCCAGGATATAATATTGTGAAACCGAAGCAAAGCCTCGCAGGACTTATAATTATATCCTTGCTTATCGGGCTTCAAGTATTGGGGCTGGTTATGATTTGGAAGGGAATTCTGCGAGTAGTGTCGTTGGTGCGGTTGAAAATGACACGAGCGAGCACTTACCGTTGATGAATGAATCTGGTCAGAATGCGTGGACGATTACAGGAGAACTGCGAGTGAAAAGGAGGGTGGCTTTGGCTCTTTGTGGTCCGGGAATAATCTGAAATATCATTGATGATTTTGTGCTATGAATGAAAAAATGAGTCGGATACATCGAATGTGGGTAAAGAAATCCGATACAAATGGCGAACCCCACCCTGTAGCTTTGTCGAAATGAATCTGCTAACGTTTCTTTCGCATGCTTGCTAAAGCAGTCAAAGCATCAAGTCGGTATGCTATTATGTTGAACTACTAGGACAATGCAATCCGGGGTTGAGACTGGGCACTAATCAGATTTAATCTTTAATAGTTGTTGCTGCAACTGTCTGTGAGATGGCTGGGGCAATCATGAGTCATCACAGGCTACTGAGGGAACAGGCGTTTTGCAGGGGTACGGCGGCCCTGATTAACATCTCAACCGTATCTTGCTCCAGGTCGCACGCGCGCATCTGCACAACCCTGTCTTCCCGATATCTATACAGGGTTAAGATGCTCCAGATGTTCAAACTATCCACCTGGGCCAAGGTACTGGCCTCCTGGAGACAGCCTTGATTTTGACACACGTTGGTCCGTGTCGTCGCGCGATGCGTGAATCAACCCCGCAATGCGCGGCACCGCATGCCTCTTTTGGGATAGCTCGCGCTCCGATAACAAAGCGGATCATGCGTCTTACGGTCCGACCTATGAGCGATCGAATCGGCCACAGCGCCCAGGGGAGCGTCTCAATCAGCCTTCCAGATCAAGAGTCATGCGGAGTTGAACACAGGAAGGCTCATTGGATAATCGATTGGGAGAACATGGTTTAGACATTCTTGACATTCTCCTCGGCCACGCATCAACGAGCAACTCATCTGCCATCGTACATCCTGGTCAGAGCCCAGTCCAGACTCCAGCCTTCGCCAATCGCTTTTTGGGGGACGCAATCTACATCTATGCTCCTCTTTTCATAACGTCAGCAGCGCAAACAGTGGAACTGGCACTCATTGATCGTCCTAAGCCTCTATTTAGGTTGTATCGATCACTATCTAGCGTGGGTGTGTGGGGAATTGCTCAATACGTATCTCTATCGGTGGCCGGGCCAGATAGACTCAAGTTCTCCTCTTGTACGGTATCCTCGGCAATCCCCACTTGACACAAAAAAGGCGGCGGCCTACCTTTTCAGACCCAAATCTAACATACCCCAGTCATTGAATTTCTTACAGACATATCGGTTGTGTTTGTAAATATCCGCACTAGGCTAGACCGCGGACTTGCATACGACACCGCAATCATCATGGTCAAAAGATCTCGTGGAGGGTCAGTTTCTCCTCTTCGTCTGGTCCAATCCACTTCTCAGTTAGCAAGTTAACCCATTTCAGGTGCTGGACATGCAAGAGACGACATAAGAAATGTGACGAGACCAGGCCGATTTGTAAGCGGTGTCTCCAAGCAGGCATGGTCTGCGAAGGTTATGACGTCCGCTTAACGTGGGGTTCGTCAAGTGAGGAAAAGGACAAATCTGGAGGCTTTTCAAGACCAGTTCGTCAAACGAGGTCTCAGAGAAGTAAAAAGTCTCGCTTAAAGTCCAAGATTGAGTCCGTCGAAGACAATACGTCCGATGAGGGACTTAGTCAAGGTTCTCCAGATGCGTTCGATATCCTCCAAATTCTCTGGGGTACTAGCGGCACTGTCACAGTGAAGGACCTCCCTGGTCCTGAGATAGAAGAGGAATTAATCCACGATTGTAAGAGGATATTTTGCTTCTTCTTTTTTTTTTACCAAACACCACTAACTGTGAAATCAGTTATTGATCATGGATTTCTCACCCTTATCGGCAGACCCAGTAGCGAGAGCTTACTGCAGTCAGATATCATACCTTTGCTTGATACTTGCGTACCACTACGGCATACTTGCCTCGCGTATCAAGCAAACCTGTCAGAAGAAAGGAAGGATGTGGCTCCCATTTATTTACAGGCTGCTCTTTCTGCCCACCTTGACAACCTCACAAAACCTGAAGCTCTTGATCTTGACACAACGCTTGCCACGGGGATTCTTTTGTGCAGTGCTAGCGTAAGACAATTTGAAATTTCAGGTTACAGGAAGCCTTCAACTAATCATGGAGCAGATAGCATCTCTTTATATTTGGACGCCGCTCTTGGCGGGACTACACGCCCTGCTGGAACATCGAAGTCTTCTAGTGTCCGCCCCCCAACATAAATTTGCTGACCACATGGTCGAAGTGGTCGGCATTTTAGACATTGAATGCTTTACTTTGAATAGGCTTAGCAGTCCCATGAATTTGTGGAAGACCTATATAACTCCTAGGAAGTTAACCGGTATCGAAGAGAGCTCCGGCCTGCCATACACACTTGTTGACTTGATGGCCGACTTGGAGTCACCGCATGTCGAAGACCAGCTTATAACATGGGTGGGGGAGCCAGCTGATGACGTTATGGAAATCCACTTGTGGGAGGCAACTCGTGCGGCAGCAATACTCCAATGCCGCGCACTTCGTGCAACCAACCCAATTTTGAACCACGAACAAGGTCAGGGTCTGGTCTATCCTAAACCTAGAGAAGAGTATTTGCGCATGAAGGTATTCGCCTCCATCAAAGCGCTCATTGACTCTGGTAAATTTTACACCCAACACCCCATTGCAGTGGTAATGCTGTACCCTCTATTTATCGCTTGCATCTTTACTAGAGAAAGTCCCATGGAACGGGATCTCGCCCAGTCTTCATTTAAGAACCTGATAGGTGCCTCCAAATGGCGGAATCATCAACTATTGTGGAACATTATTGTAGAGGTATGGGAACGAGCCAAAGGTCGACCAAACGAATGCAGACTCGCTTTAGCTAGTGAGTTCGTAGCCGAGTTGAATGTCGAGGTATATTTGTGTTAGGCTTTGCAATCAAATAACAAGGATTGTTTATGGCCAGCGATGTTTTAGCATATTGAGTTTAACGGCGTTACAAGACTTGTTTTGGAATGATATGAAATTTGTATATTTACTTCGATGCAACCTAACATAGCTCCCTATCATTCATTAATTTGGAGCTAAACCTGTTCCTTGACCTGTTCATGCATTTATTAGTTTGGACTTCGACCCCGGCAAGCTCTGTAATTGATTGGATCATTCAGCTAGAGTTCTGTTCAGAGTTTGTACCTTTCAGGCCCTATCTGCCTCATTCTTTGGTCTTTAAGTGTATTGGTACTATCACAAACAGCCTCGGCTTCATTCGTGTGAAGCTTGAGCCGCGTGTTGTTCAAATTGGGGGATATCGATAAATTCTCATCGTTGATCAGTTCCAAAGCAAACTTCACATTGTTGAATGGGCGGAATAGAGGAAGAAGGTCTGGTTCGGCTTCCGAAGCCTGGTAATTATTTCACTGGTAGTTTCCGTCATGACGAGCAGTCATCAGGAAATTTCTTAGATCCATATATAGTCTCAAAGCTAGAGTGGCTTCTCAAGGAGTAAGCAAGAATACGCAATGGGAATGATGGCGGCTCCGGAGCCAGGACGTTCAGCTGAATCCAATAATCAACCTATCGCATGCAGGTTTATCCACTCTCGATGCACCATCCAGGATGACTGCATACTAATCTGCGCATAACCATGCGACATGTTCCACTATAACTGACTAGGCGACTCTTTTGAGTAGTGAAAGTGCCAGATCGGGGTAAGCTCCGATCTCTCGCTACCGCTAAGAATACACAAAGCCCAGAATTGAAAGGCTCAGCCTCACGGCATTTTAGGCGGTTGTGCTTACCTAGAAAGCTGTTCCGCAAGTGCCGGCGTCAAACCGGATATAGGCTGTCATTGCACTGCCCATTAGCGGAGTGTCACGTCACTTTTGCCGTAGTTGGCAATGTGACAACTGGGAGTTTCATAATGGTGTGGTGTTTGATGGGAATTAAGGACAATTGCTACGCAGAACGGTGTCACGAATGAGTTGGCTATTGATTTGTCGCATGCCTATCTTTGCCGGCAGCTGAGAGATATTCTACCATTTATGCCATCATGATGAAGCAAGGAAATATGAAATTAAAATTAATAACTCTGAGGTAGTGACTTTGACCGCTTCTTGAGGATTATGGCGTTGTAGCTGTCCATGCTTAAAGGGGCACCTCCCTGAGGGCTGCCTAGTAAAGCCTGCGCATTTGGATTCCCCGCACTCAACATTTTAACATTCTCATATGTTGCTTGTTTATCATGAGGTGTATGATCTTGGTTGAATCTTCTGTATTCAACTTGTCGGTCCATAGAGCCTTTGAAATTGCCTTGTGTTGCCCCCTCGCTGGAAGTGGGTGGTGTTAGCTTATTCTCTAAGGGAGGGTCATCCCAAGTCGCAAGTTCAAGCTTGGACTCGACATGTGACAGATTGCAAAGTGATTCGGTGGAATTAAAATCTTCCGGTTGCATCCAAAACTCTGCTCCATGTGACAGCGGTGGCAGAGGCGGCGATGGTGCTGCAGGTGCTGGTGGTGGGTTATGCTCGATCGGCCCTTCATCTACATCGATGAGGGATGGATAGTCCACTGGGTTTGTGGGGATGTTTGTGGATACCATCGATGAGGTAGACTTTCCCATACGCCAAACAGGTCGACCGCGCAGATGGTCCGGCTTCGGTGGGCGTATGAAGAGTCTATGCGACCGAGATCCTGCACGACTTACCGGGTCGCTATGTACCATCTCCTGACGGCCAGGATCATTCCATGGTCCACGATGATAGACTGCTGGCCCGTATGAGCCTCTCCTATCAGCCGGATGCTGATGTTTATATCGCCAATTGTATTGGTCATTGTATTGTTCGCTGGGTGCGTGTTTGCTCATCAACATATCCCAGTACGGATTCTCAAGAAGCCGGTTGACAACTGCATCAGCAATTTCGTCAACCAGGTCTTCAAGCCTCCTGTTATGAACCTTTTGGTAGTTCTGCCAGTTGCCTTCATCGCTACTACCTCCATTACGCTGATGATGCCCTCCATCGGTGGGCTCTGAATTGTTGCCTGATGATGAGTCTGGTCGCTCGAAGCCGTGTTGGTCATTTGTGCCAACGGTTCTCCCGTTGTCACTGTATACGGATAATGGGGGATCAGGAGCATGAGGAGGCTGTTCTGTCCACGATTTCGTCTCATACTGAGATATATCAAGTGGTAGGGCAGGCGGGGGCGAGGCGAATAAGCTGGTGGAAGGACTCTTTGCGTTCTGGAGCCGTGCCTGCATAGGCATGTTGGGGCCAATTTCTTCTTCTAGAGTCTCCTGCACAAGCGCCTTACTCTGTGCATCACTCATGATAGCATCTCGTGTTTCAAGTAGCCTGTCATGCTCCTCCGTATCCTGGGATGCAGGTTTATCCATCCCCAAATCCTGTAGGAAGCTCTCTTTTGTCAACGCGACAACTTCCTGGATGCCATTTAGCATCGTTTTCTTGACTAAAGCCTCGATACTTTCGGCATCTACTACCTTGGCCTCCTGAGCTACTTTAGCGCGAACCTCGGCCTCAAGTCTGCGTTGGGCTTCAACCTTCATATCAGCCTCCAATTTTAACTTGACCTCTTGTTCCAACTTTAAGCGAGACTTCTCTTCTGTCAGTCTTCTCACTTCAGCAGCCTTTAGTTCGGCTTCAAAACGGAGTCGCGCCTTCTCCTCAGCCTCTTCCATAGCTTTAGTATGATTTCTTGCGCGTTCCTCCTCGGCTTTTTGCTCAGCTTCCATTCTCTTTCGAGCAGCATTCTCAGCCTCAATTCGAGCCTTTTCAATCTCTTTCTTAGCCTCTTCTTGGGCAATGCGCATGGCCTCCATTCGCTGCTGGAATGCTTCTTCGGCATCGCGACGTATTTGAGCCTCGAACTCCCTCTGTTTCTCAGTAGCCTTTATCTTCTCTTCTGCAGCTTTAAAGGCCTTGATCTCGGCCTCTAGGCGGATCTTTTCAGGATCCTCCCTTTGTGGGGGCGCTTCTGGAGTAGGTGGACGTGGAAAAGCAGAGGCATGCACAGGGAAGGGGTTCTGCTCATGGAGATTCTGTTGAGACGGAGCTTCTTGAAACGGAGTTTGTTGAAATGGAGCTTGTCCGTAGGGAGTTTGTTGGTAGGGAGTTTGTTGAAATGGAGCTTGTTGATAGGGCGGTTGTTGGTAGGGAGCTTGTCCGTAGGGAGCTTGTTGATGAAATATTTGTGGATAGGCGTTTGGATGATAAGGGGGCTGTGGAAACTGGGCTTGCTGGAAGGAGCCTTGTTGGTATGGCTGCTGGCCAAAGGACTGCTGATAGGGGGGGTATTGATGACGGTTCTGTTCCTGGCTGCCATTGGGATCACTCCAGAAGTTACGGACATTTTGCCTGGGTAAGGACTGCCTATGCTGTGGTGGTGGGTTTTGTTGCCTTTGACCAGAAACACGATATCCTTCCGAAATTGGGATACGAGGACCATCGGCATACCGCACGTCGTCAACAGGATATTGCGAATTTGAGGCTCTGGCGTTTGTGTTGACAGGCGCCGGTCCCACCCGCACATAACGAGATTGGGTCGGAGGATTAGGAAAGCTCGCGTCCCGTGCAACTAAACCCTGGCCAAAGCGGCCAGGAGGCTTTGGTGTTGTTTTCCCGTTGGAGTTTGCAGCCGCATTGTTACCCGGAGCTGCGGTTTGAGAGACTGGGTTATCTTGGTGGGGTTCTTCGGTTTGAGGCTTTTGTTGGGACGCAGAGTCTGAGGGAACAAGGTCTGAATCAGAATACTCATCCCACTCTCCATCCGAATCTCCCGAGCTGCTCATGTCTCCAGTTGGATTAGTCAAACCCTCTGATAATCTGGAGTTATCAATTGAGTTCAGTGCTGTCTGTGACGGGGTCTTTTGTTTCGCCGAACTTGTTGAAGTTCGGTTACGTGCTGCTTTGGAGCGAGAGGTTAATGGCATTGTTGACGCCCGCGCACCCGTCACGCGATGATGCCGAAAATACAGGCCAATATAACAAAATATTTGACTTCAAGGGGCCCAAATACACGGAAGAAATAACATGCGGACAAAACTGTTGCAAAGCACGGGCATATTAATTAGCAAAAATGAGCGACATTTAACCAGGGTGTATAGTAATATGTTTGGGGGCCAAATGTTACCAAAACACGGCTGAGTCGTTATCACAGTCATGGTGGTTCAGCTCACGAGCATCCTGGCCAATCATATGTTGGCTGGTCTGTATCCTGGCCAAGAAGGTGCAAGTATTATGGGCCATAATTATCGAATGATGACACTCAATTTCACTAGCGTGAGAAATTGCGCTGTTTGTAGTTGCATGCAGGATGCAGGGGGGCAGGGGAGGGGCTTGGCTGCCTGGTCCGCTCACAAATGAAATTTTCTTTATGTGGCCATCATCTTTGGACAATGCCCTCGCTCTAAACTGACCGGCGGACCCATCTACGTCGGAAGACCAGGTGTATTTCAATGGTGATGCGGGGGAGTATAGGCATCAAAAATGAGTTCACCAGGCCCAGATCCTCCAATACCAGCACGTATTGTGGCGGAGACCGGGGCATATGGATCACAATATTTTGTCGATGGGAATGCGCCCCAGAATAATAATACTGGAAATGGTTCACAACACAACAATCAAAACAACTTCCACTGTGAGTTCGAAGATTTCTCCGCGTCTGAGTCATGGCTGATAGTTAAATTCATAGTTAATGGGGGGATTTCTTCAATTTGGCGCCTTGCTGGGATACTTAATAGTACAGACAAGGGATCAGTATCGGCGATTCGTAAATTTATCCCTCAATCCAAAATATTTGAGCTGCAACTCCTGACGCGCTTCTGCAGGGGATTTAATAATACAATGGCTTGCGGATCAACCAGAACATGTTATTTCAGACCCTCGTCGGCACCATGGCGAAGTCCTAAACGGAGTAACGCATGGCACGGGAAAATGGATCCTGGATGCACAGAAAATTAGGAACTGGAAAGACTCGTCTTGCTCCTCTCGTCATCTTTGCATGCATGGAATTCGTAAGTATTGATAAAAATAGTATCCGAATCTCAGCGTGGTGTGCCTTTGCTAAATTCTTCAGTTGGGTCTGGTAAAACGGTGCTCTTGTACGTAGTCATACACACTCGATCAAACGAATACACTTTCCCCTGCTAACAGAATTCTTCCAGGTCTCTTATCGTAGACTCGTTAGAAAAAGAGCTTCAAGGGCAAACCAACACTGCATGCATCTACCTATATCTCCAAAATGAGGAGAACCCGCCTCCGACGGCGGCGGCCATCTGGTTAGCTTTACTGAAACAACTCCTTGAACACCATGGGTGCAAGGAGGTAGCAGGAAAGCTTAAGTATAGGTTTGAAGCCTCGCTTCGAGGACAATCCGCGGTTTACCCATTTGAGTATCGTGAGTTATTTTGCGCTCAAACTGCCATCTTTGAAACGGTCTACTTGGTCATTGATGCCTTAGACAACTACGTTGATGGCGATGAAAAGGGTGCTGGTCAAGCTTTTCTAAAAGAGCTCAAACAGATGCCAGCTAATGTCAGGTTACTATTCACTGCCAAGCATAGCATATTTCACCGACGTCTCGAAACAACGACGGCATATGAAGTTGTGCCTAAGAAGTCTGATATATCCACCTACGTGGAGAGCCGCATCAGAAATGATACAGAGCTACCTCTTGTTTTGGAGAACGCTAAAAGGTTGAAAATTGTGATGAATAGAGTAACCAAGCTGGCGTTTGCAAGTGGAATGTCGGTTTAAAAAAACCCTTTTAGCCTCATCGTTAATTCTGACTCGAAATAGGTTCTTGTTGGCGAGATTACACTTGGATAGTCTATGCAACAATAAGACGCCTGCCGATATCAAGATTGCCCTGGAGCGACTTCCTCTGAACTTGAACGACGCTTTCAGTTTATCAATTCAGAGAATAGCAGAGGCCAAGGCACAATTCAATACCGATTTAGCTCGACATGTGCTTACGTGGGTGGCGCATTCGAAGATTGGGCTAACAGAAGATCAAGTCCGAGTCAGCTTTGCTCTCCAAGAAAGTAAGGGAGAAAACTACAAAAAGCATAGACCCTCCAAAGACTTATTGATATCTGTTTGTGGGGGGCTGGTCGTCAAGAATTCTGATAATGACGTACTCAGACTCGTCCATGAATCGGTATCAGTTCCACTACAAGATCGAGGCATCATAGATAAGCATCCTGATTTGGACATGGCAAAAACATGCTTAATCTCCCTTTTAGTGGAAGAATCACGGAGCGGCACTCAAAATCCTCTTATTTCGTACGCTGCTGATCATTGGTTCTTTCATTTCATGAGCAACAGCACACTGGCTGATCCGGAGACGCAATCCCTGCTCCAAACCTTGCTTCACGATAGCTCCAAGTTAGCAAGGGCGTTTAAAAACATGACAAGGGCCGAAAGTTGCAAATTCAAAGGCATGACTGGGCTGCATGCTGCTGTTTATTATGATCAACAGGAATGGATTGACCAGTTGATCGAAAAGAGCGATATTAATGCGCAAACCTCCGATGGTCAAACCCCCCTCCACTGGGCTGTTAGATACGGTCGGTGCAAGCTTTTGGAATATTTAATCGCGAAGGGTGCAGATCCAAACATCCCCGACAGGTTCCGCGATCTTCCTCTCCATTATGCTGTTATGGGGTTAGCAAAAGAGCCTTTGGGAATCGCCAAAAGCTTAATTCAAGGAGGAGCTAGAGTGGACATTTCTGGATCCAAAGGGCGGACACCTCTGTCTTGGGCTATTAGGTATGGTCCTACATCTGTTGCTACGCTCTTGGTTGAGAGCCAACAAGATGTCAATGCTGAAGCCATTGACGGATGGACATCTTTGAGAGAGGTTTTTGACCATGGGCACGAGGTGATGGAAGGATTAAGAGGCAATACGATCGAAAATAAACCCTCCACCGATCAATGGACTCCAATAAGAGATGCGGTAGAGGATCATGTCAGATACTTGATTGAAGTTCTTCTTCGTAAGAAGGTGGACTTAAATCGTCGCACGTCCGACGGTTGGCTACCGTTGATACACAGCGTTAGAGTGGGAAATTACTCTATGACTGAACGACTACTTCGAAGGACACCAGATCCAGCAGATGCTAACCTACCTGATTTGGATGGGAAAAGTCCACTCTTCTGGGCCCTATTCTATAATCATTCGTCAATAGCGAATTTATTGCTAAACAACGGAGCAAACCCTGATGAGAGAAGCAATAGTGGGTGGTGCCCACTTATAGAGAGTATCAACAAAAACGACAAAGACCTAGCATGGCTACTGCTCAGAAAGGGGGCCAAGCCAAACAATATGGACAATAAGGGTTCACCGCCACTTCATTACGCAATAAAGAACCGGGACAAGAGTATATTCTGGCTCTTGTTGGTGAATGGAGCTGATGTGAATATCAAAGCGAGCGACTCTCAGAGAGCTATTCACTTGGCCATGGAAATGAACGAGTTATCCATGGCGTGGATGCTGCGCGAATTTGGAGCTGATCTCGACTGCACCGACGGTCAAGGCAGGAAGCCACTGCATTGGGCTTGCCAAAATGGACTATCACAACAGGCGAAATTCCTAGTCGAAAATGGGGCGGCCATTGCTACCAAGGATGATAAGGGAAGCACGCCTCTGCATTATGCGGTACTAGAAGATCTGGAGAACATCGTCAGGCTATTGGTATCACGGAGTTCTCTCCCAGAAAACATCGATGCACAAGACGCAAGAGGAAATACGGCAATAATCCTCGCCACTCTACAAATGAATGTTTCAATGATCCAAATACTCCTACGCCATGGTGCGTCCACTGACGTCCAAAATACCCAAGGTTTAACAGCTATTCACTATGCTGCCAGGTCGGGTTTTCGCCAAGGACTCAGACTGTTACTAGACGCAAGTCACGATGTGAACCTTGCTGACGAAAAAGGATACACTGCGGTTCACCATGCCGTGGACAGCGAAGAGGCCAATCACAAGATAGTCCGTACGCTCAGTGCAGGTGGAGCAGAGGTCGAGATCCAAGCACATGATGGGGTAACTCCTTTGATGTTGGCTGTGCATTTGGGCAAAGCGGCTTTTATCCTCGAATTGCTTCGAGAAGGTGCTTCCGTTGATACGACCAACGACGATGGGTGGTCCGCAATGGATCTTGCGGAACGTAAAGGCTACGATACTATATTGATAGAACTGGTCAACGGTGACCATAGGCGCTGAAAGCGAAAGGCATCAGCACACCAGGGCGCAAAGTATTGGGTGTAAATTTTCGCCCAGTCGAGAAATCAAATGGGTTATGCTTTATATCATCGCCTTTGCGTAGATTCCCAGCTCACCCAGGTCGCGCGATTGGCCGGAGTCTCATATCATATTACAACCTTTCCTCCAAATCCCCATTGTTGCATCCAATTTATCATCAATGCTTCCTGGATAGGTTTCATATCTGCCAGAATGGACGACATTTCAATGGCCTTGGTGGTATCGAGAGACTGGGGTCGCCCATCACCGACAACCAATTCGTCGTAGAAGTCCAATAGTTTAGCAGCAGGGACTTCAGTGACGCTTTCAGAACTCTCCACCTTTTTATGAAGCAAATTTACCCATTCCGATAACGAGACTATATCAACACTTTGGCTGCCGAGATGCTCTCGAACACATGATACCAATTCCATCCAACTAGTCTTTTGAGGATTTGACACATGCAGAACAACCGAACCGTCAGTTGTGTTTATGTGACTGGTTGCCAGTTCGACAATGATCTGGCCGACAATGTCTACTGGGATCCAGTCCACAATATCCATTGTCCCAAGTGAATTAGGTATTTTCCCCAAATACTTCGAACTTGTGACAACACTGGGTAGCCACTCTTGCTTCGGCCATGTTCCCGTAGTCGTTGAGGGGCCAGCAATTTGGCCTACACGACAGATGACGACAGGAACCTTGGCTTCTCTGGCTGCTTTGTCGAATAGAAGCTCGGAGACAAACTTTGATTGTCCGTATCCGATGGCTTGGGGTGTATCCCAACCGTCATAGATTCTTTCCATGGCGTTATCGACCTCAATCTGACCGGCAATAGCAGTCGGGGTGGAAATGAAAAAGATGCGTGCATTAAATCGTGACAAAACTGAGAAGTCGATAATCCTCCTAACAGTAGCAATATGGCTAGAAAAAGACCCAATACAAAGATTGAAATCAACCTTCCAAGCATTGTGAATGACAACTGTCACCTCGTTGAGTAGCTTCCTATATTTTTCTTTTGTGAGGCCGAAACAAGGTTTTGAAAAGTCTGCATCAAGGCATACCACTTTTTTATTCAAATCCTGAAGCCCTTTGTCTAACATGGATTTGCGTTGTCGGTCCTTGCTTTTAGGGCCTCTATTAAGGCAGTAGATTTTAGAGATCGCGTGGTTCGTAGATAAGGTGTCAAGAACATAGGAGCCAAGTGAGCCGGTAGAGCCAGTCAGCAAAACTGTCTCATCTCCACGGGGCCTTTGTTCTGATGATCTTGCATTGTATGGCATATCTTCCGCGTGCGATTCATAGAGCTCCTGCATAATCTTCCTGTTGCTTTCTAGCCGCGATGGAACTTTCTTTCCTTCCATAAGTTCCGTAACAGCAGCTGTAAGAGAATTAATGGTGGGATTTGAATACACAATCCTCGGCTGCATAGACAGCTGTGCTCCTCTTGTTACACGCACTTGGTTAAGCCGCCGAGAGATAAGTGTCACCTGCAGTGAATCGAGGCCAAGCTCAAAAAGATCAGCATCAAGTGCTATGTGGTTGACATCAATCTCCATACACGTCCCAACAACGCGTATTACAATATCCCTTGTGCCTTCATGGTGGGGGTTTCCGTTGACCTTTACTCTTTTTCTCTCGAGGCTACCAGGGCTTTGCTCTCTTGATTCGTACAAAGCATCCAGTTCCCTCGCGTATTGATCTAGTGTCAGCTTGCGCTGTACAGTGCCCTTTCCAGCTCTCGGCATTGGCTTTTCGGGCAACGTGAAAATAATCATGTCTTTGTGGATTCGGGCATATTGGGGTGACACTTTATTTGCAGCCTGTACCGAGGGCCAGACTTTGTCGATGAACTGCTCTTGTTCTGCATCAGTCACAGGGGGTTCGGATGCCTCGATCAATAGAGCAGATTGGAAGCGTCCGAAGCCAGCAACGATGGCTGCCCTTACAAGATGGTGGGAACATATTGTGCTTTCAATCTCTAGGGGGTTGAACTTTTCCCCCGTGGAAAGAACAATGGTATCGTCGGCGCGGCCCCTGTAGAGCCAAAGATTCTCTTTCGTGGGATGCTTGGAATACAAATCTTTCATCGGATATTCCATTAAATCGGGAAAAGTCCCAAAGATTCCTTGGTAAAGCCTACATTCCGGTTTGCGTACAATCACTTGCTCATACAAGTCGTCGGAAACGTGGCGATATTCATGCCCCAATAATGGGCTGAATCTTGAGTATGCCCAGTCCTCAGGGTCGCATAGCTCACTTGGCATGTATGTACCTTCGGTAGTCCCAACACAACTGAAGAGCCGAGTTTTTGTGCTGATCAGGTCGCCGGTTTCTCGCGGGCAAGGTCCTCCAGCATACGAAATAAACTCAAGCCGGGAGAGGTTATTCAGGTAGTCCCTGTTATTGGCAAGGTCGACCAAAATAGTTGGCGGGAGACAGCTCTGTTGGACGTTTCCGTGGGCATGGACCGCATTCACGACCTCTGCCGATAGCGGGAAAGGGCCCAAGACTATGGTGAAGCCTAGGTAAATAGAAGCAGGAATGAGCAGAGAGTGTCCCGCGCAATGAAAAAGCGGAAAGCCAAGATAAACACGCCTGCCTCTGCACATGGCCGGAAAGGCGGGCTGGTGTCCGAGAGAGGGCAACATGATTGTCGCATCGAGTGCGGCAAGAGTTGTGTGGGTCTGTGTTATCGGCTTCGCCATGCCCGTGGATCCAGAAGTATGCAATACGACAAAGGGTTCATGTTTGGCCTCCGCAAAGGCTTTTGTGTACGGATACGGCTCATATGCACTCTCTCCAAGCCAGTGCCATATGGGAGGGATTTCAACAGTGCGCATCGGCCTAGATTTCAAAATCTCTTGGACGATAGGAAGGGGAAAGCTGGGCGGAAGGAGAAACACTGTGCAGTCTGTCTTCTCAAATAGCGAAAGGTGTGCCTCGAGGGTGTTGCGAGGGGAGTTGAGGAGAAGCTTGTAACCGGTTTTGATGCATGCAATCGTCACGACGGCATACATGACATCCTGGGGCCCCATGTAGGTGAGTGTTGGGAAATCGCTGCCTCTTCCGAGAGTTCTCTCTATGTGCCACGAGCAGCGGTCGACGGCCCGAGCAAATGCTCTTGCGCTGATGTCGTGGAAACCATCTTCGGGATTCTTTGTTTTTGCCACTGAGAAAAACACACGATCCGGGTCGGACCTGGCGATTTCATCGACGACTGATGGAAGCAGGCGTTCGCCTGCGTTTGTGATCGGGCCCGAAAGCATCTCACCGCTGAGAGAGGACAGTGTTACGGTAGCCATACCAATTTTATAGTGATAAAGATGCGAAATGAACAACTACTTCGCCAAAAAGGACAGAATATTTCGGAGGCCCATAATTGCGTTATAAATATTTGCGCTTCCTCGTCACCCCGGGCCCCCTTTGGAATATTGGGCAACTCTCTGATAGGTGTGATGGGTTTTGTGGCTGGCTGAGACATTCCAGCTCGGTGATCGTATAGTTGTCCCGTCACAGTAATGAATTTGCCTCCATGTGGCTTGCGCACGTCTGATTGGTGATATTCCCCGACTATTTCCACTTGGATCAAGGCCAAGAAATAGGCCCGTCATCTGACCGCATTTTGCGGGAACGGGTTTTAGCCGATCACAGTGCTTCGGACATGTCACTTGCAATTTCTGGGTTGGTCGGTGTCTTGCGTCACGTCAATGCGGAATTCTGAGCCCTTATATGTCTGAGTTAAAGAGTCAGGTGGTGCTCAACATATCCGCATCACATATGATTCGATAAGAAACCACACTTAACCCCAAATAGCAATGGATATAATCACCTTGTATATCGGAGCAAGGACCTCCCTCAGAAGGAAACCTGGGGCTTCCAAAGGATAGAGAACTCGCATCAACCTTAAGAGGGTGTTTCCATTCTGTCCACTTGGAATATGACACATAAATCAACATGACTCGGAATGCTCAGTGTCTAAATTCTACTAAAACCCCAATAAATCCAGAATATTTATGCTTCGGCCAATGAAACTTCTTCAAGGACATCAATTGCCACAAGCAAAACTTCAAATAGCGGCGATTGGTAGACCTCGCAATTAAGACCCCAAGGTGGCAATCTCGCATATGAATCATGAAAAACGTTCTGATTAAGTCAACCAAGCTAGTCTAAATTTCTATGTCCAACAGGATTTTGATTGCGCGTCTGTGTCTGAGTTAAGAACCCATTTTTTGCGAAGTCAGCTGTAGGGTAGGCTGTTGATGCGCGGCTTCAATTCCGTCTTGGAAGTGGGCCAACAAATCCCCTTCAAATTACCGACATTTCCTTCTCATAACAGCCGCGGGCACGTGCTGGAGAAGGCCAGGGCAGACACCCACTTGATAAGCTTAATTTCCATCTAATCATTCTCTCACGATAGGTCACGGTGGTGGTGAAAAGGGAAGTTTTGCACAAAGGAAACGGAGTCTCATGACACAACGAGAACGGTCGGCATCTTCCTAAACCGTGCTGACCCATCGAGACCAGCTAAGGGATGTGTGTCTCAGTTGGTTAGAAGGCCAAGGCTGATGAGCTGTTTCCCCCCTCGTCTAATGTCTCCCACGTGGGATGTTAGTAAATGGCTTAGACCTCGCGTCTGTAAGAACCTCAATGTAGAAATGCACCGTGATGATCACTGATCCTAGGCCCAGGCTAATTTTTTCGGGCAGTGGGATGAGCGGGCGTAAGCTGCAGGCATTCTTGAATGCGTTCAAGGGATCACGGGGGTAGACAGACGAAGTGGGTATTGTGGCTTGCTCGGGAGCTACCGTGCCGAGTTGCTGCACCTCGAGATGAAGCACTAGAATGGCGAGCCAAAGCGCCACGGGGCATCTGCCCTCGGCAGTGGCGCAATGCTGGCAGATCAAGAGACAGCTAACAACCAACCTGACTGTTTGCACTCGCCCGATGAACAGATACTAGCCTTGGAGAGTTTCTATGCATCGTCAATCACCGCATGGTGAATCAAACAATTCTTAAACTGTGCTATGAATTGGCTGGCTTCTAATAGCTTGCACAAATTGTGTTGGAAGTAGTCAACGATTGTCGTACTTCCACTCGTTGTGGTTTCTTATCAATCTCTTCGGTTGATTGATGGCTTGATCAGCACACTCTGAGCAAGAAGGCAATGGCCTCATTACTTTGCCATATTCCAGTGTAATCCTTATCCCCCTTTCAGATTTTTACTGTGGCGACTAATTTTCATAATTCTGTTGCATTTTATTGTTCAGCATACACAGACACCAGTCCTATGGTAAAACGGTTGTGAGATTTTCCCTCGCTCGACCGTTACCGCCAGAGAGGAGCCAATGAGCAACCATGCAGCGAAGATCGGTGACATCCGCTGGTCGATCACAGAAGTAACCCAAGGCACCTCCAAACCTATGGTAGCATCGTTGGTTGGAAGTCCTTAAAATAGAAAACGGAGGATGGAAAGGTTGGATGGATGTGCGCTACTTTTGTGGTCTTGTTGGTCTGCACTACCGTTTCCCACCCATCCAAGAAATTGCTGCAGCACACGGCGGCGGCTGTGGCTTCAGGGCGTACCAGACCCTCGGGTTGGACATTGGAAATGGCCTTTGTCTAATTTGAAGAGGAGCGCCTCTGGGCGTCCGGCAGTTGGGTTTGTTTTACGTCACAGGGCCACGGCATTAATTGCCTCAGTTCATGTAGCCTTACAGCCACGGCAGCCAGGTTAATTCAACAGCCGACCGTATAACCCCCCCGGGTTGGAGATCTGGTTACGCGGAGTTGATTGATTATCTCCCATCAATCGTACGTGAGGGCATTTGTGCCCAGAGACGGGACAAAATCTCCCTCAATTGACGGCATGGTTAACCTGCCTTGAGGTGACATCGCCGCACCCACCAAAGACCCTCCCCGGTGCCCGCGTATTTGGGTGGAAACCGATTTCGAATACGGACTAAACTCCTCCGTCTTCAACAGGGGGTGCCAATTCGGTACCAAAAGTTTCATCGAGTATGGGATTTTTGACACACCCGTGGTGTTGGTGGCGAAATCCACGCCTCATGATTGCCTCGCGGTCCGTACCAAGCCAGCCAAGAAGCGACGTTGAACTCTGCAATCGCCAAGGAGCGATCCGTCGAGAACGGCCGCGGGACAAGGAAAAAATAAATGGATACCGGCTCAGGGTCTTGGAATCACCACGCGCGTCGCCCTATACTTGGCGGTGATCCATTGACTTGGCAGAGGTCAATTCACTTGGCAAAAGATCAATTGGTATGGGGCCATCGGGTAAATCGGATGAGCGATTGATAAAAAAGTGCCTCTCATTAGGCCAAAGCCAACTCAACGACCCCCTTGGCGCTACCCACTTTGCATCCCACGCAATAAGCCGGTCGCGGAGCAAGTGGGAGAGATCCATCCCACATGGGCCGTGATTGAACAAGGAAAGTCGGTTCTTTTTTTTTTTCTCCGGCCTTGTTTTTTTTTCTTTTCGATCTTATGGCTTCAATTTGTGCGCTCTAAAGGACCCTCTACGACCCATTAACTGACACCCCCCCAACCGCTGGTGGGGGTTGGGCGACATCCATGACAAATTGGACAAGATTCACCCCACGTCTTAGGGGCCACTCACTACGGGTCATGGTCATGCTAGGCGGCAAGGAAAACCCTTTGAAACAAGCTTTTTTGTATTTCCATGGTCTACGTGTAATCAATCAGATCAGATAATAGCTACCCCAGCTACAATATTCCAGTCCGTGCGTGGACGCGGACTCGGGCATGTAACCAGGCATTGTACTGTACAAGCTGGTATTGTCTATGTCCCCCCATTATGTTGTCGTGGTCGTTGGTCATGGTCATGTTGTGTTGTGCGGTGCGAGAGAGAGAATCTGTCCTTCCTGGTTTCTTTTTTTTGTTTGTTCTTTCTTTTCTTTGTTTCCCTTTCGGTTCTTTATGCAGTCTTTCTTCTCCTCACCTTGAGCTTCGCGTCCAGGGGAGGGACTCCGAAGCCGACGAACCAGGAAATGGGCGGGCGCTTGCCGTTGTAGGACTCAGGGAACTCAATGTCGTAGTTGGAGACGGCGTAGGCCATGATCATCTTCATCTCAAAGTCGACGAGGAAGCGGCCCGGGCAGGCGTGGCGGCCGTGGCTCCAGGGCAGGAAGTCGGCAGAGGTGGAGACGAAGCTCATCTGGCTCAGGCCCGGTCGTCCCGTCACAGGGTCTGCGGCGGCCTCGCGCTCGCGAGAGAAGCGGAATGGGTCGTACTGCTGCGGGTCCTTGTAGTTGGTGGCGTCGGTCTGCGACTGATGGGCGAGGAGGGACACCATGGTGCCCTTGGGCAGCCGCACTCCGTCCTCGGTCACCACACCCTCAGGCGCAATGACCAATCGCTGCACGGTGCGCCCGACGAAGGTGTTGAGCCGGAGCGTCTCACGGGCCACGCTGTCAGCGCGGGTCATGGACGAGACCTTGGCCCGAGTCCACTGCTTGGAGACGGTGTCGCCGCCCTCGCCCAGCACCTTGGTGACCTCGTCGCGGAGCACCTGCACCGTGTTGAAGTGGCTGTTGGAATCCAGGATGTTGAGGAACAGGTTGTGCAGCGTGATGACGGTCTGGTGCATGGTGCCGAAGTTGGACACGGCCAGGCGCTTGGTCATGTCGTCCAGGTTGTAGGCCTCCTCGGGACGCTCCTTGACGCCGTAGGACAGCATCATCTGCATGAGATCCCGAGGCACCTCCTTGACGTCCTCGCCCGCAGCCTGCTTCCTGATGATCTCCATCCTCTCGCGGTACAGCGGCTCAAAGCCCTTCTTGAGCTCCTTGAGCCGTGCCGGCATGGCCCGGCTTACCCACCAGCCCAGGAACGGTCTCCACATCTTACGGGTTTGGGCCATGTTACCGGCCGTGTCCAGCATGGCATCCAGCACGGCGAAGCACGTCTTGAGGAAGTCCTCGTCGGCACCTGTTTCGCGGGAGCCCCGTTAGCCTTTTTTTTTTTTCCAGCGACAAAACCCACTCCATCCAAGGCCTCTCTGAATAAAATTCACTCACATAGTCGTCGCCCCTCGGGGGAGTCTCCAAGCGTAAATCGTAGCGTAGCGCGACCCGCAATTACGCGACAGACAGGGAACAGCTCAATCTCCTTCCAGTTTTCCTCGTCGTCGCCGAAGGTCGCCTCAAAGGCCGCCTTGAGCTCCTCGTTCATGACATTGCACACGGTCTCCAGCGCGCCATTGAGGTCCGTCTTGATCAGGATGCCTCCCCACGCATCGTGGGCAAACTTGTTGCCCAGGCTGTAGTCGAGCTGGATGGAATCGATCTGGGCGTGGAGCGAGCTGAGGACGCTGTCGGGCTGCTTGGTGAGCCACTGGAGTGCGGTTGGGGGCAGGATGACCTCGTCGTGGGGACCGAAGACTGGGACCAGGACCGATCGACCATGCTTGGAGTACTAATGCGTTTGAGAAATTTTTAGCAGCTGTTCAATTGCAAGGGTTGGGGAGGGGAGTAAGAAAAAAATGTGACGGGAAACCCCACGTTCTCGTAAATGTCCTCAAAGACTGACACAGAGTCAGTGAGGAACTTCTTCCTCACGTCCTTCCAAGAGATGCCCTGCGCAGCGCCGAGGCGCAGGAGGTTTCGTGGGTAGCGAACAACGAAGCGAGACCAGTAGGCGATCAAGGCACCGGCGAAAAAAATAACCAGAAAGGCGAGCTTTTGGAGCGGACCAATCTCCGTCACAAGGGACTGAATCCCCTTGACAGTGGTGGAATCCATCTTCGTGATGTTCTTCTCTCACACAGAGCCCTGAAGCCTTGTGGTGAATCCTGAAGGGAAGGCGAGCCGGCAAGTTGGGGTTCTCCCACGAGGGTTATATAGAGACTGCCCTCTTTCTGCCCTCCCCCACCCCGGGCCCGAGGAGAATCAGCTGCCACATGCCGGCGTTAGTGGCGGACTGAGAAAATTTCCTAAACACCTCAGCAGCTGGTACGCGTCTGCTACCGGCCGACTTGAGATCATGATTTCTACGCTCAACTTGGCGATCTGATAAGATTAAACCTGGCAAGTCGCGGTGGGGCTCCCTAACGTGTGCTAATCAACTGCCGGCTCGGGGTGGGGTTTCATCTCCGAATGATGGGACAAAAAACTAATCCGTTGCGTAATTTTGCAAAGGGAATCGAGCCGCCCTCTGGCGCTTCCCTCGATCCAGGATCCCTCTCCGTTTCAAGGAGCCAAGGTCCAGCACGGGAAACGAACCACTTTGCCTGACGCCGCGATGCTGAGGTCGCATCAATTGGGTATAGTAGGCATGGGGGTCGTTGGGTCTCTGCATGCCGAGGCACTAACTAGGCCTGTAAGGCGTGGAGGGGGGGAGGGATGGATGGAGGGGAGGGGAGGGGAGGGTCAAGCGAATAGGGCAGGGCAGTGAGTGAGAAGCCCCAAAGCGGCTAAAGGTTAATTCACGACTTTGGTGCCTCTTTCGTACGACTGTGCTACAGGGACGCTCCGCTTCCATCTGATAATCGGCGTCGTGAGCACTACGGAAACCCTCCCTCGTGGGGCGGTTGCGACAGCGCACCCCCACCGCCACCACGCCGGTCTATCCACTAAGTTGATCCCTCCCGCGAGGCTGGGCGGTCCAAGGAGCATTGTGAATTGTGAATGGCCTGACGGCATTAGGTATTCGTGTTTCAGATATGTACTTGCGGCCTATAGAAACCCATACTTCGCCTATTGTCTCCTCCCCCCAAAAAAGAATACAATCCCGCGGGCTCAGCCCAGGTGGCGATCAAATAGCGTCAAATCCAACGGATACTTCTCTCCCATCCAGATTGCCCTCTCCGAGTGGTCCAGCTTCGCAACCGCGTCTGGGTGCTCGCCCTCCTTGGGCACAACGTTGGGGTGAATGAGCGCCGACAGGGGCCCGCGCCAGACGGCCAGCCACGAGACGAAGGCGCCGAACTGGGCGGGCGTAAATAGATTAACCTCGAACATGGCCACTGGGTGTGGTCCAATTGGTCGATCCCAGAATGTGTAGATGCGAAGTTCGGGAACTGCCGGTTGATTGTAAGCTACTGATTCCCCCCCCCAAATTCGCTTTCAAGGATCATTCATGTTATGCATGGCGGGCTTGTTACTACTCACACTCTCGGCGGATGCGCTGCCATAGCTCGTAGGCATACTTCTTGTGGTCCTCCTTGGTTTGCAGGTAGTAAATGTGGATGTCGCTATTAAGAAACACAATTAACATGCCAATCTCTTCATCTTACGAGTTTTACACTCTGGTGTGGAGAGGCCACTCACAATCCACCCTGTCTGCCCCGGTCGAGCGGGTCGATAAACTGGTCATAGGCGTCGCTCAGTTTGTCTGCCGGCGGGTTGACGAAGCTCTTCCCATCGGCAGCCCTCTCCTCAGGTAGAGGCGGCGCATTCTCATACCCACTTAGTGGGGAGGGATACGTAGACATGGGCCGACTAGCCATCCTGGACAACTATGTAGGTTGGGAGTATGTGTATGTTTGTAAGTGCGTTGTGTGTGTGGGCTGCGTGTCTGCGTGTCTGTGTGTCTGTGCCGTGTGAGGCTTTGCGTGTACAGCGTGCGCGGGGGTGGTTTTTCGCTAGCGAGGCAAGATCCTGCCGATTGCCGTGTCAGGCTGGGTCTTATAAAACCCCAAATCGCAAAAAAGCCAAGTTCGTGGCTTAATAATGTTGCGTGATTTCCTCGGCAATTGACTTAATAAACTGGAGCACTAACAAGTTACGCGCGCGCGAGATGGCGTAATGGCCTGACTGTCGGAACTGGTCCGAGCGGGCAATTGTGGCGGGAGCCGAACTCTAGCATCGGAGAAGGAATGCGCCGCATATCAATCCGAAAGCCTCTTGGGCTGCGAGAAGAAGATGCAATTGTTCAATATAGCGTATGTTTCGTTATTCTTGTATTTGCGCAAGTTATTGTTTCTGTCCCTTTCTAGTCTTATGTTACAATTGAATAATGTTGATGCCGAGCGTTCCGACTTCCGGTAATTGACTTTCTACGACGCTTCAACTCCGAGTCTATGGAGCGAAAATAAGAGCAGAAATTTTAGCCTTTTCCCAAGAATAAGAGACCTCAACGATATCTCAGAGCCATCCTGTCTGTACCATGGATGCACCTGAGAACCTCTGCTCCTCTTTGTCGGGCTTGCGATGCTTATTAAAAGCAGCATTGTGTTAAATACATTCATGGGCTACGTTGTAATAACTTCTCCTGTTTTTCAAAATATGTAATAAGAAGTCCCAAGCACACATATAAAATGATTAGACGGGCAATGATTTTCAGCTTTTGATCCTTGGCATGCCAAGATTCGCCCAAACTCAAAACGCGCTTCCTCGAAATTTATTGCGCTTGACACTGCTCTATAGACAACTGTGGTCTCTTCACAACGCCATTTAAAATGCTCCGAGTATGGAATCACAAGGTCAATCAGTTAGCACATCGATGGAAACCCCATCAATCTGTCATGTTCAGGATTGTGTGCATCTATCCAAGTCTAAAACCCGAATATATTATGAGTCATAAACCTGCAAACCCCGAGATCGATTGAAAATTAGTCAATTATGTTCTCTACATATAATTTACCGAGTATAGTTATATTGGAGTAGTAAGGCCTGGTGGTTCAGAACCCAAAACTGTGTTCTGTCCCAATGCCAAGAATTCCCGACTTGGCATGAAACTTTACCACTCTCAACACAGAAACCGTCAAATAATACATGCTCAGCACCGCAGTGGCCGCAACGCATGGAATAATCTCTCAACACCAAAAACCGTTTCAACCCTTCAGTAAATCGCGCTGTCTGCCTTGTCAGCCTTGGTGGCGTTCACCTTGTGGGGACAATTTCCCTGAGAGTAAGCCATCATTCAGGCAGCATCGTAGGCCAAACTAAGATTCTTCAACCTCATTATACCGCTGCGTTGTAACATTCCCGAAACAGCTATGAAGTCTGACAGCACAGTCTATGTTGAATTATGGACAGTATGAACCTCCAATCCTCTTCGCCACCACTGCCACACGCTGACTCAATGCTTTAAAGCCCGCGGGGCTTGTTATGGAGAGCGCAGGCTTGATCTCCTATCCTCTTGGTACCATCATTACTCGCATGCAGTCTTCCACCTATCGTGAACATTACAAGACAAAGCTAGGAGCAACCCGACCAGACCTACATATTGGATTGTATCAAGGCTTTTGCGTCGGTCTCGTCGCTGCACCTACGCATGCGCTATTCTTTACCGTCTCCAACTGGATTAGGCAGAGGATCAGACAAGCCCAGTCGAAAGGGGAACTCAAATTCATTCCAGAGTCCGTAATATATCCCATCAGCAGTTCTGCTGCTGAACTGGTGTCGGGTGTAATAAACACCCCTGTCGAAGTCCTTCAGCGGAATGCTCAAATACACCGCGACATGAATTCATCGGCCACGATGACGGTCCTGAGAAGATTTTCTCGACAGCCGTCAAAATTATGGACTGGCTACTGGTTGAGCGCAGCTAGGACCGTGATTTCCGGCAGTATTTTCCTGGTTTTCTACGAATACGTCAACACCAAGTTGTGGGCTAGACTGGCCGAGAAAGACCCACAGGCATCAACGAGAGCATCGGCTCACATTCAGGTTAGCGCTACAAGTGCAGTGCTTTCGGGGGCACTCTGTTCTCCTTTGGTCATACCAATCGACGTAACCCTTACAAGAATGCAGCTGGCAGCTGGAAACGAGCTACTGTATTCGGAGAGAAACGGACAACGGCTCCAGAAAGTGCGCTTCTCGCCTATCGTCAAGGAGATCTTACGAGTAGAAGGATTTTCGGGCTTTTTTAGAGCGCTTCCTTTGAGTTTTGTAAATGCTGGCCTGGCTGGCGGCATTTATTTCGGATGCTCCATGTGGAACAAAATCCACTATGCACGCGAGGGATCTGAGTCTAAACAGAATGCTGATTTATAAAACATGGTCTAACAATAGGTTTATCCAAGTGTATATCGTTTCTCGCCTTTGATCGGCATTAATCAAATGAATGCATAACAATACTTTACAATAAGCGTGACTCTAAGTATCTTGATGCATGAGTGACGGAAGAAGACCAAATCTGGTGTCTTCATATGTAATTTTACTCCCACATTGTGTTTGAAAGATTTGCATCAGTTTACCGTCCACTCACAACAAAGTCGTACTGCGATATGGGATAGTATTTACCACTTGATTGCTTCTACTGGCGGATGCATTCTTTTTACGAGCTTGGGTTTGATCTAATTTCGACATCAATCGACCACGCATGTTCTTAGGATAAGGTGTCACGGCGCGCTTCCTATTCTTTCGGTGGGATTTGTGCGCAACAAACATATGACGCGTCTTTTATGTGTGGTTGTCACACATTAAATTGAGAAAATGTAAATTAGATTTATCCTGCTCTTGCCTTCTACGTAGCAATTTGTGCTTTTTGTTGCCCAACAACGGGTATGCAATCTCAAACTCGACCATCCACCGCAGTGGTTGTGACAGCATCACAGCATCTGTTTTTGTAGACGTCCTAATTCCTGTCCAAACAGGGGCGGTTCGGAAAAGAAGGCGAACAATTATAATCGCCTCAATGTTCTTTTCAAAGCGAGGGCAATTAAGTGTTTCCAAACATAGGCTTAAACTGTATTTTGGCAGCGCTTAGTGTCAGGTGCATTTTAACTTAAGAATGATCAAATTTTGGTCACGAACAGGATTTCTGCGTATCAATACTTCTTAAGCTCTTGAATTTACAGCTTGAAATATCTTCTCTACAGCAATTTATTAATTTCCTTTACACTAGTGCCTTGTGCTAAAATCCTCATTTGATCGATCAACATAACACTGGCCTTCAACCTAGCGAGTGGGGCTCCCTTGAAAACGACAAAACTCCCGATAAGCTCTTCTTTGATGCATGCGATGCTTGTAAAGGAAAGCCCTGGTAGAATTAAGACGTTTCTGATCTGACAGGAAACCCTAGAATGCGTGCATGGGAAATTCTGTAGGACCCTTTGATCAATCTCATGTCGCTGTCGATATCATATCTCAAACCCCAGAAGTCATGGCTTCATGTATCAAAACAGGGAATTAGGCTAAACGCATTTTGCCTGCCGAGCAATCCTTCGTTACACGTACATCGCCTTAGCTAAATAGGGACTCGCTAGTTGACTCGCCGCGCCTTCCCAACACATCCTGACACATGCTGGTGTGCGCCCTCTAAGGACTTTCCTCAAAAGGATATCCGAGCTACCAGCCGAGGATGCACGATTACTATACACAAGGGGAGACGAAAGTACGCCTGTCAGAACGTAAATAATGACCGAATATTCTTGTCACACGTGCATCCAGCAAGCGCCGATGCTGACTGAGACAGGCGAGCAGGGAAGTTGGTCCAGTAAACGGCTGCTCGGCTTGTCTTGGCATATAATCGGCAGATGGAAGTAGTTCCGAATTTTTATAGGTGGTTTTAATGATATATGGACAAGGAGTAATTCCCCCGGATTCGTTACTCCAGCCCAGATTAGCGAAGCATTGAGTGGGCTCGGTGGGTCGTCGCGGCCGCCTCCGCTGCAGAGAGCTACGAAGCAACCACTGGCAACCTGGACGTCCTTGTGACACCATGGCAGTCAGTTTATGACAAGACTATCGAATGCCGTTTAGCCGACTTAGCCATCCATCGGTCCCAACCGGCTTTCGGTGGACCTATCGCATACCGAATACCCGAGCACACCATCATTTTCTGGCCAGGCATTGATTCGACAACAGGGCTTTTTCACATTGTATGCTAACTGTGATGAGCAGAGCCCTGTTGGAAAAGAAGGTTGTCAATGGCTAGCCTGGGCTGGCGTCGCGCCCAACACCCTTGTCCGCGGATGCGCGTAAGACGAAACCGACCGGGGATGAGCCGTCGTACACACGGACTGAACCCCAACACCCATCACATCTCATCCAAAGGGAAGCGGGGTCGCGGGGTAAGAGAAGAGCTAAGGAGTCTAGACCATGACGGCCGAGAGAACTATGCCATTCTCGTTTGCAGAAACCTCTGCTTGGTTATCATTAAGCATAATTCCGTACCGCGGGTTCGCCCGTGATGGCACTGTAATATTGGACCAATTGACGCTACATGGTGGGATCGAAAAATAGACCTTATTCACGTTTGACAAATGGCTTACGTGAACATGCACAGATAAAGTAAAACAATAATAGAAACAAACCTTCTATCCTGGGCACACTGCATCTGGCGAGCATTGCATACTGTGTGACCGAGACCGAAGATGCTCCCCCTGAACACACACCAGCAAGTTTCCTTCGGATGCATGCGGCCGAGCCGCTGGTTTGTATCACAGCCGTGAGTTACGTATGCCTGTACACGTTATCCTTGTAGATCGGGTCTACTTCCAATGCTGGCACAGGCAAGGATCACAGCCACTCGCAAAGGCTAGATGAAAGGAGGAACGCGTACATTGCTACACAATTTGATCGACTAGTACATTTGATCTCGTAGGCATCAGCCTTGAAGACTTGACAATTTTTCCCCCCCTCTCCCTTCACAGCTCCTCTCCCATGGCGACCGGGGTTCGAACAAAATCGGGCTTGGTAATGACGTTGTTGTCCGCATCCTTGATCCTGTCGAGGAATCGCTTGCCATTTTCCGGGTCGTCTGCGAAGAGCGTGTCGATGACCTGCTTCTGCGGGGTCTCGCCCATCCACTTGAAGAGCGAGACATCCCTGAACTCGTCAGAGCGGAAAATTTCCAGCATCTCGACGGGCTCGTCGCCGATGTTCTCCACAAAGTGGCCCATGTTACGTGGGACAATGCCGACGTCTCCAGGGAGGTAGTCAAAGGTCCTGGCATTTCCCTCGGAGGCAAAGATGGTGACCCTGGCACGGCCGCGGATGAAGAATGACCACTCATCGGCGGAGGGGTGCCAGTGCATCTCGCGGATTGCGCCGGGCTCGATGATTGCATGCGCAGCTGCAACCGTCTTCGAAATGGGAAAGTTGCGGGAGTCTGTAATGCGGACGTGACCGCCGCCATTGGTGCTGTTAATCGGCTCCTGGTCGAGCATCCTGTGCGTGAAGTTGTATTTGGACTTTTTGACCTGCTTGCCCCTGGGCGCTTCGTCCCGGATGGAACCAGGAACGCTGCCCTGGAAGATGTACTTTTCTCCTTTGGGGATGTGTGCGAAGATCTCGGGGGCCAGGTTGAAGTTCTTTGCGATGACGGACTTGGGAGTGTGCGCTGTTCGGGTTAGGAATCGGATCTCCGAGAGCCTGAGAGAACATACCAAGCCAATCCGTCAGAATGAAGGTGGATTCCTCCGAAAAGTGTCCATCGTCAAAGATGAGAAGGAACTCAGTGCCATTCTCACTGAGACCCTGCAGGGAATGGGGCACGCCGCTGGGGAAATACTAAGTTTTGTCAGTGATCAAGCTCATTCATCCACTATGAGCGTCAGTGAGCTCTTACCCAGAGGTCTCCCTTCTTCAAGTCATCAATGAAGTTGCCGCCTTCATAGTCAATTGCAGTGACGCGGACCTCGCCATCTAGGACATAGGCCCACTCAGCCTCCTTGTGCCAGTGGAGTTCACGGATAACACCCTCGCCGAGGCGCATGTTAACGCCGGCCAGCTCTACGCTGGTTGGCAATTCCCGGATGGTGGTTTGTCTGGTCCACCCTCCTTCCTGTAGAGAATTAGCCTTTGTTCAGAAAGGGATATGCAGTGCCAGCCTAGTATGCTTGATTGCACTTTCAACTCACCTCAATGCGGATATGGGAATCGGCAAAACTCCAGCGCATGTTTGCCAGATTTCCGTGATCAGTGCTTGGAGGGCGAACAAGGTCAGGGCTCTGTCTGGAGCGCTCCTTGTTCCAAGGTCCAAGGACGGAGTTACCCAGGCCATTGCGATATGGCAAGGGGTCCAGCTCATCTCCGACGGAATCGACTGGACTGTCATAGGGATCTCGGTGACCCGGCGTGAATGGGAGTTTTCCACCTCCAGTCACGCTGCGGTAGCTCTCAGGAAGTCCGAGCCCATCAAGAAGCCGCTGTCGAGGGCTATCTTGAACGGGGACGGCATTGCAAAGATTTGCAACAAGAGTCGCACCAAATATGAGTTTGGAGTACATGGTAATAGAGCATAGAACCCGTAAAAGGGCTAGTAGATTTCTAAAAACTGGCCAAGTGTGTGTGTGTCTCACTTGAGAAAGTGTGCCAGAACAATTGATGGGGGTGTTGGAGATGACCGTCGAGAGCCCAGAGATCCCAGGTCTATAAAGTCCAATTGAGAAATGTCTTGGCAAATCTCCTCAGCTTCTCCTCAGGCGATGACACCGAAAGAAGGCCGAATATTCTCCTTCAGGATAATCGGCCGCCGGCGGTAGCAGAACGTAGAGTCGTTGTCATCATGCGTGTGCGGGGTTGAGCTGCTGGCAAATAGCAACTGTCTATCACAGAGGTAGGCCAGGATTAGCTCCGTGTAACCCTTGGCTCCGCAAGTTCAAACTAGCCTCCTACAGAGTATCCCCAACGTTCATCCCTCATCGGCGATAGCTTGGCGAAATGAGGGGTCATACAGTGGCTGAAACTTGGCGAATTTGCCCCGTTGTCGGTGCTTGGCACCCAGGACAGCCCGGACATGGGAGTATAAGGGGGAAACATGAATCGAACCATCCCCCTTTGCTGATATCCAACTGCCGCATTTCCCATCCAAAGTAATCCGATCTATTACCCCACATTTCACCCCCTCTTTCTGACATACTCCTGTGTTGCCCAGGATGTCTGAACTCCCAACCTCGACATCGTATGGAACTGTGAGCGACCCAGCTCCTCCCCAGAGCAATGGCAATTCTGGACAGAACGGTGCTGAGGATCCTTTGCTTGGTCCAAAGCCCGTTTCAGAGTCATGGCTGAGAAGGAAGCTGGCAGTGGATGTTCGTCGAGACTGGGCTGACATAGTCCTGCTCGCCTGTTACGTGATTACAGGGATTCTGGACAGTGCTTCCATTTCTACTTGGGGAGCTTTCGTATCTATGCAAACCGGTATGTTTTTGCATAGTTTTGAATGTGGATAACGAAAACGCTTGATATGGAACTCACACTTGAAAACAGGCAACACTGTCTATGTCGGTTTGGGTCCAACGGCCGGCAACAACCGATGGAAGAAGTCGGGCATCTCGATTCTGGCTTTCTGCACCGGCTCTTTCTTTTTCAGTCGTCTCCACAGGGCATTTTCGCCTTCTCCGAAACGGAGATGGGTCCTGTGTTTGTCATTTCTGATTCAGATGACGTTCATTGTGATTGCCGCCTCTATTTTGACATGGGGACCGAAGGGTGCAGGGCCAGACGATGTGCCCTGGTATGTTTTGGTGCCAATCGGCCTTGTTGCACTGCAGAGCTGCGGCCAAGCTGTTGCGAGCCGGGCATTGAAGTACAACGCCCTTACCAGCGTTGTTCTAACCAGCATTTACTGTGATTTATTTTCTGACGCGGAACTGTTCGAGAGCATCTTTGTCAACGTGGAGAGAAATCAAAGAGTGGCCGCGCCGTCACTGCTTCTTGTGGGAGCACTTCTGGGTGGATTCATTGCCAAAAGCTCATTGGGAGCAGCCGGTGCATTATGGGTTGCTGCAGGCCTGAAACTATTGATTGTCTTTTCTTGGGGCTTCTGGCCGGCTGCTGAGTGACATTGAAGCCCACCGTCGTGGTGAGATATGCAATGCATTGGCAAGGGATTGAGGCCGAATTATGGATACTGTAGCTGATAGGAATCCCAACAATAGAATACGAAAAGTCAAAAGTTCTCACACTTCATCTTCACTTTCCTTATTCATTGAATATTCTCGGAATACGCGGCACCGATGAAAACTGAGTTTTCTGATAAGATCTTAGTGGCCTATTGAAATCACGGAGTGAGGCTCCGCAACGATGACGAAAGGTCTTTGATATCGACATGTCAGGGCTCAGCCCTCGATTATACTGCAACAGTGCGGCGACTACCGTCGGCGATACGACTTGAGTGATGGCATCTCGTAATTTCAGCCAGTGACTTTTGCCAATTATCCGGCAAGCAAGACGATAGGTCCAAATATCCCCCAGATCGATGACCTCGAAGGGGCTAGGCCGCAGCCCCTGCCTCTATCGACTGCAGCCAGTACGTCGTTCCCTTCCCCGCAAACGTGCGTGTGATCACAATGCAACACTGGTCAACCCCCACTGCAACCATTCCTTAAGCCACGAGTTTGAGGCTATTGGTAGTTCTGAGCCTCTTAACCAAAGACAGAGAGATCAGCTACCCGTCTTATGGGAGTCTTCGGTCAGACTGGTTTCGCCACGGATTACACGAATGTGTATGGCTCAGAGTGCTTTCCCTGGCATGAATGACATGTACTACCCGCCAGTCGCCCTACACCATTACGCTCTGACGACGTCTTCATCGGTCACAAGAGGGAGGTGACTAGACACCATCAAAGCTGGCTCCAAGGGTCTCCCAACTTCATTATCTCTGCGAACCCCTCACTGTGAGGGGATATTGGATGCCGAAGCCCGAGATACAGTCGAAGAGTCTCCAAGGAAAGCGCGTCCTTGAATCACATTGGTGGTTTTGGTTTACCGAGGGTTGTGGTGTTTAGTACCCCTCATGATGACCCAGGTGCGCATGCAATGCGGGACGCTGTTGACGCAGATTATTCTCGCCTGTCTCTCAACTTGTCTCACTGCCAATAACGTATAAAGACCTGGTTGGGCATGTTCCGCCCATTTTTTCGGAACCAGCAATTCTCATACTTTTTTTTAATCCACCTTGGCCTAATCAATCTGTGGCCCATATCATTATGAAGATTGTGGAAAAGATCACATCGGATGTCAAGAACGACGTAACTTGGAACCGAGCCGCAAGACTTGGTGTCAAGGGCGCCAAGGCACTCCCTTCTGCGTCTGTGAGATACGGTCTTGACAAATTTCCCATTATCGGATGGCTTCCACGATACAATCCAAGATGGTTTCTGAATGACTTGATTGCTGGGTTGACCATCGGTCTGATGCTCATTCCCCAGGGTTTATCCTACGCCAAAATTGCTGAGATCCCTGTTGAATATGGACTCATGTCCAGTTGGCTTCCTGCAGCCATTTATGCCTTTATGGGGACGACAAAAGGTAAGCAACTCTAATAGATTGTGTATTTTAATCTGTCTTTTATTAACTTCTTGATTCAGACGTCTCAACGGGACCGACATCTCTCATTGGACTACTCACATCCGAAAACGTTCATGCACTCAGTGATCGATGGACTCCTTCCGAGATTGCCTCTGCTACAGCCTTCATGATGGGAGTATACGGTATGGCACTTGGATTTCTCAAGTTGGGCTTCTTGCTTGAGTTCATCTCCCTGCCAGTACTCAGTGGATTCATTACTGCCATCGCCATTACGATCATCTTGAACCAGATGGACAGTCTGTTGGGGGAGGCTAACGTTGGAGATGGAACTGCTACGCAGATTCACGATATTTTCAACGAACTGCCCAATGCGAATGGATGGGCTTGTCTTATTGGCTTCACGGGTATCTTGTTTCTTACGATCTTAGACAAGTCTGGCAAGAGATGGGGCAAGAAGTACAAGGTTGTTTGGCTTCTGTCTATTACCAGGGCCTTCTTGACCCTTTTGCTCTTCACCGGAGTTAGCTACGCTGTCAACAAACACAGGGATGCGGACAACTATCTTTTTGATGTGGTCAAGGTCAAGGCCAATGGTCAAGAGGCACCAAAAATGCCCAGGACCGATCTGATCCCTGAGGTGGCTGGTCGCAGTATTGCAGTCTTCATAGGTGCCGCTGTGGAGCATACAGCTATCTGTCGTGCATTCGCGGTTAAAAATGGGTACACCACGGACCAGAGCCAGGAACTCTGTTATTACGGAGTCACCAACTTCTTCAACAGCTTCTTCCATGCCATGGGAGTAGGCGGTGCCATGTCTCGAACAGCAGTCAACTCTGCGTGCAACGTCAAGTCGCCTTTATCAGGACTCATCACCATGGCTGTTGTCCTGGTCTGTGTGTACGAGTTGGTCGGAACGCTTTACTGGATCCCAAAGGCTACTCTAGCTGCCATCATTATCACTGCTGTTTGGGGTTTGATCTCACCGCCGTCCACATTCTACCGGTATTGGAAAACTTCGCTCGCTGATTTCATTTCTTCGATGCTTGCACTTTGGATCACGTTGTTTGTCTCGAGCGAAGTCGGTATCGGTGTTGCGGTTGGCTTCAACATTGTTTATGTCTTGATCCGACAAGTATTCGTTCGCCTAACCTCGGTCAGTGGCGGAATTCACTCGCAATCAGAGCTCGCTGTCGCATTGGAGCAGTCTAGGTCCATACCTCCAAACCTTCCAGATGATGTGCGCATCTTCCGCTTCAACGAATCACTCTTTTTCCCGAACGCTTTCAGCAACACAACAAAGGCGTTGGATGATATTCAGACATTTCACAGTCCGATATATAACGGTAGTCATGGTCCCGAGACGGAGAGAAACTGGTCTGTCGTGGGTGAGAAGCGAGTCGCTCGGCTGCGAAAGCAGGCCGGCATTACAGATCCCTCGGCATTACCGGCTATCTGTCTGGTGATTCTGGATTTTGGTCGAGTGAACCACATTGACAGTACCGCGGTAACACACCTAAAAAACATGGTCTCTGGTATCAGAAAGTACGGAGGAAAGGATGTGGAGATTCGGTTCGTGGGCATGTCCGCTTATGTTCGAGAGCGTTTTGAAAGGGCCCAGTGGCATGTTACCGAGGCAGGACCTGATTCAAGTGATGAGGATGTCGAAGACCCCACGTTGCATTATCCCGATTTGGCCAGTGCTTTGAGTGCCCCCAGGCGTGCAAGTTTGATTGCGGATGAGGAAATACTGAAAGGCCATGTGGCTCATCTCGAGAAAGCAGAGGCATGAGGAGGAGTGGTAATTGGATTAGCTGGAGACCTCTACGGTATTATGAATTGATCTACCGGATACAAGGCCTGGATAATATGGAATATGCAAGGATGAGAATACTCTCAATAGTTTCATGGCATTCTACTTTTATACCAATTTATCTTGTGTGAAAACAAATGCTCTTTAACTGGTTTCTGCCATGCTCAGTGATTCAACAAATGATAGCAGCTCAATCTCCTAGGTCTAGGACAGAAACTTGTAACGATCATTTAAATTTAATTTAACGCCTGATTAAAACTCTATTTAAGTCCATTGTTACGTTCATCTATCTTCTGCTTCTTCTCTTCTTCTGAAAGCTTGTCAAACGCTGCCACATTTTCGTCCCACCGACGAACGCACTCGGCTTCCCAGTTGCAATCCTCCACCTGCCCGTATGCGGGATGACTAAATCTGGCATGTCGACTGGGCCAGTTGGATGCATGGTAGTGGTGCTTAACGAGTGCACCACGTGCATCATGGTTGCCCGAGTCAGAGTGGCCTTGCCCAGCGCAGAATGCTTCCACATTTAAGACGAGGACTCGGCCCACAAGTTTGGACTCAAACAGGTTGTGAAACATGTCCCATGTGACCTTTGGTCCGCGGGTCCTCTTGTTCATCTCTTCAATAACCGCATTTGTGAATGCAGATGGTCCCGTGCCAGTGATGACCTGGTCAAAGTCGAGCTGAACCTCGCTCAGAGATACGCCTTGGGACTTTGCAACGCCCTTTAGCCATGACATGATGTTTTCAATCAGTTTCAGCATGACTGGTTGGCGTGGACGAGCAATAAATGTCCATTGGCAAAAGGACATGGACTTTTTGCCGAGAATTGGGTGGTCTTTAAATTCAGGTTGGTCAATCTCAATACCAACGATCATGTCAATGTCCTTTTCGTCATAACGCTCAGGCACAAAGCGAGTGACGGGTCTGAGGGCCTCGACATCAATGTCTGCATAAACACCACCCTCTGCGTACATGATCATATACCGCAAGAGATCTGCCTTGATGATAGGCAAGTTGATAGTGCGGTAGAACTGCACAATGTCGGGGCGATTCAGGCCTTTAGGCCCAAAGTGTTCCTCCACATATGCCATCTCATTGGCATCGGTCAGCACCTCGTAGCGCATTTCTGGGTTCTTCTCAGACCAGGTTCGCGCATTTGCAGTGTCTTTCTCCTCAAATCCAAAGGGATTCGTTTTCCAAGTTTGCCATATCTTTTGTGGGAATAAGTGGTTTGCATGGTGTTGCTGCGGCGTCTCCTCGCGCCAAATCATCTCCCATGGAGTGGGTATAGCCCAAAGAAGATCGGTGTTCAAAATGAGCAAAACAATGCACACGAATACCATGTAAATTCGAAGGTATCTCATCATCTGGGTAGGCACCTTGTTCCGGAACTTGGCAGTGGAAGCCGCCAGAGTTGGCGAGCCAAGAGGGGAACTCATCTCAACGACCTGGCCTCCAAGGAATTTCTTCTCTGAGATTGGAGTGGTGGCAGATGGAATGAAGATGTTTGCTGGAGCACTATACCGAGTGCGAGGTTTCATATCGAGGACTTTCAAGAGATGGCGGAAATTGGCTTCTGGTCAATTGGGAAATTGGGGCGGAATTGGGAATTGGCAGCCAACAACCTGGTGGCGGTGACAGACCCATACATACAGCTGAGGTAAGGCCTATCAATGATCGGCTGTGACTGTCGTCAGAGATGCCAAGATAAATTTCGCCAGAAGCTATCACATCCCATGCCACCCCCTCACGGCAATCTGCATTACGGACGGCAGCGACATGGCATGGGTCAGAGATGGAGTGCCATGTGAAGCCGAATAATTGCAGGGATTGATGCTAACGGCAGCTAATTCGGTCCAAAGGCGGTGTTGTTGCCGGAGACGTTGCCAAGTAGGGCATTCAGTTCCAGATGTCTAAGAATTGCATGAATGAGATGGACTTCAGCCACTTCGCCCTGTTGGCCACTGCCTGGTGAAGGCGGGGGACGCGGGTGATAGCGGATTAGCCTGCAACCAGGATACGAGCCAAGAAACCCCGCGATCACCAAGCTTGGCCCTCCATAGGGACCCGTTGATTCCCTTTCTCCATCCGAATCCATTGGCCGGCAGAACCGCTAAGCTTTCCGAGCCCCTTGTAATCTGCAATTAACTGCGTGCGTAGGACCACCAGGTCGTGTGAGGGCATCGCGATCGGGCGAATTACCCGTTCGGGAAGTAATCTGACAGGGGCGCCCCGAGACAGTGTGCCACACAGAAGCGATTCAGTGCCCCAATTCGTCCGAGCACGTCATAAAACTATCGCTTTTTCTAATAAGCTTCAGCAACCCCTGGCAGGCGATACGGGATCTGCAGGTGAAATGCCCTGCGATGGCTGACCAACAGGACAAGGCTGTGTGCAGGCGGACCGATCAATGCTGCCAATGGGCTGACGGACCTTTTGCAAGCCTTCGTCCATCAATGAGCTCGCTACCCCATACCCCGGACCCCACGAGAAGCCACGGTCATTAGCGCCAATCCCATTTCTCGACCTCGGGATTGCCCTATTCTGTGTTGTCGGATGCGAGCTTGTGAAAGTCGAGTTGCTGAACTGCCGGTGTGCCGCACAACTCCCATGGGGTGTGTACGTCATTACGGGTTGCCACAAAACATGACCTTTTTCTATGTTGGGATGTGGAACACACCTCTTTGATTCTGGGTGCACCTCATGTTTTTTTCCAACTAATACCATATTCTCAAAATGCCTTCACCACAAGACGGCATCCTCAATGGCGAGGACTTGCACGAAATCGACTTCAATCGAGAGTGGACGTTTGCCAATGGCTGGAAGCCAGCCAAGTCTCTACGCAAAACCCACTCGAAACTCGGATGGAGGCGCTGGGTTTCCTGGCCTAAAGCCGCAACTAAAGCTCCCAAGCTGCGGCCCACAGCCTATCTCGACGGGCTACGAGGCTTTGCAGCACTTCTTGTTTACCTACATCACCATGGCCTATGGGTTCATGACGAGGGAGACACAAGGGGTGCTTTTGAGAACGGCTTTGGCTATGATGGAAAATACTATCTAGCTGCTTTTCCTGGAATTCGACTTATTTTCACAGGCGGCCACTTTGCTGTCTCATCCTTCTTCGTCATCTCAGGCTATGTACTTGCATTATCACCATTGACGGCCATACATGCTGGCGATCACGCCAAACTAGGAGAAAAGGTATCTTCGGCACTATTTAGACGATGGATTCGACTTTTCTTGCCCCTCATTGCGACCGTTTCGCTATTTATCACGATATGGCATACTCTGGCATTATGGGTTCGTCCAGCCACGCGACAAGCAACTCTGTGGGACGAATTTTGGATGTTTTACATTGAGTTCAAGAACTTCAGCTTCATATTTAAGGAGAGTGGCCAGCCTTGGCTCTCTTACAACCACCATCTCTGGTCCATTCCGGTCGAGTTCAGAGGATCCATTGTCATCTACACAGCGCTGATGGCATTCTCTCACTGCTCTCGCAACGCCCGGCTGTGGTGCCAACTCGTCCTTATTTACTATTTCATGTATATTTGTGACGGCTGGTACTGTGCCTTGTTCGTGGCGGGAATGCTTCTCTGTGATCTGGACCTGCTCGCGAAGAAGGGCGAGCTGCCACAATTTTTGGCGCGTCTGGAGCCTGCAAAGGAATTTATTTACTATCATCTCTTCGTTTTCAGCATATTTCTAGGTGGTATACCTAGCCAAACTAACCAGGTTGAGAACCTTGCAAAGAACCGTGGGTGGTATTACTTGTCGCTTCTCAAACCCCAAGCGGTTTATGATTACAAGTGGTTCTATCTCTTCTGGGCAGCCGTCTGGCTCATCGCGTCGATACCGCGAATCCCCTGGCTCAAGAGCTTCTTTGAGACAAGAATCTGCCAGTACCTCGGCCGTACCTCTTTCGCGTTGTACATGGTCCACGGACCTGTGCTCTGGACGCTCGGGGACAGACTGTACGTGGCGACAGGGTGGCATACGGATGAGCACCTGAAGAACATTGCTCACTGGGCTGACTTGTTGCCGCTGCCGAGGAAGGGACCTGCAGGGATGGAGCTGTCCTACATTGTGCCGCAATTAGTGCTTATACCCGTCACGTACGGGTTGGCGGATCTTGTAACGAGGGCAATTGATACGCCGACCGTCAAGTTTGCGGCTTGGCTTCACCGGAAAACACTGGGAGTTCCAGTAGCTGCGGGACGTGTGAAGGGCTAAGATTTGAGAATAGATTAAAGGCAAATTGTAATACATGGCTACAATGAAGGGGAAAATCCTTCCACCTTCACCCCGGATTTTTTTTCGCCCCATAAGGCTATGCTGTGTTGGTGGACCTTTTCATGCGAAAGCCAATGTGGCGTGTTCTAGGCGGGAAAGTGCTCGGGAGAAGCTAAAATTGCAGTGCTGAGGCAATGGCGAGGCGACCAAGTTCCATTTTCATCGAATGCGGCGCGCACCACTCTGAGCTGCAACGTTAGCGCACACGAATCCCTCGAATTATTAGGCCCATGTATGAATCAGCGATTTATTGCCTATCAAGAACACTAGCCATAATGGATACCTATGGAAGGCTTGCTGGCGGTTTTACGCCCGGCATTCAAGGACTTGCAGTCCTTACTGAACCCTTATTAAATTCTCTTCGGGGATAGTGTATAAAGCTGAGCAAAATATGAAGCGCGAGAGACAACGACATAACGTATTCGGTAATGTCGGAAGATGTGCAGCTGAAATCAAGCCTTCCTTTTTGCAATTTACCAAACCCACCAAAGATCGTCGAGTCCCCGGTACCCTTGCAAAAGACCCCTGCCACAACCAACCGCGTCGTGTATGTGTGTATGGGTGTGGGAGAGGCGGGGTACCTGGCGTCAAGGTGTCCAACGCCGAGCCTCGGCTTGCATATGACGGAGCTTGTTTAGACGATGTGAGAATTCATCCAACCGAATGTGAGATGTAAGATTTCATGCATTATGCCCATTTGGGATGATACCATTGCATCTTGTTGTGTTGCTCGTTCACTACCAGCCCCCGAGCAGTTGCCATTCGCATTTCCCATTCTCCTTGGGCTGGCCTTGCAATAGCCTCGCCTAATTCTCCCCCAATGCAACAGTGCCTAATCAGCCTGTAACTCAAGAATTTTGCCGCCTTTGAGCTTCCAAGTCAAGGGATTATTACCGCAATTATTGACCACTCAACCCTAGACTGCATCAGGCCTGGTAAAGCTACTTGTAGTAGAATACCTCCTTACAAAAGCCCTCTCCATCCACTCCCACAATGATAGTGAGAGATCTCAAACGGCTGTCGCTTGTCATCGGTTCCATCCTCGCCTTGGTGTATCTCGGCGCCAGCTTCTACGGGCATTCAATACGTTCAATACCTTCGTGGAGCCAAGTAAAGGACCGAATCGACCCCGCACCATCGGCGACATTTCACGATGAGGCAGGTTCGGATGAAGCACCACAAGAGGCAACGCCGGCCAGCAGCCTTCCAGAATCACCAGATGCCCTAACATTCGAAGTCACAACACCAACGCCGGACAGTGATGGGGAGAGTGCTCTCTTTGGGGGTGGCTTTGTGCCAGTTGACAATCAGATTTCACACCAAGAAATCTTTTCATCCTCGACTAGCGATAAAAAGTTTTTCTACATCGAATTCGGGGACATGAAAGCCATGAACCCAAACATTATCCCACACCCGACCTTGGACAACACTTGGATCATCGTGGCGCAGCGGATTAAAGAGGATGTATCATCACCATGGTTCACCGAAATTGTGTGCGATGCTTCATTCCAAGAAGGCGTTTTGCGGTGTCTTCGCCCACCTTATCCTCTGCCCGTGGCGGCAACACCAGGCCAGCGCTGCGAGGGGGATTTGTCATACATGAACTTCAACATCGGTCCCCATGACGCCCGTGTTTTCCTCGGGCCATCTTCGCCATACATTGTTTACGGATCCAATTCCGTCCATACGTGTTTTGGACAATTCGCGCAGGACTTCCGCATCCTCGCCGATTTTGGCTTCGACATGACGACTCCAGCGAATTTCCGCCTCGGCACAGACTTGCAGCGTCCACCGCCGTGGGGTATAATGGAAAAGAATTGGTTCCTATTCTGGGATACCAATGGACAACTTTTTGCGCACTACGACATTGCTCCGAAGCGCGTCTTTGCTCAACTTGGTGCCGACGGATCCGCCGGGCCAGATCTCGCACCAGCCGCCGGGGATGCGGACGAAAGGTGCCTGGCAAAATATCTGCCAAAATTAGCACCGGAGCTGGAATCAATTCACCAGGCGACAAACTCTTTACTTATTACAATGTGCTCCCGAACAGATGCCTCATGTTCGCCGAATGACGCAAATACATTCATATTTACCATCTACCAGCACAAGACATACTACAACTACCACTCAGTCTATGAGCCGTACGCGATGCTCTTCTATCAACGTGCGCCATTTGAGATTTATGCAATGTCAGAAAAGCCGATCTGGATTCATGGTCGTAAGAGGGATGAGGAGAAGAATACTTCCGAAATGTTTTATGTGACATCCATGAGTTGGAAGAATCGCCAGCAGCAGTATCACGGGTACCTGGACGACGAAATTCTGATTGCTTTTGGGATTGAGGATGCGAAGGCTGGTGGCATCGATGTACTGGCAAGGGACTTATTACAAAGTATTGGGCTATGTAACGACTTGTCTGCTGCTACCACTTAGTAGTTGTTGTTTTTCTTTTATATGTGCTAGCTATACTGGTCTACTCATGACCGACGAATCATTGCGTTCTAATATAGTTTATTCCTTCCAGGCCATGTACGGAGTGATCTTCTTGAAAGTGTGCTGCCTGGCGATCATGCCATGAATGCCCCACTACGTCAGCGGAATAAATAACGCACTGGTTGCATTCTCCGGCGTACACTAAGCTTGCCGAATGCACATATAGATTTTGCGTTGGCGTGATTGTACATTGCTCAAAGCATCATATGTTCAAAATGAGCTCTGTTGTCCCTCCATTTGAGTTCCAGCCCTTCGAATACACAGATCTCCCACCGTCATCCATTCGTGTACTCTCATTTGTCAAGGGGATTGACCACGCTGAACCGTATTCTATTTGTGGCATTCCTCTAATCGAATGTGCTCTAGAGACGGTAGACCTTGGCACTAATCCGAAGTACGATGCACTCTCGTATACATGGGGCAACCCACATGAGACTGAACCCGCCTCGGGGGATGATTATGCCGTCAACCATAAATGGCCGATCGCAGTCAATGGTCGGCTTTTTTATGCGACAAAGAATCTTTATGAGGGGTTATGCCAACTCAAGAACATCCGCAGCACTGGCAGCAGTGACAAGGATGATGTCGATCGCCGGTACAAACCTTACAATAAGACGGGGTTAATCCGAGCGGCCGAACAAGGAAAGCTTTCGGATACGATCACCTATATTCAAAATGGGGCAAATCTCCATAGCCATGATATGTTTCGTGAGACAGCACTGCATTACGCCGCTGAGAACGGAAGATTGGATATTGTGAAGGTCTTGCTGGACCACGGCGCGGATCCTACCTTGACCGACTCGACCAATCGCACTCCGCTCCGATGCTGTCTGCAAAGAAAACGTGGGCAACACGAAGAAGTGGCCGAACTACTCCGCAAACATGAAGATCCATCTATGCGACAGGCATGTTTAGCTCGCAGAACCCACAAGATGGGTGTCCCATTTTGGATCGATGCGGTGTGTATCAACCAGAACGACATAACGGAGCGCAATAGCCAGGTCGCCATGATGGCACGGATTTATGGAATTGCACGGTCTGTTGTGGTGTGGCTTGGCGCTGCCGACGGCACAACCAAGTTGGCGCGTGAGAGTCTCACAATCGGAGCGTCAAATAACGAAATGGACCTGGTCAAGTCTTACTGGCAGGGCCTTGACAAGGCAGGTGTAGTTGTAGATGTCACGCCGGAAGACAACTTACTCTCTGTGCAGCATGTCAAGGCGGTCCAGAGTCTTCTCCAACGACCCTGGTTTCAACGAACATGGATCGTCCAGGAGGTGGCACTTGCCAAGGAAATTATAATGTACTGTGGTACATATAAATTCACCTGGGTAGAGATCTTTACGCTCCTGAAGCTTCAATTAAATTACGCTTACGAGGAGGCTCTATTGATGCAAGATCATGTTCCTGTTGCCAAGTATCCCCGGTTTTCGAACGGGTTGATACAATCAGCCGCATTGCAATTGATAGATATAAGATTGCGAACTCGAAACGACAGCGAGGAGCGAACGATATCGGAGAAGCTATCAAGCTCCAAATGGATATCAGCTTGGCAATTCAAATTAACACTCCCGGTCTTGGTATCGCTTTGTTGGGACTTCTCTGCCACGGACCCAAGGGACAAGATATTTGCCATGCTCAGTATATCGCAGGGCCAGGACGATGGGAAAGTTATGGCTGCGGATTATAGAAAGTCTGTGGCTGAAGTTTTCACTGAAGCGGGAAAGATTCTCATCGAAGCGAGTGGGGATAATAGGCTGCAAAGCTTTCAGGGCCAGATCATTGAGGATTTCGAGCCTCTGGAAATACTTTCCTTTGTTCAACTGCCACTATGGTGTTCTGAAACCTGCACTCGGATTCCCTCGCATAAACGGCCGGCGGGACTGCCCTCCTGGGTACCAACTTTTCACTGGAAACTGAGTACCTGTAGGATTTATCCGGGATTCAACGCTTCCGGTGGCAAACCTTTGGCTTTGTATCCTTCAGAGAAACACATCCTAAAGCTCGACGGCTTCCTTTTCGACGCAATCGTCGAAGTAGAGAACAAACCCCACGAGCTCCCCAGGCATAGTGGAGGAACAGGAGACCTGAATGAATGGTTCGAACTTATATCTCATATGGAACTTATCTATCCCACCGGGATAACGCGAGTTGAAGCACTCTGGAGGACTCTAATGGCATATAGTCCAGAACAAGATCCCTTTTTGACGTACCAAAAGTGTAAAGAGTCGTTTAAGTGGTTTCTTGCAGCGCTAATTGTCAAATGGAGGGAAACTGAGAAACAGAAACCAAAGTATTGTCGGCTACTAGATCTGATAGAGGAACACCGGAAGTCTGATTCATCCAACTCGCTACCTTCCATCGACGAGATGGAAAGCTACGCCCAGGACTCCCACCACAGGGGGCAGGTGACAAGGCACGGGATAGAAATGCAAGGGTTCCAATCCAAATCAGGGCTTTTTTATCGAACTCGCTGCTTAATGCGTACAAACAAAGGATATCTAGCGCTGGGCCCGCGAACTGCCAAGGTCGGCGATCAGATTTGGCTGCTGGCTGGAGGCCGGACGCCGTTTATTCTTCATCCAAAGGAAGGATCCAGACAGTATGCGTTTGTGGGTGAAGCCTATGTCGAAGGAATAATGCAAGGCGAAGCATTGCGCGGAAAAGAGACCGAGTTTGCACCCGTTGAACTCGTCTAGATTTACTGTAGACAACAAATGAAATTATTGAAAGCGATATTTGGGTGTCAGAATAACGGTTCTGACGATACGGATGCCTTTTGCTAAAACTAGCCATCTAAAGTTTATTCCAACTTACCACTCACGTTTAGAGAGACCCCCCAGAAGAGAGGTGGCTGGAGGCCGCCCAATCATAATTGCTGGGCATCATCATGGAACTCTGCGTCTTGGATTATGCCGCAAGTCTGCATTCCTGTACCACGTCCCCAGAGCTGTGGCCTTTTTTCCAAAGTAACCTCATATCAACCTCATTGAATCGTGGTCAACCAAGAGGCGCGAAGAAAGCCATCTCTGTTGAGTGACCAGGGGCACGGCAGGATAGGGCGCATAGAATATCAGGTTCCATTGCCCATCCAAGAAAGCGGCCTCCACCTTAGAAGGCTAACCCAGAACCACCATGATGTGGCGTGAGATGAACCCAAAAGGTTGCAGTCAATGTTTTTCAACGGGAATTTCCTAGCGATCTCTATTTTTTGGTATTGGGTAATTGAATGCACCATGGCTTATTGGAAGTGTTATATCTTGCAATTAGCTAGTGATCTAGTTGGAAAGTCTCCCTTTGCATGTTGTTCTGAGGATAGGTGATGTTATTCTCTTGGCTATGGCCCTGTCTTCAGCATAATCTTTCCAAAGGTCGGGATATAGGTGAGCTTCAGGCCATTGCCAACGACCTACCAACAGATCTATTTGAACTATACACCAAAATAAGCGAGAGGGTCGACCCCGAAGATATTTAAAGCTCAACGCGATACTGCAGGTTGATGATTGCGTCTCTCAAGCCTTTGCGTACAATAAATCTCTAAGTCGTAGATGGAGAAGACTTGCCAGAGGGTGGCGTCTTCTGCCATGGAATTTGAAGGCTAAAGATGAAGTGAAAGCTGATCAAAAATACTGGGACGAAATCTCAGCGCTCCTTTGCAAGCCTCACCAAAAGAACCTCGCCAAAAGAACCTCACCAATAGAGCCATCCAAAAGACGCCCAACCAAAAGACCCTACAATGTGATGACCGAATTTTCTGCCCCACTGCGTGTCATCTGGATGCGTGTGCTCATTCTATTGGATCATCAGAAGAAATTCAATGCACGTTATTCTACCAATCATTTTATGTCAGACGAGGCAACTGCATCATGCAGCCCCCGGCGAACCAACTCTGTTGAGAGGGAAATGTTATAAAATGCGCAATCGGAGTCGATAATTTTCCTCATCCTGCTCAGCGTTTTTCCTCTAGAACTCTGACCCATTTCAATTACCAAACCTTGAGAACCGTACCTAATCTATCATGCCTCTAGATTGGTCTCTTTACGAAGCCGAAATCACCAAACTTTACCTGAAGGAAGGGAAATCAGCTCAATATACAATTGAGGCCCTCAGAAGAACCCACGGATGCACAATAACGTGTGTATAGATGACTGAATGTCTACTTTACCGACTGACACCATTCAAGTATCAGACAATTCAAATCCAGATTTGGTGGTTTTAAAAATATCCAGGCGAAAGAATGGAAGGCCTTGGGCGACGAAGTAGCCCAGCGCAAGGCGCAAGGAAAGGCATCCAGTGTCTTCCTATATGGTCGCCTTCAAGAACCCGCGCGTGTCGACAGAGAAATCAAGCGCTATTGCAATCGAACACCAGGTACAAATGATACAGCTATTGGTTAGTAAATATCCTATTTTCCAAGATATTTTTACTGACTCGATCCAGACTTGGGTATCGAAACCATCGATCGGCATCGAATTGAGATCCGAGCACCGACCATGAAGCAGACAAACTCATCGCCTGGTTCAAATACCAATGCTGTCAATCATCCTATCAAATATTATGGGGCAGAATACAATAGTGATTCAGAGTATTTAGCGGAATCTTTTCACTCAACATTCATGACCGAGATCAATCATGAAATACATCTTCAGAGGAATGGCTGCGTCAGCCCTATTCCAATGAGCCCTTCCTTCTATAACGTACTCAATATGACAAACTTCAACACGACACACAGGTTAAATGCTGTGTCCTTGAAAGATTCAGCGTTGAGTCTCTATGATCAGCTAGGCCCGCATAATACCATTGGGCAATCTTGGGTCGAAACTACAAGCGATTTCACATATTCAAACCAGCAATGCATTCAAGTTCCTGAAATTGATTTAATTTCAGGATACAATCTCACATTACTCAATGGTAAACGACCTCATGTGTTTTTTTGGAATCATTCAGGTACAAATCATACTTGCTGGAAAATTCTAGAGGTATCACTGATATTTAAATTCAGAAATATTCTCTTCGTTCCTCAACCTGAAGGGTACAAGTACCTACTCTTCCAGAGAGGGCCATATCCTATCCACGCAAAAGAATCGCGGTTGGCTTCTCACTCGTTTAGCTGGTATCATTCCAGATATTCCAGGTATGCAGTGTTTTGCAGAGAACGTCGAGGAGCTTATTCCACCAAATCCAAGAGGTCGCAATCTTCAGTCAACATTAGACGATGCAAGCCCTGACTTATTGAAATGTGTATTTTCTATAATGGCTTACCTGATATCTAATAATCTACTCGAAAACATACAGTTTAGCAACTTTGTCAATTGGGTTGTTAATAACGGACATATCAAGAGCCTTTCAGAATTTTTCCTTATCAAATCTCCCAATATGAACAACTTTATCGCCAAATTTCTCCTAAGCGCTTGCCCCATTCCACGATATAACAGTTATCTATGCCTCCAGCCTGGCAAGCATACTGATACTCTGCTTGTGACCCATTCATCCCAGGTTATGGACTTGTTCCATGTTCTGGATCAAAGAAACATATCTGGTTCTGTCGGCACAAACCTTTTAATGGCAGCATGTGATTCAAATCATGAAGCGGCCGCCAAATTTCTGATTGAACGCGGCGTAAATGTCAACGGGGATCCTTTGCTAAATCCTTTAATTATCGCTGCAGCTCGAGGTTCTATTGCGGTCCTCAAACAGATCGTGGCGGCCAAGGCTGATGTCAATATTGAGCTTCAAAATACCTTTGTGAAGCGGTATTACAGAGAAATCTCAAGAATCACACCACTTTCAACGGCAGTTCTTCATTTGCAGCATGAGGCTGTGGTTGTACTCCTTGATGCAGGCGCCGAGTTCAGTGTCGATATTCAAATTTCAGACGATGACCGAGATCAAACGATACTGGATTTTACAAAGTGGAGGTCGCCTGAAATTTATGATTTACTCATCAAACACATGCCATCAGATATTATCTCGGAATTATGGCTGATGATTGAGCAAGCACAGAAAGGAAATAAGGCTCTCGCTGAATTTATTATGGAGCGAAATATTGTCATTGACGAGGCGGTGCTCAACAGGGGCCTGTATTATGCTGTCAAATGGGGTAAACTTCCTGCTATCCGGACCTTTCTGCACAGGGGTGTAAATGCCAACGTCCTAACCATTTGCGAACAACGCAGCGAGACCGTAACTATTAAGGATCCGTCTAGTCATGGTCCAAACAGCGATAGTTTTGACAGTGACAAATCAGACAGTGGTAGTTCAGAATATGCCTGTCCCCTCCAGGCAGCTATCCAAAGCAGCCATCCGCAGGCCGAGGACATGATATATCTCTTGTTTAAGGCTGGTGGAAGGATAGACAAGATTTATGGTAACGATTCCTGGAGCTATTCTCGAAATCTAAGGGCCATGATCCATGCAGGACATGAGATGTCTGAGTTGGGTCCGTCGGTGTTAGAAATCGCAGCGTCCGATATAATAGATTTCGGTACGATATTGGATGCTGGGTGTCCTATTGATGCATATGGGCCAGGTGGTAAAAGCGCCATCCAGATTGCAGCAAGCAGATACCATCTGGCAAAATCGAATGAGCTTGATGCTGGGCTCGCAGTGGTACAATATCTCATTGACCGAGGGGCCGACATCAACCTCCCCGCAAATAAATACAAGGGTCGCACAGCGCTTCAAAGCGCGCTCGAAGAAGGCAACTATGACATTGTTGACTGCCTGCTCGATGCCGGGGCTGATGTCAGGGCGCCGCCCGCGAGTGAAAACGGGGTAACAACATTGGAAGCTGCGGCCCGAGGTTTCCAAGCACTCTCAGCACCCTGGAGTCAGAAAGAAATCCCACAATTTCTGAGGCATCACAGACAGCAAAAGGCTACGGCTAATTTCAAAAGATTGCTTGCCCTTGGCGCTCATGTAGCTCGCCCAGGCGGTGGTAGTTGTGGATCTCTCCTTCACGACCTAATCGACTCGGAGAATACGGAGTGCTTGGAACTAGTCCTGAAAGCGGGTGCTGCGACCAATTGCCCATACACTAATTCTGATTCGTCGTACAAAGATATCAGAGGCCCTTGCCCCTCAACGCCCTTGCAGCTTGCTTCGTGGCATTTGAACGAAAATGCCGTACGCCTTCTTCTACAGTACGGGGCTGATCCCAATGCTGCTCTGGCAGTCCCACGATATCGCAGTGCTCTTCAAAGTGCAGTTGGAAGGCATCCCAGGGCTGATAGGAATCAAATGCAAGTCGTTAAACTCCTCCTCGACCACGGCGCAGATGTGAATTCGCCTCCAGCAGCTACGTGCGGCCGTACGGCTCTCCAGGAAGCTTGTTCTCAACAAGATCCTGATCATCGACTTGTCCACCTACTTCTAAGCCTTGGGGCGGATGTCAATGCTCCACCGGCAGCAGACGGTGGTATTACCGCTCTCCAAGGGGCTGCAATTGCCGGCAACATACCGCTGATGAAAATGCTACTCGAAAATGGTGCAAACATAAATGCACCAGCTTCAAAAAACGAGGGCAGAACTGCGGTTGAGGGGGCAGCAGAGCACGGAAGGCTAGACATGTTGCGGCTCTTGTTTAACAACGGTGCCATGCCAAACAAATCTACGGGGTTTGCTGAAGCCATCGAATTGGCCACAAAGAATGAGCATTGGGCTATTGTAGACTTATTGCTGGAAGAACAACAGAGCTACTGTGAACCGGGATATTTAAGCTTGGAAAATTGATGACGATGGAGAATTAACAATCAGAACCAAGTAGACAGTCTTATCCACGATATCTGTACACTGTGATACATCTTACGAGCAACGAGTATATACCCTGTACCTAAACCCGAACGTCAGCTTTATAGATGTTAGCTCATAATTAGATCAGAATGATCCCGTCCGTCAATTGTGTTGCAAGTCGGTTTTTTTATTTGCACGCCCTCCTCAACTTATTCACCTATGATGCTCGTTTCTTTCTAGTTTCGTTCTCATGTATCAATAGGCGTTCGGTTGGCAACGGCTGAGCAACGCCAATATACCGTCGAATTCCGAACTTCCCATCCAACCAGCATAATTTCGGATCCAACTTGCCGGTAAACGATAAGGCCACAGGAACAAAGATACATAAACCTATAAGCGAGCTGGGATCAAAAGTTCGGTGGCGTAACATTACATATGGCAAAAGTTGGTCAAACAGGAAGCAGGCAAGGGCAGCACTCCCTCGAGATATCAGGAGGCGCGTAATCGAAACACGTTTCATTGGCTCGATTACGGCGTGTTGCTAGCTCTGTTAAAAGTTCCTTCGGGGATATCTTGGTTTGCCATGTCATCCTCCGCTAATGTCGGTTGAGCGGCATCGTCAATGTGCAAATGCGATTAATCCATGTAGCGTAGGGAGCGAACGACCAGCCCCGAGCATCTGGTTCCGCGTCCCCTCGGTGTTTGCAAATTTTCCCCGGAAAACGCCATGTGATGCAAGGGGCGCGAATCCATTCCGTACATTTTTCACGATTCTATTTGTCATGGTTAATCTTGAGGTGCATCAGATCGCCCTCGCTCCCGTCGGGGAACCCCTTCCCCCACTAGGTCTCGCGTTCCCCCATAAGAAGCTTAGTTTAAAGCAGCTCACGAGAGTTGTGTTTGCCGGGGATCCAAGCAGACGATTCCCTGAACCGCCAGATGGGAGCCGGACGTGATAGGCAGAGCAATCAGACGAGTGGGTGTGGCCTCGTAGAGAGCGGGGCGACCGAGGTGGGAACCCCGGAGACAGACCCTCTTCTGTACACGAACTGCTGAAATAATGGGGAATAAAAAAACGCGTCGGGGAAGGGTTAGGGGAGGAAGGGGGGTTGGCATGCGATGCGTATTGTAATTCCCAGCCATCAATTGGCGGCGAGGTGTGCTTGGTTCGATAGGCGTCTTACGGGCAGACCGATGGAAGGATTGGCCACTTGTGCAGAATTTTCGTCTTCTTGACTCTTGTTTGGTGTACCTCACGAAAGTCTCCTATCAAGTATGGGGAAATGTCCAGGGCCGTGTTATTCCCCTCTTGCGACCGTCTGGCGACCCGCGCGCTTCACACCACTTGGCGACACCACTCTGCCGAGGTGGGCGTTAATCCCTCTCCGCCTCTGGCGCAGGTCTGTCTCTGGGCTTCCTCATTTTTATTAGTTGTTGACAGCTCGTACGACGCTCAGTGGCCAGCGGGAGGAGTCGCGTCGTGGCGGGGTGGAGCGTGCGGGTCGCCACAGGTGGTGATATTCTAGAACTTTTGTCTGAGACGCCGGGTTGACGGGCCAAGCCATTGGCCAAGCCGGGAGGATCCAGTTTAAATGCACGGGCAACCAGATAGCACATCGGGCCGGATGGGCGCGCTGCTTCAAAAGGTCCCCGATAACGTCGGGGAATTTCTCTCTTGGGTTAACGAGGAGCCGACCAGCCGACTCAGGGCCCCGTATGCTTCGTGGTTCGACACTTCGACGCCGTCCGGGGGGACTGAAACGTTGCAGCCGGATGTAGCCACGGAGGCGGCAAGGTCTGGCTGCTACATAAAGAACGCCCGGCTCCCCTTGGGGTCTCGGCTGGACCGTTTCCAAGGAATAGACCAGAGTTGAGCCAAAATGACGTCAGGAAAAGAGGAAGAAGCCACTGTCAGGTACGCCGACCAACCTGTCCATGTGTGGAGCTGAAACTTGCGACACAAGGAACTAGTCGCGCTAACCCGCAATAGACGCCCCTCGGTTGAGGTGCCGACATCCATTCCCGACGCAAAGTCCAAACCCGAGATTGAGGACTTCGGCATTGACGCCAAAGACGTCGTCGCCACCAACGTCGACGCAGAGGCTCTCCCGACACCAGATGGAGAGGAGCCCAACGAGTACGAGAAGCAGACGCTGCGCCGCGTCGGCGAGAACCTTCCCCCCTCTGCCTTTCTGATCGCCGTCGTCGAGCTCACTGAGCGCTTCACCTACTACGGTGCCCAGGGACTCTTCCAGAACTACATCAGCAACGCCAAGGATGGCTCCGACGGCCAAAAGGGTCTCGGAATGGGACACCAGGCCGCCACCGGTCTGAACCTCTTCTTCCAATGGTTCTGTTATGGTAAATTACCTTGCCTCGAATTGCCAATGCGAAAGCAAATCAAAGAAGAAAAAATGAAACTAATACAGAGTAATAGTCACACCAATTCTCGGTGCCATCATCGCTGATCAGTACCTGGGAAAATACAAGACTATCCTCTTGTTCTGTGTCTTCTACTGGGTTGGTCTGGTCATTCTCTGGACCACCTCTCTGCCTGCTGCCCATGCCGCCAATGCTGGTCTGCCTGGGTACATTGTCGCCATTATCGTTATCGGTCTCGGAACTGGTGGTATCAAGTCCAACATTGCGCCTCTCATCGCCGATCAGTACACACGCCGTACAATGGCCATCAAGACTGAGAAGAGCGGCGAGCGCGTCGTCATCGATCCCGCCATCACTTACCAGCGCATTTACATGATCTTCTATTGGTGCATCAACCTGGGTTCTCTCTCCCTCATGGCCACGCCATTCATGGAAAAGTACGAGGGTTTCTGGACCGCCTTCTTGATGTGCTTCATCATGTTCAATGTCGGTATCCTCGTCTTGGTTGCACGCCGCAAGTCGTACATCATCCGACCCCCTCAGGGCTCCATCATCACCGACGCTTTCAAGGCCCTCGGAATGATGATCATGGCACGAAACACGGATGCCGCCAAGCCTTCATGGCGCGCCGCCAATGGCAAGACCGGGGTGGTGCCTTGGAACGACCACTTTATCGACGAGCTGAAGCGTGCCCTTCGAGCCTGCAAGGTCTTTGTTTTCTGTAAGTTTTAATGGACTTATCAATTCTGCTGTAATTTTACTAACATTGTACTTCCAGACCCCATCTTCTGGGTTTGCTACGGCCAGTTTTCTACCAACTTTGTCACCCAGGCCGGACAGATGCAAGGTCATGGCATGCCCAATGATTTCATGCAAAACTTTGATCCCGTGTCCATTTTGGTCTTTACGCCCATCCTCGAGAGTCTCGTCTACCCCATGCTCCGCCGAGCCGGCATCGAGCTCCGCCCCATTATGCGAATCACGATTGGTTTCTGGCTCGGAGCCCTGTGTCTCGCTTACGCTGCCATCGTCCAGCACATCATTTACCAAGCCGGCCCTTGCTACGAACACCCTGGTGCCTGCCCGGCTGGCACCTTGGACGGTTCCACGCTTCCCAACAACGTCCACATCGCCATCCAGACCCCGGCCTACGTCTTCATCGGTCTCTCTGAGATCTTCATCTCCGTCACCGGTCTGGAGTACGCCTACACCAAGGCCCCTCCCAGCATGAAGTCGTTTGTCCAGAGTATCTACCTCTTCACCAACGCCTTCGGTTCCGCCATCTCCGAGGCCCTGGTCTCTGTCGCCGTCGACCCCAAGTTTGTGTGGATGTACACTGGCGTCGCAGTCTTTTCGTTCCTCACCGGATGCGTCTTCTGGTTCATCTTCCACCACTACGATGCCGAGGAGGAGAAGATGTTCGAGCTCGATCGCGAACAGCCGAGCGAGGAGAAGAAGCTAGACGAATAAAGGGATGAGAATTATTATAAGTTGAAGTAGATAGAATAAATATTAATCGTTGATATCTACCAGCCTACGACTGAACATGCCAAGTGACGCAGCATCGTTCTGTGATATCCCACAACCTTGTTCTTGGCAAGAAAAAGTCCGAATAATCCCAACATACTATGCCTTGTAACTTATCAGGGAAACATTCAAAACAGACCTAGAGTCAACGCTAGCGACACCACAAATTCCCCCAAACAAATAACCATCGCGGACATAAATTGAACTGTCCCAATAGGGATCTTACGATTTTCCGAATATGCTTCGTCAATACATGAAAAGTTGTTTTGTTCTTGTCTTTTGGCTGAAACAATCAGGCCCTTACTTACCAAACACAAAAAGGGGGGCTTGGCAGCTCACTTAGCTTCCTTTATTCTCGGCCACAGGGTTCAGCTGCAGCACGTGCGGCCAATGGCAACCTGCAATAGCAAACAGCGGCTGCTTGGCACTGAGCCGCGTTTTACTTCCAGCAATAACCGGGTTTTATGGCTGAGAAGCATTGATTTGGTTGGCAAACGATCTGGTCACACCATGCACGAATATGGATCAGGAACCAACACAGAACAAGGGGACCACATCCATCTGAGTTTTAAGAATTTGATTCCTCTTTTTTTTTCTCCAGAAGAATAAAAATATTCTACACTCGTTTGAACGTTTTGTCGAGCACCGGCGATGCAATACCGCATCTTCCTCTCCTTGGCCGTCGCGTTCGTCAGCGCAAACACTGTCAATGGCTCACGACAGTGTCGGCCCCGTTCCTCAAGTAGGACTCGAGTCTCAATGGAGCTCAGAATGAGCTAACACCGACATCAGCTACACATTATGAACTGCAGGCTACCACGGACACCTCGGTTTCCAGCTCATCCACCTCCGTCACCTCAAACATTGCATCCTCGGCCACCAAGATACCAACTGGCACGATAATAACCGATGAGACGTCATCAGTCGTGACTGCAACAACCGAGTCCTCAAACACCAAGCCCTCTTCCACTGATCAATCCACCACCACGGCACTATCCGCCGAAACCTCGATTGCCAGCTCAAGCACCACCGAGACTTCCGATACAAGATCAATTTCGACCATAGATGATGCCACTTTTACAACATCACCCGTTCAATCTCCTACAGACGCTCTGACACTCACCACTGAGGATAGCACTGTGCTATCTACTACAGATAGTTCAACTATACCTTCTACCACTGAAGACACCACCACTCCAGTCGCACCTATCGATACGAACACTTCAGCTGCAACTTCTGTCGCCGATGAAACTTCTACCACAACTGCGCGTGTGCAACCTTTTACTACCGAGACTTCGATCATCCCCTCTTCCACCGTAACTCCGAGCTTTTGGCTATCAGACGGAGGACAGAATCACGTCTTAGCTTCGGGCGCTGATGGCAACATTCTATTGGTTACAAGGATGGTTAGCCCCTCCATTTTTGTTATAGAGAAGGGAACAAATCGCGTCCGTGCGGACGATGGTCGCTACATGTGCGTGCGATACACGTCGAATCCCCAAGCCAGTGTCAACATCTGCCCACCAACCGCACCGAGCGCCACCGACGTCTACCTCACATGTGAGGTAAGGACCGACAGTGTTTTTTCTTGCAACGTACCAATGTGCAACACCAAAACTGGCTGCTCTGACTCGTTCTTGAATCAGTTTGTCCTTCTTTCCGGGCAGTATTTGTTCATCGCTGCTAGCGGTATTATTGGGTCCGGATATGTTCCCGTAACCTTGACTACGAGACTGCCTCCTACAATAACATAGAAAGGGATAGATAGCGGCTTGCTCTGGGTATCTTCCAGTGCAGCAACGTTACTAGATTACAGGTGCGCGTTAGTTTTCAAGATTAAAAAAATAAAGTTACTTGTTCTGTGCGGAGCCCAGGTACAAGTCGCTGTTCTGTCTTGTTTTTTTTCTTACCAGTTTATTAATTTAACTTATCTCAATGCTTTATTTACAAATACATATGTATTTACCAGGACCTTTTAAAATAATTTCATGGAAGCTGGAAGTCACTTGATGTAGCTCCACGTTCGAACGACAAAAAAGGCCACGCCACACCCCGCAAGACGGAAATACAACACACACACAAGCATGACCCCAAGTTGGCCGCGGTGTTATGGATCCGGCACAGAGCTACTGCCTGTGCACGCTCTAAGGGATTGCGACGATTGACAGGGGGTTCATCAAAGTATCCGCTACGTTATTCACCCGCATACATGCCAGATCTCTCCGCCGTCCCGGCAAGTCTGGTAGCTACGGTACTCGCGCGACCAGAAAGCGGAGCTTGGCCTCCCTCTTTACAGAGTGTCTTAGCCAGTCAGCAACAATGCAAGGGTCCGTCAGCTAGCCACTTAGACGCCCGTCAGCATCTCACGTTACCAATGAACACGACTGCGCCGCTCGCGAGGCCCAAACCGTCTTTATGCCGCCGCCACGTTGCGCCTAATGAACCATATGTCCCGATTGGCATTCGCCGATGTCTGTTCAACGCTAGCGGGCTTCAGGCCCCGGCAGATAGAGGTTGCAGTGCCCAAAAACTAAATAAGTAGTTCCATGCTGGGCTGCAGTCTGGAACGCGATTTTGAGACAGGCCGTCAGCGGGCTGATAGGTTTCCTGCAGCCATTCCCCCGCGGTAACTGTTAACTATTATCATATCGTGCATTAGTGAGTAGCACTGTCACAGACGCCTTCACACTACCCAATCACTATCCTGCGGCCTTTACGTCTGGTGTGGAGAATGTGATACTTGATAGTCCCAACCTTTTTTCAGCTTGGCCGAGACCAAGCCAAGCTGGTATCGCCCTCTCACATCGAGAGTTTCCTTTTTCTCTCTCTTTCATTTCATACATACATTTGGAAGTGTGGGGAGAATAAACTATAAGTATGACGCTCCCTCGCTGTTCTACCCAGAAAAACTAGACACAAGTATTTACCTTCCATTCCAAATTCAAAGAAAGTGTCACCTAAGCTTCTTGAAATGCCTGCTTTTGATCCACCTGAACCAACCGGGCCTTATGTTATCACGGGCATCCCCTTGGAGTCTGGGGAGGTCGGAATCCGCCCAGAGCTTCGCGATTTGGTGAAAGACAAGAAAGCGTGGAACCTCTATCAACTTGGTCTTTGGCAGTTCCAACTAGTCCCCCAGAAAAAGCTATTGTCATATTTCCAAGTCGCAGGTAAGAGTCTGTTAAACTCATGCAGTGATGGCGACTAATGGGTTCCAGGAATTCATGGCCGTCCGTACAAGTCTTGGCCCGAAAATGACGCCACGATCATAGGCAAAGCGAGAAATAAGGGTGGGAAGTTCGACGATGATGACTTTGGAGGTTTCTGTACTCATTCCTCCATCCTGTTTCTCACATGGCATCGACCTTATTTGGCCTTGTTTGAGGTAGGTCTGGGTCACTTTCGTACAGTTGTATACTAACTGGCCCCTCAGTCTCTGCTCCGCGATGCCATGATCCACGTAGCCGAGCAGTTCACCGAAAAGGAAGATAGGGATGTGTACTTGGCCAAAGCTAAAGCATTCCGGATGCCCTACTGGGGTGAGTAGCCACCTATTAACGGTTTTAACCCTACGCTGGGCTATCCTGCTGACATGTTAATTCACAGACTGGGCTCGTTCAGATCTCCCAGTGTTTCCCGCCGAAGCCACCAAGACTGCCACGGTCGACGTCGAGATGCCAGAAGGCTTGGCACAGGAGTACCCAAAGTACAAGACGAAGGGGGGGAGGAAGGGAGTTAAAGTAGTGGAAATACCCAATCCACTGTTTTCGTACAAGTTTGAACCAGGCACCGATGAGACTCTCAAGGTAAGTAAAAGTATTCTTTGTGTTGGTAGTTCTTTTTTCTGGTACTCATTTATTCACATGGCGTATTTAATAGGTCGAAAACTTGGATCATACAACTCGCTATTACATGAATGAAGAAACAACTCCCAAGGAACAACAGGCCGAGCTCCTCAAGACCCTGGAAGCATACACGAGTGGAAAGAAAGGCGGCATCGAGATCAACATTCGTGAGCGATTAGTATATATTCTGCAATCTTACGATCTCTTCAAACAATTCAGCCACAACAGGTACTTGCCTAAACCCCAGGACTCGGTGGGCCAAGATAGAAGCAAAGAAAAGGGCCGAGGATTTGGAAGTATTGAGGATATCCACAACTCCCTCCATAATTTTATTGGCGGAAATGGGCAAATGTCAGATCCTTCTGTCTCTGCATTCGACCCGATATTCTGGCTGCACCATACGTGAGTAATGAGTGATCCGGTTTCGAACCGCTCGGCTGACATTGTTGAAGGAACATAGACCGTCTGCTCGCAATCTGGCAGGGCTTGCGTGAGAACCCAGATCTAGATGAGGCCTGGGTTACACCTCAGCCAGCAAATTTGGACAACTGGTCCACAAAGACAAAAGGAGTTGAAACGAACTCCTCGGATCTGTTGCCGTTCTACAAGACCTCGGAGGTATTTTGGAAGTCTAGCGATGTTCGCAAGACAACAGATTTCGGCTATGCATACCCTGAAACCTACAGAGACAATAAGCCCGTCGATCGCGACAGCATCAAGGACGCAATTCGTACCCTCTACTCATCCGCATCGATTGCCAACATCGCGCTGGCTAAGAGGGCCGGAAATGAGGAGCCCGAAATTACACTCAAGAAGCGCGCCATTAGGCTAGCGCAACTCAAGGAAGTCGACGAGCCTGCGACCGCACTGACGGCACTTCGCCTTGCTAATTCGGAGAAGCCCGCCGTTGATTCCAAATCATTGGAACCAATTCTCGAGCCTATAGCGGTCCCGCCAATCCAGATTGGTGATGAACGATCGGTGCTCGACTTCATCAAGAACGAAACTTACCTTGAGTGGCTTGTCAATATCAAGGCGGAAAAGCATTCCCTTGGCGGCAGTTACCAAGTCCACGTCTTCTTGGGCGATGTGCCGTCGGAAGAGTCAACTATTCTTTATCCAGCATCGCCATATCAAATTGGTACCTTTTATCCCTTTGGCCAGCCTGAGGCTACTGGTTGCGGAAGGTGCAAGGAGGACCAGGCTGCTGGTCTACAGATCACGGGCCAGATCCCGCTCACAATTGCGCTTGTTGAGCGATACTTTGCTGGCCAACTACTTGATCTCGAAGTGGACACCGTCAAAGCATACCTGCAGAAGAATCTCCACTGGGAGGTCGTCGACGGAAATGGCATTAGACTTAAGGAGAACAACAACAGAAATCTCGTCAAAGGCCTGCTTGTTGGTGTCGTCAGCAATGAGGTTAAGCTCCCCAGCACTCCAGATGGATTCCCCAGTTACTCCGACTATGTCACGATCTACCCTGAGATTACGACCAAGGCAGACGAAACACAGGGCGGTCGTGCAGAAGGAACTGGAGTCACGGAGGAGAACAAGCATTCCTGCTACTAATTGGCTAGCAAGGCCAAAGGTATCGATGGAGATGGCTGGAGGGGCCAAGGTCGTACGCCTTTGGAGCCTGAAGTGGTTTTAGATCGCAGTTCAACCTGTGATATTTCTGTACCAATCCCTAGAGGATGAAATCAATTAAGCCTCTCGAGAAGAGGTATCCATTTTGGAATTTGTTAAACTTTCTGTGCCACGAGCATTTTTGCCATGAATGTACCGCGCAAGTGAGGGCTTTCCAGAGTCATGACACTCATCTCAAGTACAGGTTCCAATGTTTTGGTCAGTACTTGACGACCCGAAGTAGATATTATTCCCCAAGAGCATCACATGCATAATCGATACAGAGCTTGATCTGAATCCCGAAGGTCACATCAGGTTGCGCATTATCCGAAGGATCAGTTACCACCTTGCTGAGGTAAGGATGGAACACCACTGCAACTGATTTGAGCATGCATCATTAGTTAGCCAGCTCCAATTTAGACTGCCGATATGCGCCTTCAATATCGCGCCTTAATCCAAAATTACACCCGCCACTCTCAAGTTGAACCGGTTAATCTATGCTTCGCGTCCACTCCTCAAGTCTACCCGCGTATCAGGTGAAACTCTAGGGAATGTTATTTCTGAATATTCTTAAGCGACATGTGCATGTTTATGAAACGCTAGTCATCTTGTGAGAATGCTATAGTTATTCCAAACGTATCGCTCTGTACTTCTCCATGACGTCGGGGTCAGGGTACCGATCCTGCTTTCAAATTCTACCGCAATTTCTGTCCAAGTGCTTCAGACGAGACTCCATGCTCAAGGTTCAAGACTGCAGAAAGTTTAGCATCATATTTCCAACCACGGCATTTTGCAATACTGAAGCCGTAGCTCATGTGGCGTTCGGGTACACGGACGGTGGCCTTGAAATGACCTGATATCAAATGCTAGTTGCAAAGCAAATGTCCACGGAGTGTAGGCTAGCGCTTTAGACTTCTATTCAGCCGCAAAAAGTAATCAATAGAGTCCGAGGGTGTGTATCTTGTAAATGCGCATGGTCAAACCGGGCTAGGTTGTTTGCCGAAGCTTTAGAAGTTTCTTTGCGAATAGATAGTCTTTGTCGCGCGAGACGAAGCCCAAAGCCACAAGCAGAACTAACTTGGATCGGGGTGCATGAAGCCATCCAGTTGTGGCTGTTGAATTTGCTGTACCTGCATCAGCCCTTGTCCCTGCTAACATGGACTTGTGGCTTGCACGCATCTGCTTACTAGCAGCCCGTTATTTAGTTCCAGCCGACGGACCACCGGTAGTTCTGAGGCTACCCTGCCGTCCGTACCCCGGTCCAATATGTGCGATTGAGGCTGCTGACTGCAGGTCAGCCCTTGGGGCCAGACCGTTCTGACGAATTTGATTGTTTTTTTTTTCTTTTCTTACGGCAAATGGTGGCCGAGCCCACTAGGGCTGACGAGAGCTAGTGCTGAGAGGCGGTTGGTGCGCTACGAGAATAGTTTACGCATAACTAAAACTTTGTGCATGGACTTTGTTCTGTGCTTGCAGAATTATACTTTGGTTTGCATTAACATTCTGATGCTGCTTATGGTTCCCTGAAAGTCAATGTCCCTGAAAGTCTATGTGTGACCGTGAGCAACTTTATTTCAACCCCAAATAGAAGGAATACTTTGGACGGTGTATGCATGCTGTATCAAAGCGGGTTTCATTCGTTTCACTATCGTAAAAATAAGAGACTTTTTGAACAAAATGCCCAGAGACACACAAAAAAGGTTTATAAAAAGGTAGCAATACTAAAATTTGAAGCTAATATATACAAATAGTCGTCTCGTTTGGCATACATGCTTTGACTCGCTCATATATTTACTAATTAAAAACAATCAAGAAAGAAACACCAAAGCCGGCAGCATCGTAGGAGCTTAGTAGCCGGTCTTGGTGGTCTTCTTGACATCGAAGCGGTCAAGGTTCATAACCTTGGTCCAGGCGGCGACGAAGTCGGTGACGAACTTCTGCTTGGCGTACTCGCTGCCGTACTCCTCAGAGATGGCGCGGAGCTCGGCGTGGGAGCCGAAGACGAGGTCGGCACGGGTGGCAGTCCACTTGGCGGTCTTGGTGGAGCGCTCGGTACCGGTCCAGACCTCGCCGTCGGAGTCGGAAGCCCAGGTGTACTTGGGGCTCAGGAGGTTGACAAAGAAGTCGTTGGTGAGCTTGCCCTTGCTGGCAGTGAAGACACCCTTGTCGGAGCCGTCGAAGTTGGCACCGAGGACACGGAGACCACCGACGAGGACGGTCATCTCAGCGGGGGTGAGGGTGAGGAGGGCGGCGTGGTCGACGAGGATCTCCTCAGCGCGGGCGCGGGCGGTGCTGTGACCGTAGTTGCGGAAACCGTCAGCGACGGGCTCGAGGTAGCCGAAAGCGCGGGTGTCGGTCTGGTTCTGGGTAGCATCGACACGGCCGGGGGTGAAGGGAACGGTGGCCTTGTAACCGGCATCGCTGGCAGCCTTCTCGACAGCGGCAACACCACCGAGGACGATCAGATCGGCCAGGGAGACCTGCTTCTTGTCATTGTTGAATCCGGACTGGATGGTCTTCAGGGCGGCGAGGACCTTCTTGAGCTGGTCGGGGTTGTTGGCCTTCCAGCTGACCTGGGGCTCAAGAGCGATGCGGGCACCGTTGGCACCACCGCGCTTGTCGGAGTGGCGGTAGGTGGAGGCGGAGTTCCAGGCGGTGGAGACAAGGACGGAAACATCGAGGCCGGAGGTGGAGAGGATCTCTTTCTTGAGGGCGGAGACGTCGGAGTCGGTCAGGGTGTATCCAGAGGCGGAGGGGAGAGGGTCCTGCCAGTCGAAGGTCTCCTTGGGGATCTCAGGTCCGAGGTAGCGGGTCTTGGGGCCGAGGTCACGGTGGAGGAGCTTGAACCAGGCCTTGGCGAAGGCGTCGGCGAGCTCGTCGGGGTGGTCGACCCAGCGCTCGCAGATCTTCTTGTAGGAGGGGTCGTTGATGAGGGCGAGATCACTGGTGAGCATAGTAGCGCGGCGGAACTTGGTCTTGTCGAACGGGTCAGGGTAGTCGACAGTGCCGTTGAGGGCCTCCCACTGCTTGTGGCCGGCGGGGCTCTCGACAAGAGTCCAGTTGTTCTTGATCAAGCTGTTGAGGTAGTCGTTGCTCCACCTGGTGAATTGGTTAGCGCGGGGGGTCCCAAAATTAGCGGCTGATAGCGTCCGTGATGGCGGCTCACTTGGTAGGGGTCTTGGTCCAGATGACCTCGAGACCGGACGTCATCTGGTCGGGGCCGTTGCCCTCGTTGACGCTGTTCTTCCAGCCCAGGCCCATCTCACCGAGGTCGGCAGCCGCAGGCTCGGCACCGATGTTGGCTGCGAGTAATTGTTAGCATAATGCACAAATAATTTTTTTCAGCCGTGGTCTGTGGGGGTAATTACATGAAGCGACGGCGCCGTGGGTCTTGCCAAAGGCGTGGCCACCGGCGATCAAAGCGACCGTCTCCTCGTCGTTCATTCCCATGCGGTCGAAGGCGACGCGGATGTCCTTGGCCGACGAGGCGGGGTCCGAGTTGCCGTCAGGGCCCTCGGGGTTGACGTAGATCAGGCCCATGTGGGTGGCGCCCAGGGGCTTCTCGAGCTTGTCGGCGCGCTCGTTGACGTCGGTGCTGCCATTGTAGCGGACGTCGTTGCCCTTGGGGACGAAGGTGGCCTCGGCACCCCAGTAGACGGACTCGTCAGACTGCCAGGTGTCGGGGCGACCGGCGGCGAAGCCAATGGGGCTGAAGTTCATGGACTCGAGGGCGACGTTGCCGGTGAGCAGCATGAGATCAGCCCAGGAGATCTTGTTGCCGTATTTCTGCTTGATGGGCCCTGTTGCATATCGGTCAGTCATTGCGCCGTTGCGATTGGCTGCGGGGCCGGTTTCAGTGACAACTCACAGAGAAGGCGTCGAGCCTTGTCCAGGTTCTGGTTGTCAGGCCAGCTGTTGAGGGGAGCGAATCGCTGCTGGCCCATGCCGCCACCACCGCGGCCGTCAATGGCACGGTAGGTACCGGCGCTGTGCCAAGCCATACGGATGAACAGACCGCCATAGTGGCCAAAGTCGGCAGGCCACCAGTCCTGAGAGTCAGTCATCAGGGTGTGCAGATCCTTCTTGAGAGCCTCATCTGTGGTCGGTTTGGTTAGCGCTGATGTTTGACAATTGTGGGGAACGGGAAGCGAGAAAAAAAGAAACAAGAAACAAAAGTGGTGCAGGAAAACAGAGAAACAATTCGGCGGTGACTACTCACAGTCGAGGGACTCAAAGGCCTCGGTGTAGTCGAAGTCCTCGCCCAGAGGGTTGTACTGCTTGGAGAACTGGCGGAGGACATCGAGTCTCAGAGCGCAGGGCCACCAGTCGTGGCTCCTGGTGCCACCTCCGGCAGCGTTGCTCAACTTGGAGCATCGTCCAAAGTTCTCGGGGACTTCCCTCTGGAAGCCAGTGTCCCGCTTGGCGGCGCCAGAGAAGGGACACGAGGTTGCGTCTGCGGCAGCGAGGAGCTGAGCGGCTATCAAGAGCCACCCGGACAGGTTAGCATGCATGTTGGGGTTTGTTCAAAGAGAGTGAATGAGTTGGTAGTGATGGGGGGAAAACGAATATCTCCAAGTGGAGAGGATGCGGTCGTTTTTAAGTCGGTTGACGTCTGAGGTCCGGTAAGGCGACGGCTTCCGTGGATCCCAGATTGTCGGCCTCGGGGCGGGATGATGGCAACTCAAATTGAGATGCTCATGGGTTTGAGGTTTAAAGTTTCGTCCCCGTCGAAGTCTAGAAATTCTAGATGCAGAAGGCAGTATGAATCGGCAGTTCCGGGGTGAGAGGAGCAGGAGAGCAGACGTCACGTCTTTATTAGGAAACAGGTCGAGATTCTCCGTCGACCAGGATGCAGGCTTGGCCTAAGGTTTTGATGTTATAAATTGGCCCAACTGCATTGGCTCGGGCGTGGAATATTGGCACTAAGCCGCCGGGGGGCGGACGAAAAAGCTGGATGACGGAAAGATACGCCATCAGCAACACGCCCCCTCACGAATTGGATTCCGCTGACCAGTTCCGTGGCCATGTTCATTCTCCTTGTGCTGTGCTGGCTTGGCATCACCCGCATTGACGTCCAATGGGTTTCCCTGCATTACTTAAAATGAGCCACGCGCCGGCACTGTTCCCTGCCCCAGATCCAAGACACTGCCGGGCCTATCGTGGCTCCGGGCCCGCCACCTTGGACAAAACAGGCCAAGTGGGTGCAACGCTGGGCAGACCCCCCTTAATATCACCTGATCAGTGCATCCCGGGTCTCACCTAGTGCATAACGGACGCCCCTATCGCGGTGCAGCACGATGCTCGATTGAGGCTCGGGGGGCTGGCCCAAGGTGAGCGTATGGGGCGGCGCTGTCGACGGGCCTTGCTTGGCACGCCTCCGTCACATGGCATGCTTGTATCACATCATACATTTTTGTTGGGAGAGATACAAGGTGGGGTTGTCCTGATTTAGAAATGGTGATTACTGTACTCTCCCTGTCGATCCTCTGTGCGGTGTTTTCGACGGGCTGTTGGTACTGTCTCGGTCTTGGCATGGGATAAAGATAGACTGGCCATGCCACGTTCTGACCGTCTTACAATGGCTGGCAACCGGCGCCACAGCATAAGCCGCCAAGGCTCACGAGCTGAGCAGCATGGCGAAAAAGTGAGTCGACGATTGTGATTAACAACAGAGTCAAAGTTTGAGTATAAGCCCATCAGTGCGGGGGAGGGGGTGTGGTGATCCCAGTACAGGGACTACGCCACAAAGCCAAATAAAATAACGCTCCCCCGGCAGCGATGTCCAGTGGCTTGAGGACAGGCTTGCGGGCGGGCTATAGGCAGGCTATAGGCAGGCCAGGGAGGGCTTGCCTTGGTGGTCGTCCGTCCCGCGGGCCAAGGAATCGGGTAAAGGAGGGGGACGCTGTCCCCTCGGCATCTGGGAGTTTGGGGCTTGCAAAAAGACCCTGGTTGCCAGCCTGTCGTCCTGCTTCTCTAGGCTACGTCGTTAGCCCACGAGTCGAGCGAATCCCCGTGCGCAGCTTGTAGACGAGCAGTTCGTTGCTTAGTGTTAAGTTCTTAGTCAGTGATTATGAAACTGCGTCGAGAAAACCCAAATCAAACTCTATATATTGTCCGACCTTAATTGAACCTGCTTGCTCGTCGAACAGTCCGACAATTAGGTTCATGGTTCAGGTTCAGGGGGGCTCGCGGCCCAAGATTTGACCGCCTGCAGGGCCCGGCGTCCCTCTGCGCAGCCCTGGGGACAATCGGAAAATTAACAAGCCCGCCCGCACACCACCACCAGGACAAGCCCAGGCGAGCTAGCCTAGCGCTCCCCGGTGAGGCGGTGGATCGCGGCTGGCGAATGGAACCATCCCAAATGGCAATCCCTCTGGCCCGGCTGTATCCGTCGCTGCGCTGTAACTCTGCCAGCCACATGCGATCAAAACACCACCATCAACCATGTATGTAGTCTACATTGAAGTTTGTGTGTCTATGTGTATGTGTGGTGCTGCGAACCCCTCCCCCACTACCCGACGTCTCACTTCCCACTGCGACACTGGTTGCCCATTGCCTGCTCTGCCTCTGGTCTACATAATGATGCTCAAACAGGCTATGGCCGGGGAATCGGTGCAACTCGCACGCTCCTTCGGGAAGGAACACGCCGGGTGCCCCCCATGGTGAGATTTAAGGGATTACATAGTCGGAGTCCGATAGACTCCGTCGTCAGTCGACGGCTGCGCCAGTCCACACCTCGCTACACAGCCTTTGTGTGAACTAGACTTGGCAGAAGCCAAATGATGCCTAGTAGCCAATTGACGTCTCCTTCCTGACACCGCTTAGGAAAACTGTTTGTAATCGCCGATCATCCCACAAACCTCAACTGACAGCTGCGGGTGGGCCGCTGTCAATGAGTCCCTCGCATGCGCACGTCAGGTATACGAGAAGACGAGTGAGATCAGCCGCTCACCACCAAGCTTTCCCCGCCAAGGAGGCGCAAGCAAGGCCTGCAAGCCACGGGCCAGACCGACCCATGACACCGTGGAAAATACAGCACCCATTTGGGGCAAAGGGATGAGAAAAAAAAGAAGGCAATTAGCCTTACGAGGATCTCCTCTCCACAAGGCCTGCAGACGCATTAAGCATATAGTGGAGTTTTTCCAGAGCAATCCCAGTGCCGAGAAACGAAACCATACACACAGTGACAAGACGTGCTCTCGGGCCAGGGCCTACCCTCGGCAAATTCTCCATATCCACTTATACCGGGTCTCGGCGGGGGACGACACCCGCCGCCGTGATAGAGCTGACGAATCCAAATCTTTTTGAGACCTGCCAAGAATCTGCGTGATGTTTAGATTAAATCCAGCAAAATAAACCCCGCCATTATATGCACTTTTGTCCATTGTCGGGCCAATATGCTACCACATCTCGGAAACGCTGCCGTTCTTGTAGGAGTCGTCGGCACAAACGGATCGATCGGTAACTTTCCCGGCCTTGGATTCGCTTAAAAGAGACCAGAAAGAAAAGAAAGAAAAAAGGTCCTAAAAATCCTAGGTCGAAATGTTGCAATAGCCAAGAGTGCCTGGCAAGGAACCCCTGTAACCCGCCGGCCGATGATTGTCAAGGGCACGCTGCAGCATCCTGGCATGTCCCATGAGCCAATCAGATCCCTGCTTGCGGCGCAGTGACTCCAAAAGAGATCAGGGTTGTGAAATCGTCGAGCATAGGCCATCCTTTTCGCCGTAGTCTTTCCGGTTCGGAACAGAAGTCTAAGGAAATAGCGGAGGGTTCAGCCAGGCTCTAAGCGATCGGCACGTTGCAGTCAATCTTTCTCCGCGCTTACCAATCACATGTTTTGCGCAACAGTAGCTTTGGCTTGGCAGTAATGCTGCCCTCAAACTTGATATTGGTCTTGTACCTGCATGAGGGCGGCGTTGCCGCAGGTGCTGTGAAGGTTTGCGGTAACAGAGAATCCTCCTAGCCGTGATGAGGAAATAACAAGATGGCGGTACTAATGCGAAATTCAATGCGAAATGTTCAGGGTCAAATTGATGCCCATCATCCTCGGATGCGCAAGGGGCAGGCTTATCCTACACTCTTTCACACGAGGCGTTGAGAATATACCAACTCTGTCGAATAGACCCTATTCGTCAATGCTGTGCTACTGTGTAGTCGTGCGGTCTCACGGATAGTCTTCTGCTCCAAACTAGCTGTGCACTTCTGCGGGAGGATCTTGCATCTCCCCAGATACCCGCCTTTCGGCACATATCTCGGCTTGATCCGGACGAGTGCCGTCGATTTGATTGCCAATTGCCTCATTGCCCCCTCTTTGATTTGCCCGGTGGACCTCAAGATCGCTCGTGTTCAATTTGAGTTCATCTCTGCGATGACCTCTTTCAGCAATGTCAGCAATGTCAGCTTTCACGAGTCGTTGTTGACGACCAGTCAGTGCACGCTGAAAGCGGACGAAGGATTTGATTAACGCAGACTTGGATCTCGTCAGCCATGCAGAAGTAATCTGTACGGAGTTATTCTGTGCTTGTTCTCGTAATATCTCAACTTTGGGAATGGGCCCTTGATATTTCGTTACCCACATTCAGGCATTCTCGTTCTCGTTCCCGTTGGAAGATTCAGGATTCCAGAACATACACTGGAGGATCTCCCCGCATCGTCCTAGCTTGGCTCCAGAATCAGTTCTGGCTCCACCTCGCCAAATCAAAGGTTAGTGTACTGAGTTTAGTTTTTCTGCTGTGCCTTACGAATAACGTCATCGGCAACACCTTTGGTCATGCCTGAATATTCCAGTGTGAGCTGGCAGGGGCTCTTCCCATTTCGATGTAGATGTAAAGTTGTAATAGATATCAAGTTTGCAGTTTTGGTAACTCTTCGCCGGATTTACTAGTCATTAGTAGATGCCAAGCTATGAAATGAAGGTGTCTTTTGGTTCGTGTTGTAATTACACCGATCGCATCGGCTTGAGGATAATGTGGGTCTTGGACCCCCAAATAAAGGAGGCTCAATACTATGACTACAAAAGATTGCAAACGATGGAATGATATCCGCTTTGGCACATTGAATCAAAACCAAGTCATAACATTTTTAAGACAACATTGGTATTTCCAAGTTGCATTACTACTGCTTTGTCTCTTTATTTCCCGTATTTAATCATCACTATTCATGCCTTATTCCAATTGCACGTATAGTTAGTGGTTGCTGTTGGTGGAATTACCCTGTAGCCAGTCTCGATATCGTGAGGAAGCCCGTGCTCCGGGCGCAAGTTTCGCGTGTCTGAAATTGTGACCTACATTTACCCGCCCAGGCTAAAACTCAAACGAGAGAAGCACGCCTTAGTGGGGTAGGCAGACAGGCATGTTCCACATTCTCCGCCTTGTGGGAGATGATTGTCTTTGCATCGGTCTGCAACGCTCAGATTCGGGTGTATCCCGATTCAAGTTGCAAAGACGAAGGTAACAGCAACGTGCCAGGGCCACTCTAAAAAAAGCCCTCCCCCGAGGAGAAATGGCGCAACAATGTTTCCTTGATTCCAAAATAAACAGTCACACAGGGCACAGGGGTCGTTATGTGGGGGCAATCACATTCCTTGGGCTCTTGGCATTCCTTCATTGGATTCTGCTGGTTGACAACGCGCGTATTGTGATTTCACATATTGTGGTTCCTGTATTGGATAAGAAAAAAAAAGCACGGTGTTGTCCTGTGATTTCGCTTGCACTTGCTCAGTTTCAGAGCCACAAATCAAGTACGATTTGCCTTTTCGACACCCGTAAGCACTGTGCCATTAAGCTAGCCTCATTGAACAGGGGTCTTGCCTGCATCATTGCGTCACTATTTCCGCTTATGGCAGCTATTATCCAATCTTTTTCAGGCTAAACCAAAGGGCGTGTTCCTTCTATCCAATAATGGCGACCATGATTCCAAAACAACTTATCAGTTTCCCACCTGCCCCTCTCGAAACATTTCCATTATAGGAATCCCGCAGACTCAACCAAGACGGATTGCATAACAATGGTTCGACAAATGACACCGCTCGAGTGAGTCCCCAACATTGCAATGGACTCGAGATTATTTAGGCTGAATATGCACACTGTTGCTAGTTCATCATTGCTGTGCTTGCCGTACGAGCTTTCGAATTTTGGCACGAATAGAGGCTTGGGAGCGTGTAGAAGCCGTATAGCTCAATCCGAATTGGACGTCCTCGATTTGGCTTGCTTCCATTCTCCAAATCTTGGCATTGAGAATTCTTGAAATATTCCACGAGTAATAGAACCGTGTATCTTGAGACTTTATAGCATAAAATGGCGACTCGAAGGATCATCAAACCCCAAACACTTGCGGTTCCACGGGGTAAACGCCACCATGAAGTGCCCACTGTTTTTTGCGACAATCGTCGGGGCTGTGGCAACCCCGATAGCCAGTTCTCCATCGTACTTGCAATGGATGGCCGACACGTTCATCCAGAACGGGGTTTCGCCTAAAAAGAATTATGGCGAATCAACATTGTACAAGGGCTTCGAGATGGCCTATGAAATGACAAAGAATGAAACATACCTCGATTGGTATAGAGGCCAGATTGATGGAAATGTCGTCTTGGAGAATGGCTCCATCAATGGTTGGGATGGTTCGTTCTCGCTAGATCATTACCGGATTGGCAACAATTTCCTGTACTGGTACCAACGTACCAAGGAAGACAAGTACAAAATCGCGGCCAAGACTGTCCGGGAAATTCTGAACGGCCACCCCCGTACGCCTTCCGGCGGTTTTTGGCACCGCAAGCCCGTCTATCCCAACCAGATGTGGTTGGATGGCATCTTCATGGCGGATTCATTTTACTCAAAGTGGACCAAGCTCTTTGATAGTGATAACACTACAGCATGGGACGACATTGTGCTCCAATATGATCTGATTGAGGAGCATTGTCGCAACAAGACGTCAGGGCTGCTGACACACGGCTATGACGAGAGCAAAGTTGCGGTTTGGGCCGACCCAGTGACTGGATCTGCTCCTTTGGTTTGGGATCGCGCCGTGGGTTGGTATTTCATGTCATTGCTTGAAACACTGGAGGTTTTCCCCAAGAAGCACGCTGGGTACAAGAGACTCCTGTCATACTTTACATCACTCGCGGCTGCCCTCAAGAAAGCACAGGACAGCAGCGGTGGATGGTGGCTGATCATGTCTGAGCCTTATCCTGGAATGAAAGGAAACTACATCGAAACTAGCGGATCAGCCATGTTTACTTGGGGTTGGCTGAGGGGAATTCGGGCGGGATATCTCAGTAAGCGGGAGTACCTTGGTGCAGCTTCAAAAGCATACAACACTCTCGTCGATGACTTTGTCTATCATGAACCCAACGGAACCATAACCCTGATGGGAACTGTTGACGTGGGTTCACTAAGCTCAAACGGCTCATACGAGGTAAGTAAATATCTCTTCCATTCCGTTGATGCATGCCAGTCAACAAGGCTAATGAGCAATAGTATTATATTTCCGTCAAAACCACGCCTAACGACTACAAGGGAACGGGACCATTCATGTATGCCTCCTATGAGTGGGAAACATGGGCAAGCAAGGAATAAAAAGCCTCAGCTATTTGTTTGTGATGTAACATGTCCAGAATGTAGTGATTTACACCATTTTTGAAAGACCTCGATGTTAAAAATGCCTGCTATCTATTTTTAATTATGGTTGCGAATCAGCAAAATAGGAAAGAAAAAAAAATGTACAAATGCTTAGCAAACACATTGAAGTTGTCATGGACAGCGCGATTACGTCACATTGAGCCCGAAATTTGACGGTTAAAAGAGTCTTGTTTCACTGTAGCAATAGATGAAGGTGGGAGTTAAATTGAGAATATTGCTCTTAATTTAAGGCTTGATATTCGTACATCTTTCAACTAACAATTTGCTCCATACTGGATAAGTAAATCAGCCAATTCCCTGCTTTCAAAGCCAACAGCAATATCGAGTGGGCTTTGGTTTAACTCGTCAACCTTATTCGGATCGGCACCTTTATCAAGTAGTAGTTTTATTGTATTCTCGTGACTCATTTCGACAGCCAAAGTTAATGGTGTGTGGCCACCGCGGTCTATTTCATCAATATTGCAGCCCTTTTCTAAAAGAGATGAAATAAGGCTGCCATGTCCTTCTTGAGCTGCCCAGGATAGGATTGTTCTATTATCATAGAACACAAAACTCTTGACGAGCCGTTCTGCGATGATAGAACTATCACCCTCCATTGAAGGTGAACTTATTAGAGAAGAAACGGCAGCTGTGTGGCGTCTCTTCAATGCAGCAAACAGGGGGTTCTATACCTCCCCCCTCTGATGTCAATTTGTGGGTGGTGTCGGAGCCATGCTCGTATAAGTTGCGAAAGTCCGAAGTGCGCGAGTATGTAAAGAATGCCTACTTCCTGACCTAAACTAGTTGTTTCATCTGTTTCACGTTTCCACATGGATTCAAACGCAAAAGTATTTGATAGAAGGCGCCACCTCTTGACTGGGAATTGAGACAGAAATTCATACTGACAAACTGCATCTGCAGCAGCATTGGCGTGATACAGAATATTTTCAGTGGCATATCGTAGAAAAGGGTTGGAATCAGTCATTACCAGAGGTACGATGTCGATGGCTCCGAGTCTATCGATAGCATTCTCCTCTTCCGAATTTCGTTTTAAGTATTGTTTTATGTACTCGTCACAGCATTGCTTCAGGGTGTCGTGGCTAAAGCCCCCCCAAACAAAACCGTAGTCTGGCCATATTTCAAGAAAGCCATTGTCCTTAAGAAAGAAATCCCTCACTGATTCATGAATAAATTGCACCTCCGGATCATTGTAACATACTGTTTCAGCCAGGCCTTTGGAGGAGCTAATGATATATCGCTCCATAGCTTCATGGCTGTCACGTGGAAGTTCTGAATCGACCTCGTCCTTCAACAATAGTCCGCCCCAAAGAGCATGATAATATTCGTGTATTGTTAACCGCCTTCTTGCATGAAGAGTCCACTGAATGCATAGTGAGAGGTCCTGCATATTCTCATCATCCCGCCTTAAGATGTCTTTGAACAACTGGCTCAGACTGGCTGGGAGCTTTATCAATCGATTTGTCATAGCGAGCCGCCCCCGTCTCTCTTCCCTATTGAGGATATCGACGACCAAAACCACCCAAAGAAACACACCAGAGGCTTTGCCAAGAATTTGAGATCGCAGTTCTTGGAGGGCGTTAGGTTCAACTCTCAGATGATGATCGACATAATCCGCTAAATCCTGACAGTGGCCTAATTGATTCTCAAGAGTAATCCTGGATCGCCTTTTTAAATCAAAATAAGGGTAATGTCGGCTCGAGAAGCAAATTCGAACAAGTGTGACACCAACAGTTGAACTCTCCGCTAGGTCTTCGAAGTATCGAATCATATCCATGGCTTGCTGCTCATCACACTCATCTAATGCATCAATAAAGCAAGTAAATGAACGATTGCCGAGGTTTGAAACAGCATCAACAAAGAGCTTTTTGAGAACAAATAACGGATAGTAGTAGTTGCCATCTTGTGGGATTGTGTCCAGCCCATCCAGCAAGATTTGGAGGTCAGGAAAACCTTCGAAGATTTGAAATAGCAATGACCTGAACATTCCAGGGATGGACTTTTCTAACGGATTACCTCGAGCATTAAAAAAGAAGGACACTGTCATATGTTCCTCGTTATTTTTGGGCATTTTTGAGAAGAGGAATTTCATAATTGTGGACTTTCCCGCCCCTGGCTTACCACTAATCCACAAAAAGCCACAGTGTTCCTCTGCCTTGCTGGGATCAATCCACGTTTGATAAGCGATGCGGTTAAGGAACCATTGGCATGTCTGAGAATGTGCTCCTTGTATTGTTTGTTGACGGGCATACATTCCATCGAACTTGAAGGAGTCTAAAATCCTTTCCCGACTATTTTTAAGCCGGATTTCGCCTAAATACCAATGTGAGTAGGCTTAAACAAGGTTTCTGAATTCAAGGCTGACATACCAGTCTCGTGCCCACATGGGCGCTTAGTATGGGCTTCTAAGTGAGCTTTTGCCACAGGAAGCTCTGATATCAGCTCCCTTGCATATGCTGCAGCAACAGTTGCAGCAGCATATAGTATTGAGTTCGCTCGAAATTTCATCTCGGTCTATGGCGTTTCTCATGATTTGGTTGCCCGAGGCAATAGCGCCATAGTGTATTTTTGGTTCGTCCGAGCTGCGATTTGCTCGTAATACAAGCCCAGATTTCACGCAGTTCTGACAACCATCTTCCGATTCTATGTGACGGTATGTAGCTTGAAATAGCATATCGGGATATGATGGTTTTTGGTAGTCCAGATAGGCTCCCATCTTCTCTCTCAGTATAGACGAAATTTGACTAGGCCTCAACTCATGCTTTGATCGTAATGCGGACACTGCGGTTCCGAGTAACTGATGGGGCAACCTGGGGACTGCTGTTCTCCTAAATTGCCCCTCTTGCGTGATTTTGCCCATATCATACTGCATTACCCTTGTTCCGACGACAATATCGCCCAACCTCAAGTCGGCCATACTTGGCACTCCACCACCAATGCCTACCATCAAACCAGCACGAATAGATGGGAATGTGCGCTTCATGTTGGTTATTAAATTCGCCGCATTGTTTGTTCCATATTCGTCAATTGGAAGACATGTGATGATGATATTGTGCTCCCGAATACGTCCAAGTAAATAGGAATTATTGTCGTCGTCATTTGCAGGCAGTGCTGGGTGGACTTCATCCAGCATAGCTCGAGCAGCAGCTATCTCTATGTAAAGCGCACAGATTCATGCAATGGAATAAGAGTCATATCGGGATAGGATGTGGTCTTTCTCGAAGGCTTTTGACTCAACATCTTGTCGAGCGCCATGAGACCAATCCATTCTGGCCTTGTCTCCACTCCAACTTTCGGGGAGTATTGGGGGCGTGTCCATCTGCTCGGTAAGTCAAGTCGGTTGTGGTGTCTCAAGTTTGTATCTTGTGCTGCCCGAAAAGCCCGGCATTGAACTTTACTCAAGCAGTGAGTCCGAAATGAAAACAGTAAAATTCAAGCTCACTGCCGCAAAATGGGGTGGGCAATATGCAGCCAGCACGTGAGCGGCTGAGTACAACACCTAACCTCAGCCTTGCTTACCACCCGTTTTCATATTTGAAGAAGATCTCTTCCAATCAAGTGAGCTGAAGGTAAAAATTGACTATTTTCAGATGATATTTCTTGGTCATATTGTGGGCCCCACACGCCACGGAATGAAATAGGTGTATGTTATGTTCGAGCTGCAATTAGTCTCAGCTCAAGACATCATGGCTTAGTGCCCCTTCCATATAAGCTCCAGGAAAAGCAGGCAGAGCGCAGCGCAGCTCGGTACAGCTCAGGCACTATCCCAAAAAAAAAAGATTTCAAAAATACAAGTTAGTCACCTGGTTTGGCCGTTGTTGGAGCTGATCTTGTAGACATTAAAGGCGAACCCAGAGGGGGGGAATCTCCCAAACGGACGATAGGTTCGGGGTCGAGGTTCAGTAAGAAGTAATTAGCCACCTGTTAGGTAAGCTTCGCTTGAGATATGCTGTGTTCCTGGAAGTTAGTGATGAGGAGGATATCTTTAATAGGCTCAGAGTTGATATGTATGTTTGACGTGTCAAATTGCGCCAGGATGATTGCCCTGGCCAGGATATTCATATTGTAAACTACTTCTTTCAATCCCCCATTCGGTTCATCGCCATCTCAACATACTGTTGGCTTGAAACTTATGATTATTTGAGTTTGAGAATAGAACAGTTGAGGTACATGGGGGAAGATGTGATTGACTGCATGCCCTGACGACGTTGGTGGAATGATACCCAAGGTGGTTGCAAGTACGGCGGAATCAGTAAAACTGAATAAGGGGCTAATAGGCTGAAGGAATTCGAAAACGTGCATACATTCTTGCCTGCCAAGGTTTAATTTTCCATGGTACGCCTAGGAAAAATTCACCTCACCGCTTCGGCCCTATATAACCTGGTTGCATTGTCGCTGTGAGCGCGTAGGCTGATAACCGAACCCCTGTCACCACCCATCTTACGGTAGCAAATGCCGGAACACATGCTTTTCATAGGAAGCGCTCTTGGGAGCTTCTGATTTGGGTTTCAGTAGCTTACGAGTCCAGTCAGGCAACTGGAAATTAGACGTGGCTCAAATGAATTTCCACCAATGGTCGCCAAGCGAGATATTGAGAGCGGAGAGGCTAATATATTGACACTAGAGTTCCGCGAGCCACTTCTCCTGCAGTAGATAACCTATTATCTAAGAGTGAAAAGCAAAATATCTCGATAGTACCCAAGCCTATTCTCTACCCACGTGCCTGTTGCCAGACGCAGTATTGCAGCGTCCTGGATCGTCAACATCTATTCGGTAGCCCAATGGAGCAGTGGTGTCCGATCGACCAACTGCGCCGTAACATCGCGTCTGTGCCCCTTGCAGCTCGGGACAGGGATGAGCACGCTCGTGGCCACACCAGGCCCAGCTTTTGCCCCTCAACAGGAAGGCTCCCCCGCTGCGGGTCGTCTTTGGCCTGGACTATAGCGCCTGTTCGGTCGCATGTGGTCAGGAGCTCCTCGTCGCGGACTAATAATGGTTGAGATAATATGTCGGCTATTCTGTATAAAATAGATAGCAGTGCGCGCTTTGGTCTACCGTGATGGATGTTTTCGCCCCATAGAGCAGCAAAAATGAGTCGCTACAATACAGCCATTTGCTCCTTTCTCTTGGCGGCGGCGGGTTGCGCTGCCGCCGCGGATAGTGGCACATTCACTACGCTGACTATGAATGTTGCCGGTATCCCAGCGATCTTCCAGTCCAATGACGTCCCCGGCGATAAGACGGAAAACTCGCTCCTAATTGGAACGTATTTTGCAGAATATGGGTACGATGTTATCAACGTTCAAGAGGTAAGCACTGAGACACTAGTAACCTGGGAGCCCCTCAATGATGGATACTGCGTAAAATAAGCATAATCACAAGATTCATTTGCCATTGCGGCGCTGCCGCACGTCCCTGCGCTTTAAATCAGACAAAAACTAACTCGCTACACGCTAGGATTTCAATTACCATGCATCCATCTACCAGACGGACAACCACACCTATCGTACAGCTACATCTGGGGGTGTCCTTTTTGGTTCGGGTCTCAACACGCTGGCAAATTTTGACTGGATCGACTTTACCCGTGTCAAGTGGGATCAGTGCTCAAATGCCTCGGGCTCTGATTGTCTGACGCCCAAGGGCTTCACATTCATGCGGTTGAAGGTCGCCGATGGCGTCTATATTGACACATACAACCTGCATGCTGATGCTGGTACCGAGGATGCTGACGAGACTGCCCGAACCAGCAACATCAAGCAGGTCGCCGATTACATTGACACATGGAGTGTCGGCAACGCTGTGATGGTCTTCGGCGACACCAACAGTCGATATACACGCACTGCAGACAACATCCGCCTTTTCCGGACACAGAACGGCCTGACTGATCCATGGGTCGAGTTGATTCGGAATGGTGTTGAGCCAACCGTAGAGACCTTGTGCGATAACCCCAGCACAACCAACTACTGTGAGACAGTGGACAAGTTCTTTTATCGCGGCAGCAGCATGCTCAACCTCTCGGCGACCTCATTCAACTATGAGAGCAGCAAATTCTTGCAGTCGAATGGGAGCATCCTATCCGACCACAACCCTATCGGCATCCACTTTTCCTGGTCACTATCATCTTCATTCCGCCAGTCTGCTTTCACTGGAGGGCCACATGGTGATTGGTTCAGTGATCTGCCCACGCTTTCCAAATTGCTGTCTTCGTCATCCTCGTCGTTGAAGCCTACCAAGCTGACTTTCAGTGGCGGTTCGCGTCTTGACTCTGTGGGAATTACTCTGTCCGATGGAACCGCCCTGACCCACGGCGGTACCGGCGGCACCGCTGTCAGCCTCACGCTTGGCAGCAGCGAGTATTGGACCAGCGCCAAAATGTGCCAGGGGCAGAAGGACTCGCAAACCCGTCTCTTTTATATTTCAGCTACCACCAGTGCAGGGAACACACTCTCAGCTGGTGGCTCTACGAGCGACTGTATTACCGTCACTGCACCGGATGGATGGCAGATTGTGGGCTACCTAGGCCAGGATGGAGACGAGATTGACCAATTGGCGCTTATATTTGCCAAGAAGTAAATTGACCTATGTGTGATGAGATAAGAATTTTGAAGCTACGAGGGCACGTTTTTGGGGGGTTTAGCTGTTTGGCCGTTCTTCTTCTAAGATACTACTTTTTCGCACAGTAGGACATTTTATGCAGTTTAAAATACCATTTTTTGTGTTACGTCAAATATTACGGATTTTTATTTGTGCTGAGAAAAGTCCGGAAGACATTTCCCTTCGACGAATGTTCTGTGTCCGAGACGTTTATAACTTGCTTTACCATGTATAATTAAATATCATTCCGAAGTGGCTCATAGGAAAATGTCTGCTCAATGACAATGTCGTGGCCACGTCTTTTTGCAATCTGGGTGGGTAAAGAATGAACGCAACAAGGCTTCAATCTTGTAGAATGAATCAAATTAATCTTCCATTATTAATGTTATGAATGATATTGTTTCAACCAATATATATATACACTCCGTCGGCCGTCTCTGGATCCTAGCTAGTTGTCTATCAATCGTAGCTGATATACATCTGGTCAAACCCAATAGTCGTCCAGTTCTTGGACTCCGTATTGTAGGTCAAGTTACTGGGAGACCATTGCTTCTCCTGTGTTGCTCCAGAGTAGACGCTGCCTCCCGCAATTGGTCGCGACAGTTTGTTAGCGCCTGACTTGACGGTAAAGTTTGCCAGGCTGACCTCGTATGCATTTCTTGACGCGACGGTGGGGCAGCCGTAGTAGTTTGCCTCAGCACTGTCCTGCGTGAGATGCAGCTCAAAGTATCCGCGGTAATAGCCTTCGGACCACTGCAACTCTTCATTGTCGCTGATGAGCTGTCCAGACTCCGAGTTTGCCAACTTGATATTCTCGCTGAAGCCACTGGATGAGACAGCGGTGCCGGCAAATTCAACGCCGATAGAACCAGACCCAGTGTCTGAGTCATAGTCCTCCTCACCCAGCCATACAAGGTCAGAGACCCAGTTGGCGTGACTGTCGCCAGCAAGCATAATGTTGTTGCCAATGTTGTTCGAGTACATGTGCTGCAAGGTCCTGTTCTTGTTGGCCATATATCCCTAAACTATATTAGCACATTCTCGCACCAAAGATGGTTTGAAAACCTACATCCCAGGCGTCCCCATTGATGAGAGTGCTGTATAAAGATGTGATATTCAAGCGGGAAAAGACGATTTGGTTTCCAATGACACGCCAAGTTGCTCCGCGGTCTGATGATTTTGAAAGCTGGCGGTAGAACCAGTTCTCTTGGTGCGATCCCATGAGGGTTCTGCCAGCATCGTCATGGATGTTGTAAATGAGGTCATCATTGGCATAATCTAGTGATGGGTCAACATCCAGATCTCCAGAACCAGTCGGGTGGCCTTACTTGTAGTAACACTGCGGTCATAATTACGAGTGTCAAGCATGATGAGATCAAATAGGTTGCCAATTTGGAATGACCTCCAGATACGTAGGTTGTCATCCTAATTCACGTTAGCTTCGTTTTGCTTTGTTAGATTTAAAATTCCACCAACCAAGTCAACTTGACGAATCGGCATCCACTCAAAGTAAGCGCGCACAGCATTCATCTTGCGCTGATCAACACCCATACCGCCGGCCGCCTTGAATGATGCCTCAGTGTTTTGAAGGCTAACAGAGCCATCACGATAAACGTTATCGGATACCTCTTTGGGAAATGTTAGTTCTGAACCAACGCTTTCACGACATGTCCGATCGCTACTAACCATGGTCATCCCAGACAGTAATCCAAGCAAATTTTTGATGCGCTAATAGTAGATCCGAGTCGGTTCTGTACTGCGCAAGACGGGTACGATAATCATAGAGAGTGAACAACTCGTCAGAGGGATTCGTAGCCCTGGCATCCTTGCTTGCGTTACCAACGCCATACTCGTAGATGTAATCGCCAACATGAACAAAGTAATCAACATTGTCCTTGCGTGCCGCATTTCCATAGGCGTTGAAGTAGCCGTTGGCTACATGGAGTTAGCGATTGAGAGCTCAACCAGAAAGAAGATAATTATCCAACGGCATCGGCTTACGAAAGTTGCTGCAGGAAAATACTGCAATGCTTGCCTTGGAGACATCTTGGTCGGAAGAAGGCGTGGTCTTGGCACGACCAACCGGGCTTTTGTTTGAAGAATCACAAACGCTGAATTGGTAGTAGTATGTAGTCCAGGGCTTCAGTCCGGTGGCTTCGACCTGCATTGGTGTCAATGATGGTGTCGGTGATAGACAGCAATTATGAGTTTACCTTTACTGTAAAGTCGATATCCGATGTAGTATACGCTTTGCCGCTGCTGACCACGTCTTGAAGCTTCTCATCTGTAGCAACTTCGTATTTGACGCAAACGCGCTTGGAAGCCGCCTCAATGAAAGTTTCGGTATCGTGGTTGAAAAGGGCCACAGGACCTTGGACAGTTGCGTTGCTCTTGTCATTCTGAAGTTGGGGCGAAATTCTCGTCCAAAGAATGATCGAGTCGGGGTACGGGTCACCAGATGCGACGCCGTGCGTAAAGTTGAGCTCGCTCGCGCTCCATGACGAAGTGCTGGGATGGGACTGAGAGCCCGACGACCGCTTGAAGATGCCAGCGCTTCGTTTCAGGACTTTTGGCATGTCCAGCCCGAGCGCATCATGCCGCCGGGACGGGCTCAGGTAATTGAGATTCCCGTCCCAGCTGGCCGCGGCACAGCTGGCCAGAAGCAGAAGCGAGCCGATTGATGCGTGCATAGCTGCCAGAAAGCACAAGGTGTTCCAGGACGAGATTGCGCCTGGCTGTGAACATGTTCCGCAAACGTCCCCGGACGGCAATCAGCTCCATATTTATCAGCACCGACATTTGCCCTTGCATGCGGAACTGCCGGGATTAATCCAAGGTCTTAAGCATAGATCAAGGTCTCTTGAAATGATTGAATCCATTGTCCAATGGGGCGCGCGGCAGTTCGGATTATCATTTCTCTGTTTCTCCCCGGCGGGGTCATTTACCCTGCAATGACACGGTAGGATAAGGTGCAATAGGCCGGGATGTGGAGGTTTCACTTCCTCGTGGCTCATGGTTGTAGCGGGATTGGCCCGAGCCAAAGATCTCTAGCATGGGTATCATCCAAAGCGCCCACCGAGGTGTGCAGAAAAACGCGTACAACTCAGTATTGCCCTCGCAAAGTTAAAGGACCTTTGCCGTTATTGCCGTTTAATGGATACCATTCCGGCTGGGGTCCATAATTAGTTCACCAAACCTCGGCAGAGCTCGCAGTTTGCCATCTTGGGTTGATGCGACCGGTGGAGGGCAAGAATCAGCTGCGCAGGAATCTACCTGTCGCCATGTTGGCTACGGTCAGGTGGAATGCTCAGATGCCTCGAAGCGCAGTGAACGCGTCCACTCACGGACCATCATACAAATGACGGGCTCATTTTAACGGTCGAAACTCAATCAATGCAAGAGCCTATCAGTGCATGCGCATGGACAATAGCGAGATAACCAACTACACATCCGATTTTGCCGTGCCTTCAACCTATCAATACACTACCTTTTGCATTATTCAGCGGTAAGTCGAGATGCCTTCCATCTGAGACCGACCGGTTGCCATGACCACCACCAAAGCAGCTCAGTTTGGGCGATAAGGCAAATTACTGTGATAACCCTAACGTGAAACCTAGCCGAATCTAATAAGCATTTTGGATAAAAGTTCAACCATAACAGTTTCTAAATTTCTGTCGCGAAAGATAGAGATGCCGCTATATTGCAATTGAACCTTGAAGAAGTATTTCATACTCTCAATGTATTTCGGGGATAGGACCATGTGTGCATCAGTAATTTTGTGATACATTGTAATTTATTCACAACATTTACTCATGAGAGACAGCTTTTTGGAAGTGAATACCCACAAATCCCTTTTGATATGATGATTGAGACTCTCAGCCATTCTGACGAGTGTTCTGGAACAAATTAATCATTGACAATCGCTATCCCGTGCATCAAGCTTATGGTGAGGAACTCGCAGTTTGTGTTTCAGCATGAAACATTGAGGATTTTTCATGAGATAGAAATTGACCAGTCTCATTAAAGATAAGAGTATCGGGGCATACATTCGACTTTGGGTTCGCTAGGCGTGAAATGACCACCAACGCTGTTTGGAAATATGGAGCCTTTATTATCCGGCGCCGGCTGGCGTATTTAATATAGGGTAGAAGGAATTGAATATTCAAACCATAAAAGCGGCGATGGCTTATCACAAGATGATGTGGGATAATTAATTTACCTAGTTTGTTGGATGCTGCAATGAATCGCGCCACTATTTGAATAAGCTCCGCGCGGTACAATATTCCTGCTGCTATGGTTTGAACCACCACGTTTTGCAGATTGATATCTATCATTTGAATTTCCATATCCAATTTCCTTGTATATCCGAACCCTGATGGCCCGGTTCAAGAAAATGCTGGATAGATTTGGGATCCGCATTTTCCATTCCTACGTAGATTGAAGAATCCTGAGCGGTTATATCATATTGTGAAATGAGACACACAGATGATTAAAGCCAAGGCCAAAGCTTGTCTTGCCGTGGCGCCAGCTAGCGAAATCAAGATCTACGGGGCCACTTGTTTTTCCTCGAGGCGATGCGCTACACCCTGGTAGTTACAGCTGCGATTGGGTTGTTATTTGATTCAAGGAGCATGTGTGGATTCCGGGGCACCGTGACGTATGTGGCAGAAATGTCGGTATGAGGATCTGGCCCCGGCGCCACCGGTTCAAGGAACCATCCGACTGAGACACATTTTTGAGGTATCCGCAGAAACTGCACGAAAACGACTCGTTTACGCCTGTCCTCGCCCTTCCATTGGCCGGGCCCGCTCCACCTGAGGCTTGAATAATGCCGACCGGGTCTCCGAGCAGCCATGAATTCTGGGTATATATGACAATGCCCGGGCGTTTATCTTTGCTAGCCTGATGTCGAACCCGTTGGGTTTGGCGTCTGCAAATTGGAGAGATGGCATCGGAAGATCACCCGCAAAATGGCGGGCTCGACGAAAGCAGCGCAGAAAAGCAGCTCCTGCGGCAGGGCCTCTCTTCTTTTTCGAACCTGCGGTTTTCCATCCGAGCGTTTTACTTTCACCGTCTAGCCACATTTCTCGCTGGTCTTGATCGAATATCGCGAAGCTCATTTTGGAAAGGCATCGCCCCGAAGATTGTCAAGACCTACTCCGCCCGCACTGACCTTTCTGTCCGCGTTTTCCTCCCGAAGAATGGCTCCGATGATGAAAAATTGCCTTTGTACATTTTCCTCCACGGAGGCGGCTGGGTCTCTGGCGACGCGCAGATGGACGACGAGCAGGCTTACCTCCTCGCCAATAAGTATAGCTTCTGTGTAGCGAGTCTCGAGTACCATCTCGGACCACATCACCAGTTCCCAACCGCAATACACGACTGTGCGGCCCTGATTAAGGAAGTCTTGGCCGACGAATCGCTGCCCATAGACCACGGTCGGGTGGTGCTGGGCGGCTTCTCAGCTGGGGGTGCCATGGCACTCGCGCTGGCTCAACTACCAGAGATCTCGCCACTGATCAAATCAATAGTGCCCTTTTTTCCACTAACGGATTTGTCGGGTAGCGTGCGGCCAAAGGGAAAGCCCACGGCCTGGGGGAAGCCAGACAATCTTGAGAATAACCTGCCTCTCTACGACTGGACCTATATTCCCATCGGCCAGAATCTGCACGACCCTCTTCTGAGCCCCATGTATGCAAACCGGAGTCAAATACCCCATCCGGTATTCATCGTCACGGGCGGTGCAGATATATTACGCGTTGAGGCATGTGTGCTGGCCAAACGTTTAGCAGGTCTGCCAGACGATGTTGAAACAGTGAATCCAGAGGAGTGCTGGGAGGAAGGAGAAATAAAATATACATGCGTCAAGGATATGCCGCATTACTTTACGCATCACTGGGAACGCATCAGCGATGCCTCATGGGAGACCCGGCGGGTCAAGGCAAACGAGGACATTTGGAAAGAAGTTTACGAGTGGACATCTAAATTTCTGAAGTGAAGGGAGGCTCTGCTGTTTTTTCTCTCTGGATAGAGTAAAACTAGGATAAGCATACGGATGAATATTATGTCGACCACTGGGCGTCTTTTAAAGCCCCAACCGCCTCCCCAACTGTCATTTCTCCTCGTGCACACCACGAACATAGTTCTTCCCCCCAGTGAAAGAAAATATATGATATGTGATCGCGCTCTCAGGAAGATTGGAGCATATCGCCTTGGATCCCAGTAATGCCAATTCATAATTCCATCGGGATATTGATAAGCGAATATCGCCGGGGAAAAAAACGTTGTGGTGCTTGGCCGACTTGGCAAGGATAATGAGACATAGTTAGTAACGCAGGGCTGCCCCTGTTGAAGATGGTTATTCTAGATCTGGATTAGGTTCCAGAGACTTTTTCTAGAAATCGCGAAATCGATGTTAACTTTTGGTAGAACAACTCCACACTCTCGTGACCCTTGGATGTAGTCTTGGCGATCGTTTTTTCCCCAGCACTTTGACACTAAAACGGAACCTCGATAACAAGGGGAGGTATTCCAATTTGGTTAATAACTTAACTAATAAACAATTTATTGTTTCGGGCGTCGCATAGAAAAACAATGGGAAGTGCAGTGAATTGGAATTGATTTTGACTTGTGCTCTATGCGCATGCATGTCAAGTTTGATAACAGTACATCCCTCAAAAACGTACAAGAAAATTCCATATGCTGCGAATTGATTTTCGTGGCTTGCATATTGCACCTATTACGCAAACCCTTGGTCTCACACCCGTGTGGTCATGTGCGTAGTATGACACAGCGGGGATAAGGTTATCCGAAAGAGTTGATAATGCAGTGGATGAACCGCCTTCTTTTCATGATAACAACTTGATTGAAGCTGATTGGCCTCAGTTGGTCAATTGATAGTCGTCATAAGTCGTCCATGCTTGGCCGCCTAAAAAGTGGTCGCCTAATATTGCAGTCACGTCACGTACCACGCTTGCAATAATGGCTGAGCACTTCCTGATTCGATGCACATTAAACTACCAGAATCACATGCAATTAAAACGGTTTTTGATATGTTACGACTGCCAGCATAAGAGTTACGTCAAATGTGGCAGTGGGCTGTCAGCTGAAAAGTAGACTTTACCTGTGCGCTCAGTCTGAACGCTTGTGGGAAGATAAGCTGATCGAGAACAGTCCGCAGAGGATCCAATGTAACATCTCTTGGCACAAAAATAGGACACTAACTGCCTGAAGTTTTGAACCCGTAACTGGCAGCCAGATAACCAAAAATGTTAATCCTCGATGTTTCAAAAATGATGGCTGGAAATATCTTTACTTGTCGCCGTCATTTCCAATGATTTGCCCCTCGCTAGTTCTTCGTTTGCTGCAGGTGTCATCGATCGGCCTGATAAAGCCTTATCTTGGATTACGCCAGGGGACCCGAATCACCGCTCTTGTCAGCTTACGGTGTGACGGACATTGGCGTTTCAATTCAAGCCCCTTACTGGATCTTGGCGGCTGACAGTACATCAGCCGCATTGCACTTTGCGGCCTACCGACGCAGCCCTTCGTTTTTTTTTTACTTTTTGTTTCGACATGTGATGTCTTATGACGAAGGAATCTTTGTAGCGGGAGCCTAGGAGAAAGGGAAGACTATATAGATCGCCTGTCACTTTGTTTGTCTCGATGTTTTTCGAAAACTTGTCCAAAGTCCCTCATTAGTAGTTCGCTCCGGGGCATAAGACTTGTACGCTGCACTCCGTCTTAGGGGTTCGTTCGAACATGGCTGAACCATCAAACGCAGCCACAAACGGCGCCTCCCACACTAATGGCTCCGGTGTGGATGGTAATCAATATTCCCCCAATGGCTCTTTCCGCCCAAGGAACGGTTACGCCTGGCAAGACGGTCTGGATGGGGACAGAAGTCCTCGTGCAGAGACGGCCGGGCTGCCTCGTGACAGGCCAACCCGTCAAGAGACCCGCCAATTCCCCAGAATTTCGCTTCCAGTTGAGCTGATGAGAGATTCGTACGATGTTGTCGTCATTGGCACTGGCTATGGCGGCGGCGTCGCTGCGAGCCGCATGGCGCGAGGTAGACAGAGAGTATGTGTGCTGGAACGTGGAAAGGAACGGTGGCCTGGAGAATTCCCAGAGACGCTGCCAGACTCTGCCAAGGAGATTCGTGTAACTGGAGAGTTTGCCCCTGGAGACAGAAGGAGCATCCCTGGGTCTCTTGTTGATGGGGGTAATCCGACCGGCCTATATCATTTTGCGGTTGGTGAAGGTCAGAATGTTTACATGGGCAACGGGCTGGGAGGAACAAGTCTTGTCAATGCGAACGTATTTCTGGAAGCCACGCCGGCCGTGCTGGACATGCAGGTATGGCCACCACAGTTAAGAGGTTCGCAAGTATGGAGGCGATGTAAGTTAAATCCAATGGAAAAATCATCCAACGCTTCTGACTTTTCCAACAGATTACGACAGGGCGGCTGAAGTTCTAGAGCCAATTGAATATCCAACCACTGCTCCGGACCTATTAAAGGCAGACTTACTAAAGAGGCAGGCCAGCTTAATGGGAGTAGAAGACAAATTCTACAGAGTCAAGCAAACTACTCGCTTTGAGGACGGCCCCAACAGTACCGGCGTTTTCATGCGAGGGAGCACATTGACCGGGATGGATGCGACGGGCATCAACGATGGAAGCAAATCGACAACCCTCGTAAACTATCTCAGCGATGCGTGGAACTGGGGAGCCGAGATGTTTTGCGAGTGCGAAGTGCGATATGTGACTAAAGCCCCAGGCCGAGAAGGCTACATTATCTGGTTCGCGTGGCATTCGAGCAAGCGTGGCGCGTTCAAGTCTTTCTACGAAGACTTGATGTGGGTGCACGCCAAAAAGCTTGTATTTTTCGGAGCCGGCAGTCTCGGGACCACGGAAATTCTGCTGCGCAGTAAAGAGCTCGGGCTTGGTATGAGTGATGATGTAGGCGCCGAGATGAGCGGAAACGGAGATATGCTTGGTTTTGGGTGAGTATCATAAGCCCTCTCATTTTGCCCTGGCACATCTTACTGACTCTATCCTGCACGATAGCTACAATACTGATTTCGATGCCAACTGTATCGCACAGCCTGACCCTCCATCAAATCGACCAGTCGGTCCATGCATTACGTCTGTTCTTGATTTGCGTGATACCAAGAACCCGCTGGAAGGCTTTGTGGTGGAGGACTGTGCGATTCCGTTAGCCCTGGGGCCATTCATGTTTCCAATGATGGAATATCTACCAGATGAGGCCAAACCAACATATGACGCAATCCGCCGGGCTACAAAGACTGCAGCACGGTTAGGAAGCAAATATCTTGGCCCCTACTTTCCAGATGGCAGTGTCGCCAGAACACCAGCCTATCTAATCATGTCCCACGATAGTAAGTTGCAGTGTCTATTATGCGGTAAACTAATTCTCACATATCCTCAGGTAGTCAGGGAAGCCTCACTTTGAGAAAGGATCAGCCAGTCTTGACTTATTCTGGTGTCGGCCGCTCGGAATCAGTGAATCGTATTCACAAATATCTCGAAAAGATGACTTTGGCGGTCGGCGGAGACTTTATCGCCAACCCAGCATGGACGCTTCTTGGTTCACAGGAAATCACAGTTCACCCTATGTAAGAAATCGTCATTCTTTTCCATCTCGTATTGCTGACGCAGAAATAGCGGCGGGGCTCGTGTAAGCTCGGATGGCACAGGAAACAACGGTGTAACGAATCATATGGGAGAGGTATTTGTCGGCAATGGTACCGAAACTCACTCGGGTTTGGTCGTTTGCGACAGTTCCGTTATCCCGGCTGCCGTAGGCGTTAACCCGTTCGCTACTATTACCGCCTTTGCAGAGAGATCTGTCGAACTAGTGGCCCAGAAACACGAAATTGACATTGATTATGATACACGCAATGGTTGGTCGCAAATGTAGCCTGTTTATATGATGTATTCTGAATCTGACTCATTATAGGTGATCTCGACATGTTTGGGAGCCCTGCGTACCCTCTACCACAGGATGCATCAATTTCAAAGCTTTCAGATGACATCATCAAGGCTGCTAACAATGAAGTCTCTGGTATTGGGTTTTCCGAGGTCATGTCTGGGTTTATCCATGCTAGCGATGATGTGAAAGACTTTGATATTGCAGCCAGAGTTGCCAAAGGGCAGTGCGAGGCTGCCAGGTTCTTCTTGAGTGTCAAATCCTTTGACACCTCAGAACGTACGTGCAAAGTGATCCTACCTGCTATTCATTATTAACAGCTCAACAGTTCTCAACAACAAACTTCACCCCGCCAATTTGACGGGTACGTTTTGCAGCGAGGCCCTTGGTGGAACCTTCATCGTGCATCGGGGCACTTTCCAGCTGTTCAGCACGGATGAACGGCAGCCCAATACTTCCAATCTCGTGTACAATTTTGACATGGTGTCGCCCAAGGGCACCAAGCTGCACTTCAACGGCTACAAGGTGGTCAACACGGCGGCGTTCCTGAACCCCTTTGAAATCTGGCGCCAGACGACAACCCTGTACGTGACCGTTACGAACGCAGACGCCCAAGTGGTCGGGCGCGGGACCCTCCACATCCAGCCGATGGACTTCTACCAAGAGCTCCAGACATTCGAGCCGCAGGGCCCAACGCTTTGGTCGAGGATGACGGCTACAACAGGGTTCTTGGCGTATTTCGCCAAGCAGCTCGCGATTCCGTTTTTCTCCACTTTAGGTCGTCTACAGTGGCCCAGTGACGGAGTCAATGCCACATTAAGAGTGACGAACCCATCACAGGTGATCCCACTCGAGGCCGCTGATGGGGTTAGGACCAAAATGGTCATGTGGGAACCCATCCGCGGCGGCGGTGGGAGCAGTGAAGGATCTGGCCCAGTAGCAGCGGCCCCGACGATCTTCTTCATCCCGGGGGCCGCAGTCGACCACACCATGTTCGCGCTGCCGACAATTGAGAAGAACGCAATCACGTACTTCCGCGAAGCTGGCTATCGGACATACTGCATCACGCACCGGGTTGGGCGCACGCCACTGGCCAAGGAGGGCTTCACACCATATGACGCACGAAGAGACATCTACGCCGCCTTGGCACACATCCGCAAGGTGAACAGCGCCCGGGGCGACACGCGGAAAATATACGTCATCGCCCACTGCGCAGGATCCTTGGCGCTTTCCTGTGGCCTCTTGGACGGCACGATTCCTGCCGAGTGGTTGAGCGGCATCACGGCGTCCATGGTGTTCATGAACCCCAAATTCGGCAAAGTCAACTCCGTAGTGTCTCGCTTCCCCATAGACCAGGTGTACGGCCGTCTGGTTAGCGACTTTTGGGACTGCAACAGCAGCCGCGACGATTCATACGTGCAGCAGCTACTCAATCAAGCTTTGCGCCTTTATCCGGTTGGTGATGCACGTGAGACTTGCCGATCTGTGGTTTGCCACAGGAGCGAGTTGGTGTTTGGCAGGTGAGTTTAGCTTGGCGCTTGCAGATCCGAATTACAGGCTAACCTTGGACCCCCCTTGTCCTGTGTAGGCTCTGGACGCATGAGAACCTGAATGAGGCCACCCACAAGCATCTTGACCGTTTCCTCGGCGGGACCTCGATGAAGTCGCTAGGCTGGCTCATGAATAGCGGGAGAATTGAAGATGTGACAGCCAACGGACCAGCCTATACCAATTTGGTCACACCAGAGAACATCGACCGGCTCAAGGGTGTCCCCATCCTGTTCTTGGCAGGTACCGGAAACATGGTGTTCACTGCCGAGAACACGGATACATCGTACACGACTCTGTGTAACGCACACGGTAAACAGTGGTATGAGAGGGAGGTCTTTGCTGGGAAAGGGCATCTCGACGCATGGATGGGTGCTACAGCATACTTGGATGTTTATCCACGTGTGAGACGACACGCCGACAAGATCATGATGAGGTATGCATAATCTATGATTTGCTTCGTTTTATCTTAATTTTTAATTTTAAAAACCACAATTGACCTTGCTGACCATCTTTAATCTAGCGAATAAACTCGGAACTCCTCATTCGACAGTGTGGTGCTAAACGAGCTTTAGGGTAGGTGGTTGACTGAAGGGGAGTGTGAATTGTATGACTCGGAAATAGATGATTGGGTCAGATAGTTTCCATAGATTCTGACAAAGGAAAAAGTAAATTCTTCGTGTACAAAAGTCCGTTGGGATTTACAGGTCGATAAGGTGCCGTGCTTTATCGCTTTGACCTCCGTTTGACGGAGGAAATTGGGAGGGCCTTGGAGGATCATGTCATGCATACCCAGATTACACGCACCCAGGAGCGGGGATGCACGGAATACACTCTTAGGCTCCCGTTAATCCCTCCTCCAATACGCGGCTAACTGACTCTGACTCGGGTTCTGATAGTTTTCTCAGCGATCGCGGTGAAGGGCCTTCGCAGGCCGCCGGCGTCGCGAATGCGTTGAGAGAAAAATGCTGTGGGTCGAGACGGGGGCAGCGTGGGGAACCTGTTATGACCCTGCCGGGATGCCGGGCTGCGGGGATTAGCTTCGGTTCGAGGGCTGAGACCAATGCGGCCCTTGCCGTGACCGTCGGACTGCTAAATTGGTAATTTGCCGTGCTTACCGTGGTGGTGGTTTGGGGCTGAGGGCTGCTGGGGATTGGGGGCTGCCGAAGCTGAGGGCATCAGGACCGTCTGTCAGTTGTGAGCCGGCGGGAGTTGCGATCGAGAGCCGTCCATCTACGGCGCAAATCCGCTGCCGTGATCCCCTGTCGCCAAGACTCAAGATCCAAATAAGCTACTGATGGGTTGGTAGTAATCTTTACGTACGGAGGTCGGCACGGCCGAGCTAAACCTCTTGCGCGCCATTGGAGGCGTGCTGGGTGCTGGGGTACCTGTTCTCCACAGACAATAAATAACCTGCCCCAGAAGCGTTGTCCCAGGTATGGAGGAGAGGACCCTTCTAGACCTGCCTGCAAAAAGCAATCACCCTCTGGGGGGCTGTGTGTGTGTGTGTGCGCGACGTGCCCTGTGATGTGCCCTGCGATGTGCCCCAAATCGCGCATCATGTCCAAAGCCGGAGCCCTGTGGCAAAAGAAACGTGTATACGTGTTGGCTATGCTCGCATGAAAACGACGAAAACGACCAAAATCATCAGCTCAGGTCAGAGTCGCATCGGGATTGGCCTCTCTGTCGGAATCACATCCCTCAAGGCCAGGGTGCGAATGAGGTCACCAAGGGAGTTTTATTCGTCGCCAAGGAGCGAGTTGAAACGATACTTGCGGCCGCGCGGCAAGACAAAGCTTATACCTCCCGGTTCCAACCCTGCAGCGTATCGTCGCCGCCGAGACGGTCGCATAATCGGAATGGTCGCATCATTGTCGGAGCGCCTCCGCGAGATCGCCTCCGTCGGATCGAGGAGGGCCACGAGGGGGGGATTCGAACAGTGAAAGATGGCATCGCAAAAGGCAAGCCACACAAGCACAAGCTCCTCGCTCCGTGGAAAAGCCTACCTCACCTCGCCCTCCGTCGCCATGGCCACGTAATGGCGAGAAAAGTGGACTGGATACTACTCAGGCACTCGCCCGCTAGGGGCGAGGTGATTGGCAGCGCCGTAAACGTGCGCCGGCCAACTGGTTCCGTGGTGTTGGGAACAGCGGCCGTCGGAGAATGCGCGTCTGTATATGTAGATGCAGTAACCACCGGCGCACAATGGCAGACGCAATTGGCCATCCCCACGTCACAGTGAGAGGCGCAGGGGGCATCCTCTCACACACCATTTCTGCGTTTTGTGTCGCACATGGTGGTGCGCATCTCTCTCAGCCTTCAGCCCATGTGATGACGAGGCACAAGGCAGATGAGGTGGAGGCGCAGTTGGGAAGGATGACAACAATAGGGGCTTAGATGAAGGGCCCACAAGGCTTTTACGAAAATTGAAGCCGCCGAATGACAAGGCGAAGCAAAAGCAGCATTTGCGGATCCATCAGACCAGGCTAGAGCGCTTTCAGACCTAGCACTTGGACCCCCTGCCCCCTACCCCTTACTAGCTTGTCAGATTGTTTCAGCGGAGGGCGTCGCAATTCCATTTTGTATATAACGTGCCCAATAGAGAAAATGCGCTGCGCTGGACTGCTCTGACCCCATTCTTCCCTCTCTTCCTGCTCACCTTTTGTTTCGCGTCGCCATCATGTCGCGGCTAGACAAGGGAGCCGAGCAGAAGCTCCTCGCCGACCACGACCTGTACGATGAGGAGAAGCTCGACACGACGACCCTGTACGACGAGTATTCGCCAAAGGAGCCCCAGAGGTGTCGCTGGTTTCCCCGGTGCAGCAGCGCCACGAAATGGCTGCTGGTCGTCGATGTCATAGTCCTGGCCCTGCTGGTGCTGCTGGTGTGGCCTCTGATTGTGCTGCTGTTCAAGAATCCCCTGCTGTTCCCGGCCAGGCCCCTGCTGCCAATCAACGGGACGACGAGGGAAGGGCCGCAGATGAACGACACGAGAATACCTCGAATCCTGCACCAGACGACGCCGAACGCGACCATCCCCGAGAAGTGGGTTAAGACACAGCAGAGCTGCTTGGAAGCGTATTCCGATTACGAGTACAAGGTTCGTCCGCCCATCAGAGGGAAATGTTCCCATTCCAGCTCGCGACGTTTTAGGACTAACATGTCTCGAAAATCCAGCTCTGGACCGATGAGTCTGCCCGCGATTTCATCTCCACCGTTTACCCTTGGTTCATAAACGTGTGGGACAATTACCCGTTCCCCATCCAACGCGCCGACGCCATTCGTTATTTCGTTCTTCACCACTACGGCGGTATCTACCTCGACATGGACACATACTGCAACAAAACCTTCCCCCTAGACGAGCTTGAGACAGAGTCGCCACTGCCCAAGGCCATTTTCCAATCAACAAAACCCACCGGCGTAACAAACGACGTAATGATCGCCACCCCCAACCACCCCGCCTACACGAGAGTCATCTCGAAACTACCAGTCTTTTACCGCGTCACACGCTTGTGGGCGCATTTCCAGCCATATGCCAACATTATGATGTCGACGGGACCGCTGTTCCTCAGTCTGGCACTTACCAACTATTTACTAGAGCAACCACTGCCCTCCCCATATATCAAGGCCGTGTTCAAAGAAGACATGGACCAATACATTACCGATTTACAAAGCTGCACCTGGCGCCAGGCCGACGCCGTGGTCATGGTCTGGATTGGAAAGCGACCATGGACCTGGGTCGGCATGGGCTTTATCGGGTTTTTGATCGGTATATACGTGTTCAACTACGTATTATATGCAACACTGAGAGTCTTTAGTCGTCGCAGGCTCATGACGGCTATTGCCAATATTACGAAAGCTAGATGAAACCAAAAAAAGTACATGAAGATAATAATATAATATTTCGCATTTTGTTAAAGCATTATTTTTTAGCTGAACAGTGAACGAATGAATGCATGAAAGCAGGGCTGACCGACAAAACCCAGCAAGCCAGGATTTGCACTGGCAAACTCTGAATACGCCAAAAGTGCGAGATAGACTTTGTGCTAGCACCCAATACCAGGATGGGGGGGGCACGCAGGCATGCTTGAAATTAAAGTCTGACTGATTCTAGAATCTCAGGGCGTCTCCTCTAGCCCACGCCGAAGGATCTGTGCTGGCCACCTCAAAATAGCTGTAATGGATCGAACCTTGTTTGGCCACAAGGTAAATTCCCCAATCGGTATCACAAAGTTGGTATACCAATAATTAATTAACTGGTGGAATGCTTATTGCTGGTACAGGCTGGGTGGGGCTGGCAGAATCTGGGAGCACTAACGGTGTCAAAGTACCCACCACACGAAATCTTGGGCTGAGCGTTTTATTGTGCAGGAGCGTGGGTGTTACAAAAGCAGTTGTTTGAAATGCAGAGCCCTGATCGCTCCTGGGTGCATCAAAATAATACAAACCACACCGTGATTGAGGTTAATTACTCGAGCAATGACTGATTTGGGACCAGATACCAGAATTATCAAAAATAACAAGCAAATTGCGAATCATTGGAACCGGTAACTGGGATAGCGGAAGGGGATTTGTTGAAATGTGCTTCTGGTCTACTAATTGAGGAATAGTGTTGCAGGTGCAATTGACGCAGGAGGCAAATGGTTCCCTGGCCTCCATTTTGGAACTTGCATCAATCCGCAATACTACGGAACGAAAATTCATACGCCCTGAGGCGTATTCAATAATCATCTTTTTTCCCCAGTACCAGAGATACTAGATAAGACAGCCCTCCTTTAATTTTTGTCAGAGTCATTCAAGCATTCCTTGATTTCTGAGGGCTCATTTTTCCGACCGTAAAAGGACTCCGTTTTGGGCGGCAGGATGAGCCTAGTCCACGTTTGATGTGACAGGTCTGACATGATTTAGCAAACTATTCGTGTGTTTTCAACAGTCTGCCTGAGAGACTTACCGGGTCGTTTAGGCACAGCCTTCCCTCTCCCGACCTCATAGAAAATTGCCTTGGCGTAAGATGCCGCCATCGCTGCAGCATATGGTTGCCATTCCTTGTTTTCATGCTCATCGGCATAGTCGCAAACGCCCCGAACGACACCGACGGGGATTTGGTTCATGATTCCGGCGGCTCCCTTTTCGAGGCCGATGAGATTATACGCGTCTCTCAACTCATCTCGCTTCCGAGAGCTCTTCACCAGTTTGTCCCCTGATCCAATGGGCCCATACCAAACTCTAGTACGTCTGCTTTGTGCTCGTTTTGCTCTTTGCGCTGGCCTCTCAATCCCGTCATTGTCCTTAATATAGAGGTTATCCTTGTCTTGCCCGGGGTCCTCAAAAGTCCCACCCAAGTGCTCTTTGGACCTGATTGTCTCGTATATAGGTAAAAACGCCTCATCATCATAAGGTGCTCTCAATTTGATACTGCCAATGGCTGACCTAACAATACCTTCCGTATTAACTAGAACATGACCAGAGCGCAATAGCTGGAACTCTCCAGTCGATGTTTCTTTTCCCAGTTCATACGCAATAAGCCCAGAACTCTGATCCTGAGGGAGACTAACGAGGATATCTCCGAGACGTATATCAGTAGGAAGAGCCTTGGAGAGGTTTGGAAGACCGGCGGCAACACCAACTAGTAGACCAAACCACAAGTTGGGAAAGAATTTCTTAATCTGACTCGCTAGTGCTGCACAAGAACCTGTCCCAGACTCCTGACCAGCTTGGAGAGTTGCAATCACAACGTTGTGACCGTTTATATCCCCAGCATGAAATACGTAATTGTCGCCTCGACTAACCGCGAACCGGCCATTGTGTCTATTATCCAGCATGCAGAGGGCTGCTCGAGCCTCAATTTCGAGCGGGGCAATCCACGCAATGGTATAAAGGCTTGGATCTAGGTCCTCCATCTCACAGGCTGATCGGGTAGATTAAAATCGAACTAAAGAAACGTGTTACTCAACTCTCAGCGATCAATAGGCTTTGGTCGGGATCGGATCGAAGGAGTGAGTGCGGAAGTAGCAAGACACATCCCCGCGCGGCCTCGCCTAACACTCTGTATTTCGGAGAAATATCGGAGTAGCCACAGCTTCTCGGCGCGCCACTTTGGATATGCGTGGCTTGGGTGAGGATGATCTTGTGTTGATATTGCCGAATTCGTACACGCTGGGGACATATTCATTTCTTCGGTTGCTCTCTACTTTAATCTTACGTCATTGTGGAGCTAACCCAACATCTTATTGGTACCATGCCGTGGAAGAACACAAGTGTGCTTACTGTTTGTTGCCTGCCTGGCGCCAGGCGCAATTTTTCTCGAAAGATCACCATCTCCTAGCCCTCCAGCTCTGTCACCTTAGATCTTGTTGTTGCGCCCTAGAAAGCCCAATAAACTCTGCATTTGATTTATAATTATCTCGTTTTACATCGTAGCACAATGTCAAGGATCCCTGATAATGACATCCAACCTCAAGGCAGTGTAGGTATAATTACCCATTCTTCGTTGAGTTCATACCTAGCCCTTTGACTGAAACTAAATAAATTCATCGTTTATCTGTACATGTTAGTTGGCGCTAAGAGTAAAAGTTTGAAGCCGAAAAATCCAACTTCGAGTAACGCTTGAACCGATCGTCACGCGTCGATAGGATGGAATGGGTGAACAATATGGACCTTGATGATTTGATCGAACTATCAAGAGATGGGGCCAAATACACTCCGATAGACCGTCCAGATAACACAGTATTTCTGGCAGCGCTTGGAGATGGGCTCATGGACCGTTTTGACAAGACGGGCAACCATATGGATTTGGACGAGGCAATCGAAATCTCCAGAAAATTATGGGATAGAACCCCAAAGAGCGATCCAGACTCGTCAACGCAAACTTGCCGCCTCATTTCTCGTTTGTATAAGCGGTATCCATCGAAAGAAAGGGTCGATGATCTGGAAGAGATTATTTCCTTGAATCGCCAACTGGTCGATTCAACCTCAAAAGACCATCTGCTTTACCTAACTGGGATTCGCGACTTAGCAAATCGTCTGATAGACCGATTCAGGAACACAGAAGTGATAAATGATCTCGAAGAATCTATACTGCTAGGACGCCAGGCAGTTGAATTGGCACAAAGGGATGACCCAGAACGATCACTCATCTTCAGTGGTCAAGCAGTTCGGCTGAACATGATGTTTGAAAAGACAGAAATGCCTAGTGACCTTGAGGAGGCAATTGGACTACTGAGAGACGCAATTCATGTCGCTCTTGAAACTGACCCAACATGGGCAGAGATGATTAAAAACCTCGGAGACCGTCTGCAAAACTATGGCACGGAGATGAATAAGATGCTAGGCCTTGGTGGCAATTCTCAAGACAATATTGATTCACCGGATACGATAGCGGAAAAAACTTCCCGCTGGTTATTAAACCTCGGGATTTTGCTGCAACACCGCTATAATAAAATGGGGGAAATATCCGATCTCAACGAGGCGATTGAATTATCCAGAAAAAGTATCAATTCAAGACCCAGGGACCACTCCGACCTAGAAGGAAGCATGCACAGACTTCTAGACCAGCTTGAGGGTCGATATTATCATCCAAGCTCTATTGAAGACATTGACGAATTTATAGATATTGCCAAAATGTTGGCATATGCGACACCTGCGGACTATCAATACAGGGTCACGAGTATGGATAGATTGGCAGCTGGACTCCGAGCCAGATACGATCAAACAAATTCAATGTCGGACCTTGGAGATCTAGTTGATGCCTCACGATACGTATCTAATAGGAGACCAGAGGGCCACGAGTCACACCACATTAGCTTGATTAATTTTGGGAACCAGCTTCAACATCTTTATCGGAGAACGAGAATGTTGTCTCATCTTGAAGAGTCTATCAAGGTTTTCAGACAGGCAGCTAACGCGAAAGTCACTGCGAGTGACTATACCTGGAGAGCATTAATCAATCTTGGGATATGCCTCGCTTCTCACCATCAAAGAACAGAGCAGAGCTCCGACCTTGACGAAGCGATAAAAGTATTACAAAAAGGGGTGGAAATCATGCCAGAGGACTATTCACTGTATGGACTACATATGAATAGGCTTGCCTCCTGGTTTGAAGAGAGGTATGCCAGTGCAGGTACACCAAGAGACCTTGAATACGCCGACATGTATTATCAGCGATCGTTGAGCCATACAAATGCCAGGGTGAATGATCGTATACTGGCCGGTGCCAACCTCCTCAAAATCTGCAAAGATTGGCAACGAGCCAGCGACGCAGCGGAACTAGTAATGAGCCTCATTCCTAGCTGGATGTTTGGGGTCATCAAAAATTCCAATGACAAAAGCGCCTTGGGCAAAGTGCTCGAGTTGGCCTCTGATGCAGCAGCAGCGGCAATCAGGTTTGGCCAAGAACCATCAGTTGTTTTGAACCTTCTTGAACAGGGTCGTGGAATATTCCTGCACGAAGACTCAAACGACGTAAGTGAGCTGGGGGAGAAGCACCCCAAACTTGAAGAACGTTACTTGAAACTCCAAAGAGAGCTTGCGCAGTCTGGTGCTTTTCTTCTTTTGCCCGAAAATAAGGAAGTCATACCTTGTGAGTTCCACAAAGAACAGCGCAATAATGCTGGGAAGGAGTTTGAAAAGCTAGTGTCCGAAATCCGCGAGCAATCTGGGTTCGAAACCTTTTTAGAACCATCTAACAGAGCTGGACTATCTGCGGATAAATTCTGTGCCGCAGCACAGTTTGGACCAATCGCTGTTATTAATGTTAGCGATCTTCGCTGCGATGCCTTGCTCGTTGAAGAAACTCAAATAAGGATTTTGGAATTGACTGGACTGACCAAAAACGGCATTCAAATGAAATTGGGAGAGAATTTAGGATCCCCTTCTATTCTTGAATGGTTATGGGATACGATTTCCAGTCCAATTCTTACTGCATTGGGCTTCACTCAAACCCCTACTGATGAAAAATGGCCACACATGTGGTGGATTGCGACGGGGATCCTTGGGCCATTTCCCCTCCATGCAGCAGGTTATCACACAACCTCTTCGGAAACAGTGCTGGATAGGGTTATATCATCATACAATTCGTCTATTAAAGCCATTATACACGGAAGGCGGTCAGCGCAGCAAACTCAGCTTTCTACCCCAGGTAAAGCACTTATTATGGCTGTGGCAGACACACCGGGGTTTAAAACATTAAATTTTGCAGAGGATGAAGCAGATGTGGTCTGGCAAGTTTGCAAGTCCATGAAGTTGCATCTCCTCAAACCCCAATCTAACCGTCATGCTCTTATATCATACCTGGGTGAATGCAAAATCTTTCACTTTGCTGGTCATGGATTTACGGACCAAAAGAACTACCACCACCTGGTTCTGGATGATTGGAAGGAAAGCTCTTTACTGAATACAGACCTTCTCTATAGAAAACTTCACAAGTCTCCCCCATTTCTTGCGTATCTGTCTGCCTGTGGAACCAGCATGACGAAGGATGAGGTACTTGCCGACGAGAGCCTTCACTTGGCCAGCGCGTTCCACCAGGCAGGGTTTCGGCATGTCATTGGTACGATCTGGGAGGTCAATGATGAGTTTTGCGTACACATAGCAAGACTTGTATATGAAGGGCTCAAAGACGGAGGTTTAACGGATGGATCAGTTTGCGTGGCACTACATAGAGCCATTCGAACCCTGCGGCACAATTGGTTAAATAACACAACAAATACCGACCGCTACGGCCCAATGTTGACTGAAGAAAGTATGGATAATATAATCACGGGTGGCGAGAGTGTCCAATACTTACGGTCCTCGAGAAACTTGGTACGTTGCGACGAAGACTGGGACAAGGCATATTGGATCCCATATATCCATTTTGGCGTGTAGTTCATATCGTAACGAAGACAGCAGCTCGATAGAATCTGAAAAATGATATTGGCTATGATGGTTGGGTCAACGTTGCTGCCACTACTTTTCTAAACGGTTTCATACATCTTGATGACCAGGTAGCGTATCTTCTTTAGATGCCCGAGGACTCTCAGATAGGTTGACTACCCACTGTCTTGTTCTCCATGGAACCTTCATAGTTATTGAGAAACCTTTAAGTGAAACCATTGTATTTGTTCATTCATCTTTTAACCCAATAAGATAATTGACGTAACATGAAGCACACACATGCACGCCCAAGTTGGATCCAGCAGAGATGAGGGCCAACCAAGGTTTTAAGCCGGCAGCATTGTCCAGTGGTGGTCTGTTATTCGTCTTCTACATCCTAATCAACTTGGATTAGCGTTGGATGGACTGACAACCCCAATTCACAGAACCTTCGGTGGCGATTATAAGTTGGTTACTTGTCTTTTTTTTTATTGCTTTGCGTATTTATACCGACCTTATGCCAGTATTTAATGGACTATTTTCATCAAATGTGGCTGATGTAATCAGATCAGGATAGTTCACACCTCCCTGTGCAAGCACTGCGTCAACCGCATTCATTATTGCAATACTTTCTTCCCAAGGCATAACAGTACTCTCCTGTTTTCCGTCTCTGATACACCTAGCGCATTCATCTGCTTCCCAAAACGTTCCGTTGCCCCAGTCACGTTTCTCATCCCGTGGTATCGAATGGCTAACCACCCGGGAGTCTCCGTCTTTCGGTACCACTGTATACTGAAGCGGTCGAAATGCGGGCCCTTCAACTCGAATCTCGCCCTTGGAACCTTGAATACGAATAGCTGGACCGTCTGAGCTGGGGTCGACGCGGAGAGAACTCAGGGCAATTCCCATGGCATTCTGCTTTGGGAAATGACAAATGATGCTCGCTGAATCATCAACTCCTGTGCTGTATTGGTTTATTGCCGACACGATGGTTGGGTATTCTTTGATCTCGCTGGGCTGAGTGTGATACAAAATCTGGAACACCCATGTCAATGGATAAACACCTAGGCCAAGCAGGACTCCGCCCGCCAAATCCTTTTTAATCATCCTGTGAGTTTCATCATAGTCCAGCTCCCCGTTCGGGAGAGATCTATTTCGGGATAAGTCGGCTATGAATGATAATTAGCATTGGATCAAAGAATTGGTAAAATTCGTACCCATGACGCGATACACGGAACCGATTTCGCCGGAGCTCACTAGATTTCTGATTTCTTTCGAAATGGGAAAAAATCTGGTCCAAACGCCCTCCATCAGAAATAACCCTTTGCGCCTGGCAAGTTCGACCAGCTCTCTCGTTTGATCAGCAGCTACAGTAAAGGGCTTCTCGCACAATACATGTTTGCCAGCTTGCAAGGCGAGCATTGCATTCTGAAAGTGATGACTATGCGGAGTCGCTACGTAAACGATGTCGACACGAGGGTCGGCTACAAGCTCTGCATATGACCCATATGCGCTTATAGGAGAAGGAGAACCGAGCTCTTTGACAAAGGCAGAGGCTTTTTCATTTGAAGTTGCTGCAGCTACAGCAGCAATCTCGTGATGGACATCGTAAACATCACGAGTTGCTGGATCAGTGAGCAGGTCTCTGCAAAAGTCTATTCCTCTTCGTTAGTGTGTGATAGTTTGTGTGTCGTCGATTAACAGACAGTTTGCAATGGAACCGGTAGCTAGAATGCCCCATCTCAATACGAATGGCGAAGACGACATGGCGGGCTGTTGATAGTGATTAAATCAGGATTCATACATATAAATTAGGGCCTAGTGCCGGCATGTATTTAATAAATAATCTCACGTCAGACCATGGCTAAAATATAAAAAAACCGCCCCAATCATTGGTGAATTAGATCTATTCAGCAACGCGAAGCACCCCACGTCACTAGACTGTTCAGAGTAAGCCAGCTGTATCCCCCAACTTAATTATTCATTCGTTCTGTCCAATGCGGGCCTTTTTGCCCCCAAAATTGGGGGGCCGGCCGTATCTGTCATACCCTTCTCCACTAGTGCTTGATGGCTCGGTGTTTAATAGTCCGAACTTTCTTTTGAATTCATCCGACTTTCCGATATCTAAATGTATTGGTCGAGATACATGCTATTCACCAAGCATTGCCTTTGTCAAGAGAGGAATAAAAATGTTCGTCTATATTCTATAGTATATAAATACGGGTTTTTGTCCAAGTTTCTATTTTGTTTGCTTAACTTTATTCGTCGCCATGGGCCTAAATTGCCTGAACTCGTCGTCCTGGTCCAAAACCTCCCACGCCGGCTCACTGAGTGACATTGCTACAACAATATCGCCATTGGCCTCCTTTGTCTGTAAGAAGAATACCAACCCATCTACTAGCGATGTTGGAGTAAACGGTAGGCTTACTAGAGTGGGCTCAACATCCATTTCTGTACCTTCATACATGGAGTACTTGTTCCATGCAGTTACAATGAAGGCAGAACTTCCATAGGGGAAATTCTGTCTGATGGTGAGTTTTTCGGACTGCGCTGCGACCCAACGGGCTAGGTTGTCTACATAATCCGATGAGATGGAGCGCGTCATGTCATGCACCTCTTTTGCAACTTGCCAGAGCGGCGCTTCCGCAAGATTGGAAGCCGAGTGCTCAATCAATGGGGTGACGACAGAGCTGGGAAAAAACTGAGGTGGCAGATTCAACTTGGATGAGAAGTTGACACTGGTGAAGAAGGCTGATGTTTTTGGTGACGGAGCATCTGGGGAATGGGCGGTGGCGCTTGCGAGGCGAGCTCTGTGTGAACACTGCCAGAGATGGGCCGAGAGCGCGGAAAAGGTGGACACCCATGAACTAGAGTCTGGGGGCATTGCGTGAGCCTTGAGCGCGGCGAGTTCCGCCGCTGAAAAGTGAAGCTCTCGGCCCACGACGAGTGGAGGTGAATGCACTGGACCTGCAGCCTCTTCGCCCGCTTGAAGAACTTCAGGTACGGGTCCAGTGGAGTATCCCGACGGCTGTTTTGCGAGAGCGGCTGCTTGCTCGTCAGGAGATTTGGTCTCAACCATCTCCTCCATCAGAAACGGGATGATATGTGGTGGTTGATTCAGCGTTGGGTCATCGCCCTTGTCTGGTTCGAGGCCCCTATACATCTCGGCCAGATCACGGTAGAGCTGCAGGAACCCTGAAGCATCCCCTACTACACGAGCAAGCCTCACACCAATAGCCACGCCACCGCATGCAAAGCGTGTGTGCTGCACCGTGAGAAGCGGGTCTCGTTGCACCCCACAAGGGGAAGGGTCCCAGGGCGAAAGCAACAAATTTCCTGACCCAGGAAGATCTTTCATATGCAACTGGCCGGTAGAGATACTGCGGAAGGCGGAAATTGGGGCGGCACACGAGGCCTGATACAGAGCAACGCCGCTACCAAGTCGGTCGATAGAGCGGACCCCGTTGGATGGGTTAATTGAAAGGCGACCGGTCAATTGCGGATAGTAATCGAGGAGGCGAGCAAGGGCCTTATTGAATCGTGGGAATGAAACAGGTTTAGAAAGCCCTGGAGAGGACTCGTATACCCATACTGCGCCAACAGGGATAGCGGGGGAGCCAAGGTGATCCAACGGACCAAGCTTATAGGAGGATGGTAGCATCGAAATAGAATTTGCGTTGGCACATTGAACCACGTGTGTGGCTGCAACATTGATGGCAACGCTTCCATTATCAGCTGACATGTTGGAGGTGTTTGAGGAATGACAGCAGCAATGAATTCTCCTGGAAAGGCTGCTGGAGTTTATTTTTCCAAATTGATGCTGTTGGTGGGACAGTAGCAGTTATTTTCTGTATGCGACTATATTGGTTTTATAATAGCTAACTTCTTTTGCATTTAGATATATTTGTATCAAGGATAAAAAGAATCACTCTGCAGAAAAGTTTGATCTCTGGAAGAGGAAAATGAGAAGGAATTAGCCAGTATGTGTCATAATGGATCTGTCCCAAACCAGTCGTCTCCGCGCGTTCCGCGGAGCTAACATGCAAACCACTGTAATTGATCTCGGTGGAATGAAGGCCCAGATTCATGCTTGGAGGATAAGATATGATTCCTCTCTCCAAATTTTATTTAGATGAGGGTATTGTTGGCATTGAAGACGACGGATACTTGAGATAGCCTTCTATCTGGGAATAATTATCGTTGTGACTGACATCCTGTCCAGAACCACTCTCTTATCCACTTCACAAACAGCGGTGTTAAAGCTGAACCTTGATTAAATTTCAATTCTATTTAATATGAGTAATTTTTAAAGCAAAAGAAAATTTGACTTGAGGCAAGCCAGCATTGATATTAGGGCACGTATCAGTTTCTCGGCAAACCGATCGTCTCTAGAGTTTAACAAGATGATAAACATTGAACCAAAAACCCATGTGTATCCAGATGGTTGAAAAACAAACACGATTAAACTCCCCTTAAGCTCTCTAGACTGGCTGCGGTTAAGATCGGAGCCTCGAGCCCATGTACAGAGTTCTTTAATCCATTGCCGAGCTTCTTGACCTCACTAGCATATCCGCTTCGCAGCTCATCCACCTTGCCGGGACCTGGAACATGGAGATAGTTGTCCTTGGTCTCATCTGCAGACGATTCGCCTTCGTCGCTCTCGCAGCATTGAAGAGTGTAGCCCGTATCGCTGGCATCAACGTAGGCATCGATTCCCTCACCGAGGCGCGGGAACGAAGCCATGAGACCCTTGTGGACTTCAAGCACGCGGCACATTTCCTCGTGGCTGACGTCGTTGAGGAACACGCATTCGCCCATGGGGCTGGTGGGAACTGCAGCGCGCAGCTTTCCGTCCCGCGTCTTGAGAATGGCCGCAGTGGCCTGCTTCAGGAGTGGCCCATCGAACTGGGGATGGTCCATGGAGAGGCCGGCGCGGGAGAAAAGGCGCAGCAGCCGTGTGTGGTCTTCAGTGGAGAGCAAACCACGCGAGTGAGACAATGTGGCAGAGTAAGCCATGTCAATTGAGATTGCGTGTCCGTGGCGCAGAGGAGTGTCAGGCACCAGTTCATGGAGCGGAGACCAGCTAGCATTCAGTCAGTTGCTTTGTTCGAAGAGCGTGATGCATAAATGGTGGCTTACGTGTGTCCGTAGGCGATAACTCGATCCAGCATGATCTCGTGGAGGTTTGGAGTCTCCAGCTTCAGCATTTCGTAAATTCCAGCTCGACAGATGCGGTCTGCCACCTCCTTGATCTTCTTGTCGGCATTATCAGATCGGCCGAATGCCGTGCCAATCAGATCCTCGCAGTATCCGTCAAGAAGCTCAAACGTCTCTCGGTGGGCGCATGAAGAAATCTTGATCAGCTCGGCAAAGCCATTGCGGATCTGGGGAACGGGCAGGGTTCGCAAAAAGGTAAAGTCGAGGAAGGTGTGGGAGGGCGCATGGTAGGCGCCAAGGCGGTTCTTGTAGCGCCCGTAGTTGACGGCTACCTTGATAGAGACCGAGGCATCAATAAGGCCGATAACCGTTGTTGGGATTCTGATGTAGTTGGTGTTGCGGCGGTAAGCGGCACAGGCAAAACTGGTTGGGTTAGGCACAATTGTCAAAAAGATGAATAACAAACTTACCCAGCAACATCAGTAACTAAACCACCGCCAATAACTAGAACAGGCTCCTTGCGATAGATGCCAAACTCAGTCATAGAGTCCACAATGGCAAGCATTGTCTCCATAGTCTTGGCTTTTTCTCCAATCATGGTCTTGTGAACTCTGAGTTCAATGCCATGGTGGTCAAAGTAGCTTTGCAGCTGTTCACCGTAAATGTTGAAAATGTTGAGGTCCATAACCGCCAAGCATCTTTTCCACGGTTGGTAACACTGGGCCAACTGGGAGTTTCTCAAGTTGAAAACGCCATCTAGAAACTCGAAGTCGTATTCAATCTTTTCGTAACCACAAACGGAAAAGCCCTTGGAGGTGGGCTCAACGCTGGCCTTCATATCAGACATGGTTGCGAAATAATGTGAAGAGGATGGGAAGTAAATGTTTTGGATGGTGAGAGATGGGATGAAGAGATTTCTGGGAAGTACAGGATTCAGTGATGTATTTATGTCCCTTTCATCCAAGAGTGATTGAGAATGAACCTCGACGTCCATTACCACTTCATTCAACAACGTGATCGAATTTCCTTCTGAATGCGCCAAGAACAGAGATTCTCGATTCAGGTGTTTTCCACTCTGACACTCTATCAAGGGTTGCGGCCCTGCTGCCTTGGATAAGGCCGTGAACCGTTGAGGTATTCGGTACGCATGCGTAAGCTCACCGCATGGCAAAAGTCTATGTATCAGAGTACACAGATGAGTCGAAGGAATTCCTACATTGAATCATGATGTCGTGTTAATTCACCAGTAACAAGTCATCCAACCGGAACCATGAGTGCTCACTCTGTCCCGAAACCTTGATTCTTCCGCCCGAAGAAAAAGGTCCGGAGGACCAAGGTTTGAGACATGCACATGTCTTCGGGTTGCAGAAATCCCTTGTACACACGGGATCTCTTTGGAATTGGCCACGAGTCAATTACCTTATTGACTTTTACCTTTTCCTTTTTGCTCTCGATGCAGGTGCCCGCCGCATCGGTAGCTGGATCACGGAATATCTGGGTAAACGGGAGCCCATCGGCCTGGAATTAATCGGGCCGCAACCTTAGATCGAACCCAATCAAGATGATTTGCCGAATACGGATGTGCGCGTCATTATTTTTCATTCTAGAAGCCATAACTTTTGGTACTCGGCTGGCTCAAGCTTAATGATTGCTCATGACGCTTGTTTTCGGTGAGACGGTTTGTTTGATAAAGGAAATGAAACAGTGAGTTATTCCAAGATTGCAAAAGAGAAAGGATTCCATTTTCTTACAATATCTCAACTTTACCATTCATTACCACCAAAAGATGGCTCTCTCAAGCGAAAAATATGTGTATGCCGAGCAGGAAGCCGACGTCTTTTTTGATGATGGGCGAGAGACGGAGCTTCTTCATTACGTCCACAATCAACCAAATATTGAAGAGTTACGGGGTTCACCTCAACTCGTGCTGGATGCCATTGACAAGTATGCTAGCAAAAAATATTTGATGAATGTTGGCAAGGAAAAGGGGAAGATTGTGACTGATCTGATTGAAGAGGTGAAACCGACAACAATGGTAAGTTGATGCACCTCTCCCTTCCCTGCTGCCGGATCCAACTCAACATTGCCACAGGTTGAGCTTGGGGGCTATGTTGGTTACTCTGCTATTTTATTTGGCGACGCTTTGCGCTCTGCCGGCGGCCATCGCTATTGGAGCCTGGAGCGCAACCCAGAATTTGCTACAGTTACAAAGGCTCTTGTTGAGTTGGCGGGGTTGAGCGACGTGGTCAAGGTCATCGTGGGCCCCAGCAGCGCATCTCTTCGCCAGCTTCACGAGCAACATAAAGTTGAACATATCGATATGTTGTTTTTAGACCATTATAAACCTGCATATGTGCATGATCTCAAGTTGTGCGAGGATCTGCAGCTGGTTCGGCCGGGGACGGTGCTGGTTGTGGACAATGTCATCAAACCTGGAAACCCTCCGTACCTCCATTACGTGCGCAGCAGCCCGGCCGAGAAGCGTGCCGAGAAGGGCGCAAAAAGAGCCGAGGCAGAGAAATTTCCGGAAAGGACGACGCATCAATATGGCGACAGGGATTCAACTTTGGACGATGAAGTCGAAGTTCAAGGTGATGCCAATCTCATCTACGAAAGCAAGTTGATCAAAAGCTTCGAGCCAACGGGAATACCTGTGAGTTTCTATGGTTCCCCGAATAACTAGTCGTAAAACTAACTGGAAAAAAGGACGGCGTAGAGGTTACACGTTGTGTCGGGAGAGAGCCGGCTACGCGGTTGTGAACAGATGCATTTGGCTGTCTGAGAAACCTAACTCTGCCCTGCATCAATTATTCTACAAATGCGAATTATACAAGGCATAATTTAATATTATCGATCAGATGTAGAATCTTGACGTGAATAGATTAGATGTATAGTGGAATAAAGATGTCACCCCAGCTTTACCCTGCCAGCCAGAACTTGTCAATGAGGTAACCCAGATGGTCTGGAGTGAAGTTGTTAACTTCGGTGTTATTCGTAGCCGAGTCATGCGTGTTTCAGCTGTGTGCCACTTCGGTGGTGTGAGCAGCTAGCGTTCATGCCTTTGGGGCTGTTAACAAGAATACCGATTTCAGGTACAAATTTCTGATGCAAACGTTGTGTCTCTATTTCCAGATCAAAACAAAGAAAGAGAGAGGAACAAGCCCCATAATATGTCTAAAGCTAAAAAAGAAAAGAAAGACGGAAAGACAGAAGAAGAGAAACGAGAAAAGTTGTGTTTGACCGGCTCCGCTTTATGTATGACGGCTTTGTGACTTCACCATTCTGGCAACGTGCCGCAGAATGCATCATGGAAGCGCACATGAAAGTTTCTGCAAACTGTTTAAGATTCGGCTAGTTTGATGTGGCGCATGGCTGTTATTTATACTAAACTAAAGTTCCATTGTCTGTTCGAGTTTAAAAAAGATGGGATTCGCAAAAATTGCGCCATGCTTTTGAAGCAGTACAGGTTGTTCGCCTGCCTCATCGCTCGGAACCGCCAACACCTTTTTTTTTTTTCACACGTCAAATTTGACATCTTCAACCGCTAGAACATCATGGGGTCCATAAATGTATGGAATCTCTTCAAAAACCTGGGGTTGCTGTTTATGAGCCTCCTCTTCCTCCCGATCAACTCTTTGGTGGTACTCGTTGCGTATGGCTGGCACTGCGTCTTCAGCAATGGAGTTTATGGAGAAAAGAAGCCAAGGCAACAGGCGGAGAACCGCCAGACGGTGCTGATTACCGGCATGAACATGAGCAAAGGGCTCTCCCTCGCGCGCATGTTTCACAAACGTGGCCACCGGGTGATTGGGGCCGACTGGCATTCGCGGTCCGTCGGCAGCGTGTCAAGGGCGCTCGACAAGTATTACCGGCTCCCGCCTCCGTCCATCTCCGACGAAGGCGTCAACATGCACTACATCGACGCCTTTTTAAAAATCATTGCGAATGAAGGCGTGGCCCTGTGGGTTTCCGTCTCCGATGTCACGGCGGCGGTGGCGGATGCGGCCGTCAAGGAAATTGTCGAGAAGAGGACTGGCGTCAAGTGCATCCAGCCAAACATTCGGGAAATAGAAGTGCTGCACGAGAAGAGCGCGTTTATCGAACATACTAAGCATCTGGGGCTTCCGGTACCGATTACAGAAGTGGTTAACAACAAAGAAGAGGCTGTCGATTTCCTTGAGCGACATGGGGGACTGCAGCTTGTACCGGGGGCGAAGCAATACCTCATAAAGCCAATCGGGGTCAATGACGCTGCCCGCATCGACATGCCTCTCTTGCCGCTATATTCGGAGGCCAAGACCCTCAATCGCCTCAGCAGCATCCCGTTCGGTGAGCCCGGGTCGTCTTACATTATCCAGGAGTTTATACGCGGTCACGAGTTCTGCACGCATTCCGTCGTCATCCACGGGGAAGTGCGGGCCTTTGTCGCGTGCCCCTCGACGGACGTCCTCACGCACTACGCCGCCCTCGCCATTGACTCACCTCTGAGCACGGTCATGCTCGCCTTCACGGCGAAGCAGGCAGCCTCGTTCGGCCCGAGCTTTACGGGCCACCTGAGTTTTGACTTTCTGGTGGACAAGGGCCGAGAGTCCGAGAAAGAATCCGAGAAAGGCCCTGCTGCCGGCCAGGAGCCGCCGCTTCGGGTTTACCCCATCGAGTGCAACCCGCGGGTGCACACGGCCACGGTCCTCTTCGAGCGGGACCTGCGGCTCGTGGACGAGTACCTCTCCGCCCTCTCGCCATACTCTGCCCACGACAACGAGATCCGCACGCCGCTGTCGCCGACGAACCCGGGCTGCCACTACTGGATCTGCCAAGACATTGTGGAGTTGGTTCTGCACCCGCTCTACTTGGCCTGTTGGCAGAGGACCATCTCCTTTGGTGAGCTTTGGACCTCGCTGAGGGAGTTTCTTTATTACGTCCGCCACGGCCAAGACGGCGTGTTCAGGGCGTGGGATCCGCTGCCGTTCTGGTGGATGTGTCACGTCTACTGGCCGGTGCAGTTTTTGCTGCACTTGGTATATGGGCCGTGGGTGAAGATCAACGTGAGCACGGGAAAGATATTTCAAGATCAATGATGTGCAGTGTTGTTGCAGTTTGTTGGATAATCAATATATTTAATTAAAAGGCCATTACTTATCAAATTCCGACGAGCGGCTTCGGGGTATCTGATTCAAAATAGAAGCTACTGGTAAGCTAATAGGTAGGTTCTGTATGTTCGTTATTACCTTTTTGCTCATTATACATCCCATTAGTGCGCTGCAGGCTGCCTGGACAGCCAACAACTGGGTTCCTTCCTGTAATTGGATGCCTGATCCAACGATGGCAGTTTCGAATGAGGATTAGACGGATTCGACCTTGACGTCCTCCTTCGATGCTTGCTTTCCATCTTCAGAGACAATCTGGACGTGGGGGCCCTCAATCATTTTCACCTTGCGTCCTTCCCACCACGACATGAGACCGGCGAACATGCCCACACCACATCCTAAACCGATAAAGGTACCGGTGGCCCATGACTGGGTTTTGGGTCAGCACATTTGTTTTTGGTTGGGGCAGACGAGGACCAGATGGGTCCACTTACCGGTCTGTCAATGCGATTGTAAGCCCACATGAAGTAGCACAGCACAACTTGAAGCAAGGTATTCCAAACCATCATCCAGATGGTAAAGCCGAGTTTCCAGAGCGGAGTTGGTGGAGCGACATTTCCCGTAAAAGTGGCTGAACGGACGAGAGTGGGCCTCGTACCGTCGGATGCTTCTGGCGATTCCTCCTCGGTTGCCCAGGCAGGCGGGCGAAACCAAGCTTTGTTCTGCTCAGCCAGTCTCGCCATGGCCTTTCGGTCCTTAAAGTTGGAGGCGCGGATGAACCAGTAGAGGTCACGGAAGCGCCAGGGTGCCAGTCCGAAAGCAGTGACGCAAAAGAGGGCGTTGAGAATTTGACTAGAAATTTCGAGCCACTTCTTTCGTGGAGAGTTGTTGTCGTCAGCAGTCGGGTGGTTCATTGCGGGCGCAGCCTTGAGCAGTAGAAAGAATAGCATTGCCTAGAGACACAGGGTTAAGGTTAGGCACTGATGATGATCGGATACAGTAAGGATGTTTAATCTGGGGCTGATAAACTGGGGTTTGGCTGGGCGAGTGGAGATGGTGACTTACACCCCATGCCTGGTTAATGATGTTAATTAGTACTGATGAACGGTAATTGATTTGTACGCAGACAATTTGTGGGGGGACGAAGACTTACAACAATGTTGAGACCATAAATTGTTATTAAAAAGCCGGATGGCGTCTTGAAGAATTTCCAGAATGCCTTGAGACCGTTCATGATGGTGGGGCCCCATTTCTCCTTATCGTGGGCCTTGTGTTTTTCGTGGAGACTTTTGCGACGATGAAGATGCAGGTGGTGATGGCCATGGTGGTGCTTCTCTTTGGGCTGCTGCTGTTCCTGCTGCTGTTCCTGGGTCGTCTCGGAGGCGGGCCGCGTGCCTTTCCCGGAGGCTTCAATAGTATCGGCATCGGCATCGGCATCGGCATTGGGATCGATGTCGCGCGCAGCAGTGCTGGCGATGACGGCGTCTTCTTGGACGGGGGCGTCGAACTTGGGGGTGGTGAAGGTGGGCCGCCGGGTGTTGGAGTTGTAGAGGGTCAGCTCGCCATCCTCGTCATGGGCGGCGATACGCGACGAGTGGCCTTGGGCGTTGAAGGCGATGTTGTTGCCACCAGACTGGGCGTCGCGCAGTTCGGTCAAGTTGGGGGCCTGGGCGATTGCGGTGCCGGTGGCCTGCCACATGCCCAGCTGCGGGTTGGCGTTGATGAGGCTGACGGAGGCGCCCCTGACGCGGCCGACGATGCCATTCCTGCTAGGCGGCGACGAGTCAGCCATGATGGCGGCGGGCGGGCGGGCGGGCGCAGGCTCGGGCGCGGGAGGGAGAGAGGTTGTCGTCGAGGTCGGCGAGGTCGTCGAGTGTGCTTTGTCGGGGGCCACGTCCAAGGTCGGACGGGCGACCAAGTAATTAAGTTAATGCTGCAGCGGTTCGGACTGCACCGCCCAGCGAGTGCCGCGGACTTTTTACTGGGCCGAAGCTTGGGGCACGGGCAGCCCGGAATGCGAAAGCGAATCAGATCAGGCCACCCCTGTATCCCCTGTGTCCCTGTAGCCGTCCCCCAATCCCCAGCCTGCAGCTTGTCGTATTCCGTCCTTAGTCGCTGGACAGTCGCTGAGTACCTGGGCTAGCGCCTGTGCGCTGGATGCACCATCCCTGGCCACAAGCTGTCCGCGTATTACAGCGCAGCATGCGAATGTGGAATACGGTTTGGTTGACAGGCGCCCACGCGCCCCCCCCGTTGCAACGTAGAGGTCAGCCTAACTGCGTGCGAGCTAGTGGGCTGCTTGGCGAGCTGGTTAGCGGCATAGCTCGCAAATATCTACCGGTAGCTGCCAGGTGCAGGGCCAGGTGCAGGGCCAGGTGGTCGCCGACTGCTGTCTGTCAGACGCTGGCGGATGCTGGCGGACGCTGGCAGATAGCCCCCACCTCAATTGAACTCAAAATTTATATTCATCGTCTCGTCCAGCGCAAAAAAAGAGTCACGTCACTTGATCTTCAACCATCTCTTCGGCCTCAAACTGCTCTCCTCAAAACGCCGAAACGCCGTCCTGATCGCCGCTCCGGCTTCTCCCATCGCCTTCGCCGGCTTGCGCTGCACCGACTCGATCCGCTGGAGCCATTTTTTGTCTTTTCCGCGGGCTGATGGCATCGCATATCACGGCCCTACTCCGCCCGCGCTGAGCCGAACCACGTCGGCCAGGTCTGCTGCTGCTGCTCTGCCCTTCCAACCTCGTCCCTCCCGCCAAACTCCCCAGCGCTTCTCTGGCCGTCCGCGGCCGTCCCTCACATCATGGCCCTCAACCGCACCAAGTCCCACGGCGTTGGCAACGTTACCATTGGCGATGCTGACTCCAAGAACAATGTCACGGGCGGAACTGTCGGCACCGACGGTCGTGTCGACGTGCAGTTCCACGAAAACCCCGAGTCCCTCGTCGAGTGGTTCAAGCAGTCTTCGGCGCCCGCGCCGAGGCCTAAGCCGCCACGCCGCTTCAGCAGCGTCGCACTCCAGGACACCAAGCTCACCACCCCGACCAATCCGCGTCTCAACATCGCCATCCACATTGTCGGCTCGCGTGGCGACGTTCAGCCCTTTATCCCAATCGCCCAGCTGCTGTCCAGGCCCCCCTACAACCACCGCGTGAGGATATGCACCCATGCAGCCTTCAAGGACTTTGTCGAGTCGCAGGGCGTCGAGTTCTTCAACATCGGCGGCGACCCGGAGGCCCTCATGGCCTACATGGTCAAGAACCCGGGCCTGCTGCCCAATCGCGAGAGCGTCAAGGCCGGCGACATTGGTAAGCGGCGCAAGGAGATGTGGGACATCATCCACGGAGCTTGGAGAAGCTGCATTGAGGCCGGCGACGGCATGGGCGAGCGCGTCACTGCCGCCAACGTCCGCGCTCCTGCAGATCTGTTTATCGCCGATGCCATCATCGCAAATCCTCCCTCCATGGCCCACATCCACTGCGCCGAGAAGCTGGCAATCCCCCTGCACATGGTCTTCACCATGCCGTGGTCGCCCACTGAAACCTTTTCCCATCCCCTGGCCGCCATGAACTACGACAACGCCGATGCTGCATTCGCCAACTACTTTTCCTTCATGCTCATGGAGCTGCTGACATGGCAAGGGTTCGTATTTTCTCCTTCTCCTCTCCATCTTTTCTCCATTCACCCACCTGCGCCCTTTCCCCTCCCCCATTCCACCACCTCCCACCCCTGAACCCTTGGACCACCCACACCACCACAATGCGCTGACCACTCATGATCCACTCGCTCAGCCTTGGGGATTTGATCAATAAACTGAGAACGCAGATCCTGCGTCTAGACCCCATAAGCCCTATGTGGGGATACCAGCTGCTGCCGAGATTGCGTGTGCCCTACAGCTATCTGTGGTCGCAGTCGCTTATACCAAAACCGCCAGACTGGGATTCGCACATCAACATCACAGGCTTTTCGTTTCTGCCGCTGGCCAACTCGTACACACCTCCCCAGGACCTGCAAGATTTCTTGAACAGCGGGCCCGCCCCAATCTACATCGGCTTTGGCTCCATTGTGGTCGATGACCCGGTGGCCCTCACCCGGCTCATCTTTGAAGCTGTCAGGCTCGCCGGTGTCCGCGCCATCGTCTCCAAGGGCTGGGGCGGCGTCGGTGCTGGAGACAGTGTTCCAAAAGAAGTTTATCTCATTGGCAACTGTCCCCACGACTGGCTGTTTAAGCATGTTTCCGCCGTGGTCCACCACGGAGGGGCCGGCACAACCGCTGCAGGCATTGCCGCGGGCCGGCCCACTGTTGTGGTGCCCTTCTTTGGTGACCAGCCCTTCTGGGGCCAGATGATTGCCCGCGTCGGTGCTGGCCCAACCCCCGTCCCCTTCAAGGAGATGACGGCCGAGACCTTGGCCGACAGCATCGAGTTTGCGTTGAACCCGGATGTCAAAGATGCCGTGGAAGAGATTGCCGACCGCATCACCGAGGAAGATGGCGCCGGCGGTGCAGTTGTGGACTTTCACGATCGCCTCGCCATCGAGGACATGGCTTGTGACCTTTGCCCAGATAAGCTCGCCGTTTGGGAGCACAAGGGAACCGGCGCACACTTGAGTCCCTATGCAGCCACCTGCTTGACCTACCAAGGCCTCCTTGAGCCGCGAGAACTAAAGTTTCTGCAACACAAGCGGTGGTATGTGGACGAGGGAGCCGAGCACCCAGTCATTGGAGCCGTCGCTGCGGCCTCGGGCTTCGTCACTACTTTGGGCACAGCGGCCAGCGAGTTTTCCTCGCGTATTAGAAACCGACCTCGATCATCAAAAAAGGCCAAGAAAGAAGCCGACGTCGAAGCAGCGGCAGCGGCACCGCCAACAGTACCAACACCACCACCAGCGACGAAAGAGGCCTCCCAAACAAGCGCCGATGCAGATCAAGCAACACTGGCTGCCAACACAGATGTCGACCCAGAAGTGCCACCTGCAAACAGAGACGTGGACCAAGAAACCATAGCCCTGCCAACAGACCCGCCTCCGCCCAGTGACGGCATCTTGAAGGAAGTCCTTTCCCCGGACATCACACCGGCCGAGATGGAAAAGTTTGCTCGCCAGATGGCCCTCAGGTCGCTCCGTCCCGATGATTTTGCCTCCAAGGTGCATGACCGTCACGAAAGACGCAAGAAGAGTTGGAAAGCCCAAGAGGCAGGCCGACATGGCAAGGCCTTCTATCTCGTAAGAGCTACTGGACGGTTCACTTCCGACGTAGCCAAGGCAGGACTCAGGGCACCAGTTGCGTTTTTCTACAACGTCGCTAATGGCTTCCACAACTTTCCTTCGTACACCATGAATGATTGCAAGGTTCGACAACGTGACCAAATCACTGGCCTTGGGACCGGCTTGCGCACCGCGGGTAAAGAGTTCGTCATGGGATTCTACGATGCCTTTAGCGGTGTCGCGATCAAGCCCTACAAGGGCGCAAAGCAAGAGGGAATCAAGGGCTTCGGAAAAGGAGTATGGGCTGGTTGGGTGGGATTCTTTTTTAACGTGGGCGCATGTGAGTATTTCCTACCCCGATTTGTTGTTAATATGCGTGCTTGCATGCTAACCTTCTCCCGCAGCTGTCTTTAGTATTCCTGGTTACACGCTCAAGGGCATTGAGAAAGAATTCTCCAAGCACCATCTTACCAAGATCAAGGCAGAAATATTACTAATTAGATTACGGCGGGGCATAGACGAGTTTAGGCGGGCGACGCCAGAGGAACGCCAAGCCGTGGTTGACAAGTGGAAGGCTGCTCGAGCTGCGCAATGAAGCACCGCCGGTCGATACAAGACATATGCAGGTTAGACACCCGCATGCAATTCTTTTCTTCTCTTTTGTCCATCTGAAATTAATCCAGGCAAATATCCCTGTCATGCCTGGACCTGGGAGGGGAGTGTTGCCATACTTTGGGAGATATTGTTTAGGTGTTGGGTAGTTGTTGTAATAGAAGAGCCAGCGTCAGTGTCAGTATTTTATATTTAGTTTCATGAGACAACACCGGTAACTGCAGTCTTTATTTATAAATCTTATTCATCATTGCCTTTGCCCAGAGCTGCCTTAATATCTAGCTACACAATTACTCTTCCTATGACCAATAGCTGAATAAATCGAAAGTTATAGTTTGTCAATTTTCTTTAATTAATGAAGTAGGTTTATATGGTGTCTTCCATATATAATATACCTTACAATTTGTATGATGTGAGACCAACACTTTTGGGGGTCCAAGTTGTTACCTACTGATCGCTGTCAGGTCTCATATTCTTACAGTCACAGTCCAGAAGAGACACGGCACAAGCACTACAAACGCGGCACGGCTTAAACACAGTAGATAGATACATGGCACATAACAGTGCTAAAATCGTCCACACTATTGCACTGAATCGGTGATAATTCAAAGAAGTTTGAGACACATGTGCTACATGAGGGTTAGCGCTTGGTGACATATGCCCTTTCCTCTGTCGTCTGCACTGTGATACTTTGCTAGGGCCGAAGCATGAGCTTCAATACCCTGTGACAAGAGCTTTTGAGCTTGTTCTGTGCATTTTGTCGTATTTTCATTAACGTGGAGACGACCAGGTATCTGTGGCGGTAACACAAATGTGCGAACAATGTAAATGGTAACTTGGAAATGCGAGCAGGGTTGCGTCTGGTCGTATGCACTCAATACATATGATATGGTCAGGGTTGGGACACTGTCCTCATCCCGCCGTGATACGGCCCCAAGAATCCAGGATCGTCGTTATCCCACACATAGTCAGTATAGAGATCACCCATCCAATCGTGTTACAGGGTTGTTTTATTTCCCCGGTCCATACCGTGTTGTCGATGAGACCTCGCCGACATTAGGCCCGAGTTTTTGACGCTGCAGGTCAAGGGTTCAATGTATATAAGAATATACTTGTCTTGAGCAGAGAGTCCTCTTCCCTCATCAATCTGGAACGCAGCTTTGCAAAACTTTGAAATCTTCTTGACATCAACTTGCTTCTCCTCTCCTCTACTTCAAATTTACACAATCATGTCTCCATGGCTTCAGGACTTTGTCAACCATGTTGACAGCATGGGGAAGGCTAAGAATGCTCTCTGCCCTTCGGTCCAGGACCTCAAGGACCTCATCGAAAACAACAAAGACGTCTACATTCTAGCCAACCGCATGTGGGATGAGATTCCCATGTGCAAGTCGAGGGATGTGAACCCTGCCGCCGGAAAGCTAGTCAGAGATTACGAGCACATGCTTCAGCTCCTCAGCGTCATCGTGACCGATATTGCGCCCGCTTGGAATACGGCCGGGGTTGCATATGGACTGGTCGGCGCCCCGTTTGCTTCCGTCTTGCAGTGGGCGATGGGAACCGTCAGCGGCTTCTCCTTCTTCCTCCGCCCGGACGTCAACGAGAAGTTCAGGATCATGATGAACATCTGGAGAGATGACATCTTGATGACGTCCAAATCCCAAAACGTCCTCACCACGGAGGAGAATGGCTGGCTTTCCAAGAATGCCATGGAGGTCCTCGAGCGAGAGTCCAACCAGAGCGGCCAGCCTTGGCTTCCCTTCGAAGAGATTTTCCAGTGCGACCGTGCTGGCGACCCCGTCCACTGGGGGTTTGCATCCTGGGATGCCTTCTTTGTCAGAAGGTTCAAGGATATCAACAAGCTTCGCCCTGTTGCCTATCCCAATGATCCTCGGTGGATTGTCAGTCCGTGTGAGGCCAGGCCATATGCGGTCAAGACAGATGTGAAGAAGTTTGACAAATTCTGGATCAAGGGCCAAATCTATTCGCTGTCTCATATGATGGACAACCACGCGTTTGCCTCTGAGTTTATCGGCGGGACCGTTTATCAGGCCTTCCTCAGCCCCTTCTCATACCATCGCTGGAACTCCCCCGTTCCCGGAAAGGTTGTTTCATCCAAAGTCGTCAACGGAACCTACTTTTCCGAGCCCATCTCTGACGTTTACGAGGGCCCCAGGGACTACGACCTGTGGCCTTCCGACCGCGCCCAAGCGTACCTTAGCCATGCTGCCACGCGCGCAATCCTCTTCATCGAGGCGCCCCAGCCGGTTGGCCTCATGTGCTTGGTTCTTATCGGGATGGCGGACGTGTCGTCCTGTGACATTGTCGACAAGTTCTCGTCTTCCAACTTGCCGCGGTCCGTGGAGAAGGGCGAGGAGCTTGGAATGTTCCACCACGGAGGGTCTAGCTATGCAATGGTTTTCAGAAAAGGCGTTAAATTGGATTTCGTTCCTGGGATGCTGCCAGTCCAGAACCCAACAAACCGGCCTGTTCGAGGGGCAGTCGCGTATGCGTCTACAATTTAAATAGGATAGTAGTTGTTAATACCAAATAGTAATACGAAATCTTTTTATTTTTTAAAAAAGCAATCAAAAATATTCAGAAAAGATATTTCAAACACTGGATTCACCTGGGCGCAAACGAGACCAGGTGAACACAGTTGGGTGAGACGCGGCACAGTCAGACATAGCACGGCCGAGATTCAGCCGCGAAGCAACACCTACTACGTCGTGGCGAGCCAATGGCATCCGAACTCCATGAAAAACCTGGAAAAGCTAGACATGATCCGTGGGCGGATAAAAGGTGTCCATGGCCTGCAGCTTGTCGATCCGGGGTTCCCGGTTCCTATGTGTAGCACATAGTCAGTTTGTCGTCTTCATCACGGCGCTTATTGTTACGGTTGTTTTCTCTCACAACTCGGTGCAATACAACAGCCAAAACCTCTCTATTCATCCGCCATGCCCACTGTGGCTCTATGGAACTACTATCCGGTATAGCAGCCTATGAATCCTCGATGTAAGTAAGCGTAACGGCGGTATTATATCATCTGTTAAGTTTCCAGGAATGATTTGGCCACAATCGATAAGGACCCAGCGGAATCTAGAAAGTGAAGCTCACGGCTCATCAAGTAATTAAATTTGCCATGTGATATAATCTGTTAACGGAATCGCGTTTTGTACATGAGCATGCCGCAGCTTTACTTTGCCAAATTGCCCTTTTGGGCATACAAACTTATTGTAGTCACAGTCTTCTGGCAAATTCCGTTTTCACTAGACCTAGTTTCGTTCTTAGACATGGAATCTCGCTGACGGATTCGCCGAGGTGTGTCAGACAAACCACATTATTCACATTCAGAGTCTGTTTCATTACAAACTCGATTTCGGCTTCAATAAATAGCTATATTGACTGTCCATTTCAGCTGCCCCTTTAAATTTATTTTGGGATTCCGGATGACTTTCGATCCATTAAGAGACATTAACTCCTCGAGGGTTTATGAGTGATTGAGCTGTACAGAGCTGCACGGAGCTGCTGAAGAGATAAGTTGATAATTCTGCGTTCTGCGATGCATTCTTCGGTCGTGTCGTATCCAACAACTGACCGTCTTGGATTGAAGGTGTCCAGAGCCATGTTCTTCAAGTCGATTGGTGATTCCAGTAATATCGATTCAACCTCGACGATACCCTTAAATTTCTCTTGATTTTTCAGCCTCATTGTAAGACAGGCACGTAGAATCGTTCCAGGGATTCCCCTTGGCCAAGCGCTGTTGGACTGTCCATATGCATTAAAAAAATACACAATAGGAGCTTAATCTCATGCTATGCAACATTCGCAAACCTAAACCTTCTTGATGCTGATTGTTGGGTCTGGTGGTATTATATAGGATCAAGTATTAGAATTAGCCCCCAATGATTCTGACTTGTTTCTCCGAGACAATGTAGCGACTAGAGTACATGATTTATTCTCGGAACTCGGCTCACAGTAATCCTCGGTGTCTCTAGTTATGCATCTTCATCCCACCCAGGACTGACTGCGTAGTATTGGTTGCGTCAAATTCATGTGGGGCTGGCCGGTCACGTCAGTATTGGCGAGATTTCGTCAAGCCTCCTGCGCCCTTCATAACCCTAAGCGTCCCGTAACTCCTCTGATAGCATTTGAATTGAGAACCACGCTCCCTTCCATGCCGCAGGGCTGTCGAAGGTAGCTTCTGCGCTAGTGCTACTGGAGTCTTCATACTCTTGGCAGCGCCCGCTTTTGAGCCGCCTCGCTCACGTCTTGAACAACATACAAGGAAAATAAATTGTTTCTGGATTTTTTACTCCAGTGACATTGAGTATTATTCCCACCTTTCTTTTTCCGTCCTAGGCTACTTGTTCCGCAAAACTAGCAGTCACGATGCTTGGCCGGTTTTTGTCCGAAATCGGCCTGGTGGCTCTATACCGCTCGCCAACCGATGTCAAGCTCCTCTGTATGCAGCGATTCGTGAGACTCTTTGCATATGGCGCATCAACGCTCGATCTGGTCATATTCCTGAAGCTTTTGGATATCTCTCAAATCCAGATCGGCCTGTTCATGACGCTCACATTAGTCGGTGATGTGCTGATCAGCTTGGTACTCACATCGCTCGCCGACAGGATTGGGCGCAAGGCCATTATGGCATCCGGCTGCCTATTGATGACTGCGAGTGGGATTGTGTTTGCTACCTGCAGTAACTTCTGGGTGCTGCTGCTCGCCGCAATCTTTGGTGTGATTAGTCCAAGGTGATGATCGATATTTTCCATTTCCGAAGGCAGCTTGCATTAACAGATTGACATAGTGGAAATGAGATTGGTCCATTTCGAGCTGTCGAAGAGAGTATTGTTGCTCACCTCACGACACCAGAAACTAGAAGCGATGTATTCGCTTGGTACAGTCTTTCAGGGACCACGGGGACTGCATTCGGAGTTATGCTATGTGGCTGGGCCGTCCAATACCTAACAGATAACTCCAAATGGGGGGCTTTAGATTCATACAGGGCTGTTTACATGGCATATGCAGCCTTGGGTTTGGTGAAGCTCGTATTAACTCTTTTACTTAGTAAATCTGTCGAAGCAGATGACCAAAATTGGAAAGAGTCTGTCAGCGACAGTGAATCCGCTCCTCTTTTGGCCAATAGAGCGCTCCCTCAGCAGCCTAAGAAGGGAAACTGGTTCAAAGCATTGCTGCCCCAGATCAAAAAAGAGAACTTGCCTACAATTATCCCACTCTGCATGCTTCTTTGTACGGACGCTTTTGCGACGGCACTTGTGGCAATGTCTGTCTTCATTACTCTGCTGTAAACCAAGCTAACAAATGTATAGATCCTGGGTTACATACTTCTTTCGCTGGAGATACGACGTCTCTGATGGAGCTCTAGGCTCTCTATTCTTTACAACAAGCATCATTGCGGCTGGATCTATGCTGGTAGCATCATCTATTGCTAAGCGATTCGGCAATGTCAAGGTCTGTTATTCAGCTAATGCCGCATGGGAACGAAACCACTAATATCCCAATAGACTATGGTCTTCACCCATCTGCCTTCCTCAGTTTTCCTCGCATTAATTCCAGTATTTCAAAATGTCCATCTTTCGATGGCATTCCTCATTCTTCGCTCTTGCACTCAGTCGATGGATGTGGCACCTCGTGCGGCCTTCGTAGCAACAATCCTTGATCCGCAGGAGCGTACAGCCGTAATGGGACTGATGAATGTGCTCAAGACCTTGGTTCAAAGCATTAGTCCAATAATCACTGGTACATTGGTCAAGTATGATTTATTCTGGGTTGCCTTCCTGGCTGCGGGAGGTTTAAAGATCGGTTATGACTTGGGCATGTTGGCATTATTCAAGAGCCACGAACATGATCACAATCGAGAGGATCAATCTTAATTGTTGTTTGGATTTACTTGGAATTTAACATTTTAGACTAGATTATATAATGGAGCGGTCAATTTAGTTGCTCCTTTAGAAAGACACCCCTCCCGGAGTGGAATTCAATCACTGTCGATGATCTATAAAATTGCCCGAAGCAAGGGTGATATTGCGCCGGTAGCCAAACTAGTCGCTGGCCCTGCTATATATTCCAGCATCTATCTACAATTACGCTAAAGCCAGAAGATTAATAGGCAAGGGACATTCCGATGGTTCTATCGTTTAGCGCTTGACCATGGATAGGAATTATGCATACACCGGCCCAAAAGAGTGAGCCTGGCGCATGTGACACGATCAATCAGCTCGGCCCCGACTCTGGGGCAAGTTCTTCCACTGACGCATTTTTACATGTCTTGGAATTCTTGGTACTTTTTCTTTTTTTTTTAAAAAAAAAAAAAAAAAAAAACTTGAGTTAAATTGGCCCTAAATGACCCGAGCCATTTTGTTCATGAATTTGACTTATAGTATCTTATATTTCTTGAAGGGGACTCTCCCATCTCTCTATTTATGTAGCCTGTGGCCAGAAATCTGTCGCTACCGGGGTCGCCGAGGAATGAACATCACACACGAACCATGTTCTCGGGCAATTATACCCATATTACCGTAAAAGCAATTATTTATAATCAAATGAGACAGCAATTCCTACTTGGACTAGTTATACTAAGACCCTAGATCATATATGCGTCCAAAACACGTGCTACTGTGTGATATTGTGCAGTTGTCTGGGTGCTCTCTGCGCCACAAAGGGGGTCCAACTCGAACTTGTGAGACAGTGGTCGAATCCTGTTCCAGGTGGAATCAAGCTTGCCACGTCCTTGCTAGCTTTGTCGCAGGTTGTGACCTTATGATATCCCTGCGTCAAGATCGTCGGTCGTCTGTTGATCTCGACCAATAGACCAGCGGGCGATTATGCAGAGAGTTAGTCTACCGCCTTCTATCACCGATTCGCCGGCGCTAGAGCCTCCCTGACTCTGATCTAAGTCCTGTGTCCCCATCCTGCGGTAACAATTTGTTATATAAGACACGCTCATGTCGCTGTCACTTTTTGCCGGGTGATTATGTACGTGAATCTGGCACAAAAGTCCCGGTGGCCAATTACGCAATGACCAAAGGCGTAACAGAGGAATGGGACCAAATCCCGTTCGCTGATACAACGAAGGACGACGAGAAAGCTCTAGACTCAGAGCAACCAGTCGCACCGCAAACGTCAACTTTTTTGCTGATTCTCGTCACCATACTTCCGGTGGTTTGTATCTCGTTCGATAACTCGGTAAGACCTGGCCACGTCGAAAATTCTCAAATCTAATCTTGTCACTACAGATTGCTCCTGTGGCGACCCCATCAATCACAGATAAATTCCGAAAGGCGAACGATATTGGCTGGTATTCGTCGGCCTATCTCCTCACAACATGTGGTAAGTGCTTAGCTTCCCGTTCTTTGCGGTATCGGCCATGCTAATCAACCACCCAGCCTTTCAGCTATTTTATGGCAAACTCTATACACTTTATGGGGTGAAGTTTGTCTTCTTAGCAGCCATGGTCATTTTTGAGCTCGGATCACTATTGTCCGGTGTGGCACCATCATCAACCGTGTTCATTATTGCCCGAGCCATCACCGGCCTTGGGTGCTCCGGTATTCTCCTTGGATCGATGGTCATCGTGATTCACTTGGTGCCGAAGGACAAGGTGCCCGTATTTTTGGGATTGATAGGGGCGACGTATGGGATCGTGCCGATTATCGCGCCAGTAGTAAGTAAAAGGAAAGCAGACGGCCCACCAATGCTAACTCGTCCAGATTGGTGGTGCCTTGTCAGACCATTCCACTTGGAGGTGGTGCTTTTACATCAACTTACCTTTGGGTTGCATCGCAATTCTTCTGGTTTTCTTCCTGTTGAAGCTGCCATCCAAGCATCAGCAACAACACGTGTCTTGGGTGGAATTGGTGAAACGTCTCGATCCCATGGGCACGTCGATCTTCATTGTGAGTATAATATGTGTCCTGCTTGCCGTGCAACAAGGTGGTGTGGTATATTCATGGTCTAGCCCAAGAATAATTATCCTTTTCGTTGGCTTTGCTGTTTTACTTGTGGCCTTCATATGTGTGCAGGTAATCCTGGGAGACAAGTCCACGAGTAAGTCGAACCCAACCAATGTACTTTGCCCATGCTCACGTCAGAAGTTCCACCGCGGATTGCAACACAAAGAACAGTATTTTTCGCTGGAGTATTTACCTTCTTTCTCGGAGCATCATGGTACATTAATAGCTATTATGTTGTGATATGGGTAAATAATTAGAAATGTCAACCCATGGATACTTGCTAACGTTAAATAGTTCCAGACGATAAAGAATGCAAGCGCCATCCGATCCGGAGTTTATTCAATACCAATAATTTCCTCAATGGCCATCGGTCTTTTATTATCGGGAGCAATCTCTACGAAATTCGGACATTATGCTCTCTTCTTTGTTTTGAGCACCGTGGTCATGTCGACGGGAGCTGGTCTCATAATGCTGTTTGATGAGCATACCTCTCCCATTAAATGGATTACTTTTCAAATAATTTACGGATTTGGAGTTGGATTGGGCTCCCAACAGGCTTGTGTTGCGGCACAGGCTGTTCTTCCACTGGAGGACGCCTCGATCGGCACAGCTATAGCCTCATTCATTCAACTCCTCGGTGGCTCAATCTTTGTCTCTGTGGCTCAGAGTTTGTATATGAACAAGCTCGTGGAAAATATAACGGCACTTAAAATACCCAATATCGACCCCGAAGTTGTCATTAATACAGGAGCAACCGGCTTTAGGGGCCTCGTTGATCCCAAGTCTTTACCTCAGGTTCTTGATGCATACAACCGTGCTTTTTTTAGGATGTATCAACTCTCCTTAATCACTGCCTGTTTAAGTATACTGGGTGCTTTGGGAGTTGAATGGAAAAGCATTAGGAGAGACGTTCGAAAAGAATGACGGTGGTCCTGTTGTTTCATTCCACAGATTTTGAGAATACCCGTATAATATGTTGCCATAATGATGTACTGATGTCATGTCAAAACTAAGACATTATATTAGAATTAAACCTCTGAATCACTTTGCGCCTCCCTCTGGATCAGAATAAATTACATTCAATAGTGAATGATCTTCTGAGATTAAAATTATCCCTATCTTACACAAAATGTAGACTGTGTCGACTTTGGTAGAGCACTCAGACTATTTTTACAGTTTTCTATTGTCCGCCGCCCCCTCTATTCGTATTCTGCACATGGTCTCTAAGCACAAATCTCGCTTTCAGTGATTTCTCGGATGTTCCTTCTTGGGACGCCGACGTCTTTCGGCTCTGGTTTTGGCTTCACTCTATGAACAAACATTTCTTGGATTAATTTGTGTCGCACGGGTTTTGCGGAATTTTGGGAATGAATCCAAAAGCTCCGACGCCAACTCAGCCACATCTGACATAAACCTACTTCCTTCTAAAAAAGGTTTCTTCCGAACCAGAGCTGTTCTATTGACTTAGTGGCGTCTTGTTCATTGGCGTGAAAACAAGGATAGCAAAGGCGGGTTCCTCCGTTCAGCCCCCTATATTTTAGTTTATAGAAGGGTCAAAGAGTGTAAAAGCGGTGCCTCTTTTATACAATGACCCAACCCATCGATGAGACGGAGTGTAATCGCGGCTTGTTCTAGGGCTGGCACACTAGTAAAGGGCATCCCAGCGAGGTGGTAGCGCGGGCCGACGGGAAATCGCGCGGTATCCGCGGGCCATTAGCTAGACGCCACACGACCTCGACAACACAGCTAGCTAATTTTCCGCTGCGACACTGGTGGAAGACCGGATCGAAAGTATGAATCGATCAGATGCCCCTAATTTCCCTCCATTACAAGTAGGCGGGAGCATGCCGTGATGGCGTTACACATTTTCGCGTTCACCTTGATCACGATTACGCCAGAGTTATTTAAGTGTGTCTTTATGGCACTAATCATGCTCCGCTTGACATCCATTATGACGCGTCCGTTTCAGTATTTTACAGTATAATTCTAACTAATCATGGCCTTTGGCGTCAAGGTTGGCATTAGAATTGTGCAGCGGGTAATTAATTAACTCAGACACAACACATGAGATGAGCAGGCTTATGTTCCAATTTTTAGCCCGTTGTGACATGACATGTGCACTTGGCTGGAAAGTAACACGGAAATTCCGTCTTATTCGGAAATGTGCATGGAAGATAAGATATCGCATAAGCTCAAAAGTGGGTTTAATAAAATAGAATCACGTCCAGATCGACAGGTTACAGCAGGTAAGGCTGATGAGGACCAGGCTGGTGGCCAGTGCTCCATGAACTATGCACTGCGGCAGTTAGTTTACCCGCCTTTGCGTGGTCCGAGATTCGTATTCAGGCACTCAAAAGGTTTAAATTTGAGCAAGCAAGGTTGCAGATGGGGCATGAATACGAATACTCCACCACGAACAGGGTGTAGATGGGGATGCCAAGCGTTTGAAGAACCAGGGCGATAAGTTAAAACGATAACACGAGACCAATATTTCGAAGTCATGGAACCTTCACCCTTCTCGGCGGTTTTTATATCATCTCTACAAAGAAAAAAGACCAATTAATTAAAAGACAAAATCCATTCAATGCGTCCCATACTGACTTCGCTAGTCAGCCTCGCTGCGCTCGGCGCGGCTCAGCCAACCGATGGCCAAACCTTGAGCACGCAGGATTATGTGCGCTGCAATACCGAGCCGACAGAGGAATTTGTAAAGGCCTCAATTGCGCTGGAAAGAAGAGGAAACATCATCGGCCGCGATATTGTCGCGAACGAGACCAAGCTCGCGCTGGATGCTTATTTCCACGTTGTTACAGCCACCGCAAACGAGATCAGCGATGACCAGCTCCAGCAACAGATCAAGGTCCTAAACGAGAACTTTGCTCCATATGACATCCAGTTCAATCTCCGCAGCATCGACAAGACCATCAATGCCACCTGGGCAAAGAATGACTACTCGTATGACATGATGAGAACACTGCACAAGGGCGATTATAAATCCTTAAACCTTTACTTCCTGACCAGTCTGGGCACAGGCCTCGGGGTGCGTTTATTCGTCAAGCTATGTTGGATGATACTAATAAATATTGTACGTACAGGAGTGCACATTTCCCATAAACAGTACGGTTGCGACATTCGAAGAATTTGGTCGGGTCATGGATGGCTGCAAAGTCGATGCTCAAACTGTGCCAGGAGGTACGAGAAAGAATGCCAATCTGGGCAAAACTGCTACCCACGAAGTCGGCCACTGGTTCGGTCTTTACCATACCTTCTATGGCGGGTGCACGTTTGGCGACTCCATCGACGATACCCCAGCCCAGGCTGAAGCCGGTAGCCCTGAAATCGGCTGTGAGAAGCCAGTCGATAGCTGCCCTGACCAGCCTGGTCTCGACCCCTTGTTCAACTATATGGACTACAGCGGTGATGCTTGCTACAGGGAGTTTACTCCGGGCCAGAAAGCTCGCATGTTTGAGAATTTCTATGCGTTCCGCGCTTATGTGTAAAAGAGTTGTATATACTGTGGTGTTTCTGCACAGGGCTATTTGTTTACGCGTCGAATCGTCATGGCCTGTTTCATGGGCGCCTTTGCCAGGGAAACATCATACTCCGAGCGAGGATTTAGCCCCAAATTAATTAGCATCACCGGAGTATGTTAGTAGGAGAAAGGACAGGGCGCCGTCTGTTCACAGTTTTATTTCAGAAGTTAATCAATATTGTGTGATATATTTATGACTAAGTTTACATGGCTATTACTTGCCAATTATCAATACGCTAATCCAATCCCGCTAAAACTCCAAAATCAGTACCCAAACGCCGAGTGCAGTAGCGGCGAAACCAGCTCCAAGCTAATCAACATTTCACATCCACTACCTCATCTCCCACTAACGTCTCCTCAGACTTTGCAGTCTTATGGTGGGTCCGCTTTGACGGGGGAGAAATGAGATAGTTGGCGAGCGACGCGGGGAGCCCGTACCGCTTCCGGAGAGCTTTCTTCATCATCCCCAAAATCACCTCCCGTCGCCCGGCAAAGTTCTCGAAGCTGTTGATTTCTGAAGAAGGGAAGAGTGGCCAGCGGGACTGTTCCAGATCGCTCATGTTGTCCCAGACAGCCTCGGTCTTGGACTGCTCAAAGGAAAATGAGGTGCCGAAAATGGTGAATAATCTAGCGATGGGCCAGACTTTGTCGGATTTCCAGTGGTCGTTGCGCCACTTCATCTTTGGGCGGATCCACCAGAATCGGCGCATTTTGCAGGCGCTGTCGAAAATGTCCTCGGTGAGGTGGCTGTTGTTGATGCCAGAGACGGCGTGGACGCAGCCGCTGGATTTGAACGCCATGTGCACGATCAATCGGTTGGCGACAATGTCTGCCGGGATTTCGTCGATGGCCGCTTGAGAAGGGTTATCAAGATGAGAAGGAAATTTGAGTGTGCTTGGCGGGTTCATGATTGCGGCAGTAACGCAGGTGGTGACAGGGCATGAGCCTGGAATTTCGAAGAATGGCGAAGGCTTAGACTCGGTTGGGCCGATGCAAGACGGCCGGAAGATGAGCAGCTTCTCATCGATCTTGGCGTCACGGAAGAGCTCCAAAAGAAGTCGCTCGGTGAGATGCTTCGCATAACTATAAGGAAAGGGGTGTCTGACGAAGGTGTATTCGGGTGAGCTCCCGTATTGGGTGAGGTCGGCGAGTTCTTGGAAGGCAGAAACATATGAACCGCTGCGAATGGGGTTGACCTCCTCTCGGATGACTGCGTCTGATCCATGCACCTCTCCGTTGGCACCCTCTCGGAGGAATGCGCCAGAGTAGGCTGTGGATATGTAGACGAATTGTTCGAGGTGTGGGCAGTCAAGAGCCAATTTGGCAAGTGCAAGAGTGGGCTGGATAATCTCATTTGCTACTTCTCCAAGAGGCTTTTGGAGGTTAATGGTGGAGGCGGCGTGGATGAAGAGGGATACATTGTCGCGAATAACTTGGACGTTTTCGGTGGACAGGCCACAGTCGGGCTTGGTAATGTCGCCGTCAAAGATGACCAGCTTCTGCGAACGCTGGAGGGCTTCGAAAATATCCGAGGGTAGGTTCTTGCGCCATAGATTCCACAATCGACTACGCGAGATCAGTAAGTGTATTCAACCGATGAGAAGGGGGCATGCTCACGTTTCGCCGCCCCGTGCCAGTGCATATACACGAGCAATCGAGGTATCCAATAATAGCCGGCTCAGGTGGACAGTGCCCAGCATGCCCGTTGAGCCGGTGAAGAACATGTGACGACCATTGTAAAAGTCGTGCACACGGTCAAATAATAGGTCAGACATTGTGTTTTTTAGTGTTGGACTGTTGTAGAAAAGAGAGACAGTAGTGATGAGGACCCAGAGTGTCCAAGGTAAGGAATGACAAAGCTTGATGAGAAGGAGAGCAAAATTAACCCAGAGACCCGTCTGGTTATAAGTGTATTTATCCCGTCACGTATAGCATCGAAAACAACAGAGAAGGAGGAACGACTGCCAAAATGCCAGGCAGAGGTGACGGGAGAGTTATAGACATCTGAGCACATCCCGGCGGAAGCTCAAAGCACTCGCTCACGCATGGCTCGTGAGGCCAGAGGAGCGCTACAGAATGACACGAAACACGCTAAGCTGCGGCCTGGGCCTGAGCTTGCGCGCCGCTGTGGCCGTGCGGTTCATGAACTAGTCAGCCACCAAGCGATTTTGGCGCGGGTGCTCGGCCGTTTGAGCAGCGATGGTCTGATCTAACTGATCGATTCGGGGCTAGTCGGGCTGCGTTTTCGAGGGAGATGGCTCACGGAGATCACTCACGGAGATCAATGAGGCTAGCTCCCACCGTAGCGTGGCAATGATGCAAATACTAGCATGTAATACAAAAATGCTCCGTCCTCCAAGGGAACCTGTGGGGAGGGGCTGAGGGTTGATGCCACGACAAAGCTGCTGTGCCGGATAGGGGTAAAATGATCTTCGCCCGTCAGATTAACCTCAGATCGGCCCTTCGGAGCAGATTAATGGCCCTCGGGTGATGGACGATGCCAATCTGGAGTTTCAGATCGGACCCGTCGTTCACGGGCAGGATTTTTCGTGTCTCCCTTTGATTCAAGCCGGGCCATCGGTTGAAACCAAGGCCTCGGGTAGACACGTCGAGTCCGTCAACGTCTCGACTCGCCCAACGGTCTCCACCGCCAGAGTAATATTGCACTTGCTGAGCTCCTATTATCAAATGGTCGCCGTTGGTGCGGTCGAGGCCGGGTTCGCGCCTGGTTTGTTTTGGCGCCACATCAGACGGTACCAGGGGTCCCAGCCACACCACAGTAGTGCCCGCAGACAGATAAGTCATGACACTGAGTAGCCGTTGCTTCTCCCTGTTCCATGACTTGACAGGTCGAAACAGCTCATTTTATCGGAGGCGTTCCACGGGGAAAACTACACGTGCAGGGAGTTTTGCGCCCAAGAAATAGTCACGTAGTCCCGTACAGCACAGAACGGTCGAGACCTTAGTCTGTGTGTGTCGCATAACGATACCACGGCATTCTCAGCTCAAGTTTCGCATGGTTACTGGGCGTGAAAATTCTAATCGTCTAGTGCAAAATAGCATAACAATAACACTGCAAAGAAGATTGGATTCACTAGGAAAACGCCAAAACGGTCACCAAATCGTGTCGTTTATTACTGTCACATCTCGGTAAATGGACGCCTTCTAGCGCATCCAGTTTTGCTTTTGTTTTTCTTCATCAACGTCATGACCTTAATGGACCAATAGCTGGCCTTGTCTTTTGTGGATACGCTTCAGTGTCAATTAAACCATCCGGTTGTTCGTGTACTACCCTAGAGTTTGTTGAATTTCTTTTTTCCCAGGCTCCTGTCTTGAGATGAGGCAGCTTAAAGTTGATCTTCAACGGAGCTCTAATAAATCACAATGCAGTCAATATAAATATAAAATAGATTCTGCATGTATTCGTGTGGTGCACGTATGACGTGAAATACAGAGTAAAATGCTCAAAAGTTGTAGGCTTTCTTTCCGGTCGGCATGAAATGGCAATCAGACACGCTAAATAATTATCGCAATTCCTCTCCCTAGTTCATCACGTGATACATGGCGAAGTCGAGACGATAAAATTAGTTATTTTAATGTTTTATTTAAGGCACCAACAGTGGCGTAGGGCTTGTGCTAGTTCAAGGGGCATCGCGGGTGTCTAACTAGCCAGCGCCCTATTTCTGACTCTTGCTTTTCCAGAACATGATTATCGTGCGGCAGCGGCGTCCAGATTAAAATGAATATATGCTGTGTTGATTTCAAAAAATTCCATTATTATCGCATCGGGGGGAGTTGGAATCCTTTGATTCACTACAGCCTGATGAATAACATATGGCTAACATGTTCGTTAGTTTCATGAAAACACACTGCATGGGGGATAAAAATGAATTGGCAAGTTCTAGTGCGCTGGAATGTAACATCCGGACAACAAAGTAGTACGGATTGTTAGCATTGAAGCCATTGATTACACTGGATATAAATTCCATCGCACCTGAAAACTGGTGAGGGCTGCTTTCATCTCTCATCCTTGACGATTTGAGAAAGCTCTATGTGCTGCGCTTTCATATCCTTATCCACATCATGGCTAATTGAATGACCCAAATCTACTGGCATTGATATATTGTTCTTTTTCGATTTTCGCAATCCGGATACGGGGCCATCGAAAATGCTCGAAATTTCTTCCAGGCTATAATGCCGGGTCTCGGGGAACAGAAAGAAGACGACAAGTAACCACTGTGTTAGAATTACCACAAACAGGATGTAGTATTTCCACCCAATGTCTGCTAGAGCGATCGGATTAACCATATTGTTGAAAATAAGTGCGACGCTGTTGCACATAAACACGAGACCCATCCCCTTCTGACGGGCATGGAAGGGCAGGATCTCGGCAGGATAGCCTATTCCCGTGATTAGAAATGTGCAACGATTGGAAGGGAAGTCATACTTAGAGAGAGGGGGGTAATTCCTGCCGCATATCCGAGTTGGAACAAGAACACTAAAGCAAGGACCGCAGTTGCGAGACTCCGGTCGTTTGGTCTCTGTTCAAATAAGGCTGAACAGATAGTCCATGCAATAAAAGATATCAACATTGTCCCAACAGAGAAGAGCCAGAGGGCTCTGCGGCCTACTCTGTCCACAAGCGAAGCCCCACAGACAGCAACAACGAAATTAAATATTTGCAATATTCCGTTGACCAAGGTCTGTTGTGTGGAGTCTTTGATACCTACGGTATTGAGGATCAAGGCAAGGTAGTAGCTGACCAAAGCATTTCCACACATTTGTGTCATGAATGCTAGGTAAACTATCAAGCCAAGCCGCTTTTTATCCGAAGAAGTTTCCCAGATCTAGTTTAGAAATACCCAAGTTAGAGAGGCTTCCCAGGCGTGACTGCTTCTTACGCACCTTGGACCATGTCAATTTAGAATACTCTGCATCGGTAGCAAGATATGCGTTGATTTGGCTCATTTCGTAGTCGACTAGTGGGGAGTTCTCGTTTCCACCACCGTGGTATCGAACCAGGATTCTGCGAGCCTCCTGGTCCCGACCTTTGCTAATCAACCATCGAGGAGATTCTGGCACCCAGAAGAGTGCAAAAAACTGAAGGATGGGAAGAAAGGATTGCAAAAGAGATGGGATGCGCCATGTCCAAGTGGATTCATTCATTCGATATGTTCCAAACACGGTCCAGCTGCATAGAATTGCACCGAGAAAGAAGGACGGCATGATCAAACTGCTCAGTGTAGATCTGTGGGTGGGATACGCCACCTCTGTGACAAGCACTGGGCCGCAAACCATGCACAGCTCGATGCCAACACCAATCAGGAACCTAGATGCGACAAACATTCCTAAATTCTGGGACGAGGTTTGGAGAGCAGACGCAAAGATGATGACGAAGCAGCCGAGTTGAACTGTCTTTACACGACCATAACGGTCGGAGAACCAGACGACTGGTACACTGAACACAATCTAATCCAAAGTTAGCTCGCGTAACTTTCATGAATTATGGAATACCAGACAGGCGCAATGTTCAGGACGGCATTGGTGATACCCAATATAGATGAGCTTGGGTGGTTGAAATATTTTGTCCAGGTGTCCAAGGTTTGTAACCCATTCATTGTTGACGTTTCGATCCCCATGCTGGCTCCACATAATAGTACAAACAAGAGACGAATATTGAGTGAAAGGATGTGCGGAGTTGTCCATTTGACATTGGCAGGGAGGACATCGGCAAGAGTCTGCTGAACGCCAGATTGTTGATTGGTGTCCATATTGCAAGGCTGGAGCTGGGCAAGAATAGTATAACTGAGATGAAGTTTTCAATTGCCGTCCTCCTTCCTAGAGGTGGATATGAATATAAATACAATAAATGTGATTGGTGTCTCTAGCCATGCACAATACTCTGAAAATCCTGGGGTTTCTGGGGTAGCTGCGGGGAAGCGGTTCAGTCGTTGGCGCACAAGTTTTGCCGCGGACGGATTCTTGGTGGCGATGGATTGGCGGCGGCCGCGGACGGACAATCGCCAAAAAAATTGCCCGCGGATTTCCAGAAGGCTTCCTTATTTCCTGGAATCTAGTTATAAGGAGATATTTGATCGATGAATAGATGAGCTTGATACAAGCCAGTCAACCGCTGTTTAATAATATTTTCCTGATCAAGACATAGCCACCATGCCTGCACCTTGCCAAATCGCTTGCAAAGATATTGATCCCCCTACCATAGGTCGAAATGGATACCAAGGCTTCCTCAATAAGACTGAGATTTTGCCAAAAGGATCGGCACCATTTGGAGCCCGAGAATTGCCCTGCGATATCCTTATTGAGCATGATGTCGGCATCAAACTCCGCGACGGGGCAGTCATTTACGTGGACGTTTACCGCCCTCCGGGCGATGCAAAGGTCCCTGCCGTTATGTCATGGAGCCCTTTCGGGAAAAAGCTCAATGGAATAAAATTTCTCGAAATGATGACCCCTTACGATATCGGCGTCCCACCAAAGACGTTGAGCGGGCTGGAAAAGTTCGAGGGACCAGATCCAGCCACCTTTGTGAACCGTGGATATGCCATTATCAACGCCGACACCCGCGGCGTTGGGGATTCAGACGGAATGTGTGTTATTATGGGAACACAAGAGGGTGAGGATGGATATGACTGCGTGGAAGCCATCGCTCAGATGCCGTGGTGTAACGGACGAGTGGGAATGGCCGGAAACTCGCATTTGGCCATTGCGCAGTGGTTTATCGCGGGGCTGCAGCCCCCATCCCTCAAAGCAATAGCACCCTGGGAGGGTTGTGGGGACCTTTTCCGTGAGCAATTCGTCCGCGGAGGTATTTGGGCCGGCAACTTCTTTGAACATATTAGCAAGGTTATGATTCAGGGCCGACATGGAATGGAGAGCTTTCGCGAGATGTATCGCCGAAGCGGTGGTGTGGGAAACCCGTATTGGTATGACAAGCGACCTGACATTACCAAAATCAACATCCCTACCTACATCACGGCGTCCTTTTCATCTGCGCTGCACACTATGGGCTCGATCCGAGGCTACATGGATGTGAACACGCCTAAGAAATGGATCCGGTTTAGTCCGTACCAGGAGTGGCACGATATTTGGGCAGTTCCCAAATACACAGAGGAGCTGCTATCTTTCTTTGACTGCTACCTTCGCGGTGAGAAGAATAATTGGGAACAGACGCCAAGCATCCGCATGACAACGCTTCACTACGGTGACAAGGATGCAACAATCGACGAGCCACTCGAAAGCTATCCCCCGCCACAGACAGTTGACCGCACCATGTTCCTGTCCGACTCTGGAGTTCTAACAGCGGCTAGTACCCCAGCTATTTCCTCTGTTGCATCGTATAATTCTGAACAAGCCACATCTTCTATTTCGTGGAAGTACACCTTTGAAAAAGCTGGCCGACTTTGCGGAATTCCCAAAGCAGTCCTGTACATGTCGTGCCCAGACCACGATGACTTTGATGTCTATATTGTCATCCGCAAGCTGGACAAGAATGGGAACCGTGTACTCGCCCTCAATGTCCCGTGGAGCACCATCCCGCCAAACTCAATCCAGGAAATTCCAGATGATAAGATTAGCGATATCCTACTCTATATTGGACCTATTGGAATGCTGCGCGCATCGCATCGCGAAATAGATGCATCCAAGTCCATGCACCCCAACTACCCTTTCCATCCCCATGCTTGCGTTGAAAAGGTCCCCCAAGGTGAGGTTGTCAAGTTGGAGATTGGAATATTTGCTCTTAGTGTATCCTATGAGGCTGGGGAGTCAATTGAAGTTGAGTTCATGGGCCAGACGCCTCAGATCCAGTCATTCAAGGAGCTGAAGGGCAAGATTGGAAACGAGGATAACCGGGGACGTCACCAGATTCACTATGGAGGCGAATATCCCAGTCATGTCATTCTTCCTTTCTTTGAAGAATAAATACAATCCTGTGGTAGATATATCTTCGTATAGAATATAGATGAACAGTGTGATTTCCACAAAGGCAACAAAGCTGGTCACTAAAGCCAAGCGAATACTTTTCAGGTTTAGATAAATATGACAGAGCTGAATTAGAATGATGCTTTGATGCCAGTCTCTGGAGACAGATGTGTGATTGGCTGTGATGTCTGCAAAAGCGTTAAATACACCACCTTTCCAACCCTTAACACAAATACATAGGCCAAGCCTGGCACTACAGGTCTACAAGTTTCATTAAAAGCACACGATGTCCGTTTTGCTGTAAGCCTTTATTTAAAGTGTAATAAATAGCAGCACAAAAATGCGGCGGCAAATTATGTTCACGAGGAATCTGCTTGGTTAGACGTCTACTGGGATAACGGAGCTGCGGAGTTTGGCAGAACACTCGAAGACCATGTTTCCTTTTGAAGAGGTCTTTTGGTGATTAGGTGGGATATTTGTATTCAACTGGGATTAACTCTCGGGTTTTCTTCCCTCCAACAGCCCAATTCCCGATCGGGGAATGGTTGCATATATCCCGAACGATAGGAAAGATGTGCTTCATTTGGCCAATTGCCGAAGCTGACTAAAAGCCATGGCCCCGATGTGGGGTCACGGTTTGGCTAATGTAACCTGGATTCACTACTGTTTCCCCCCGGTCCAATTGGCTTTTCCGAGCGAGCTGCAAGGAGATAATAAGAGCACAGCTCGGAGAAGAGCCAGGTAGCCGAGATGACGACATTGTCAGATTTATCAAATAAGTTTAGACTCAGTTTCTGATTTGAGTGTTCGCTTCACCTCGCTTCGCATCTTAAATTGTTAAGGCTCCTGTTTTTGAACTTCTTCCCTGCTTGGCAATTTGATATCCCTGCAATTTTGTTGAACAAGCTTCACTGCCGTTTCTACTAGCCGTGCTAGACTGAGAACGGGGGGACTCAACAAGAAAGAAAAAACCCCTCTTCTTAATTACTAATTCATCGCCTATACTAGGAAGCCGCATCTCTGCGTTTGTCTTGCATCAGAGACAAGCCATGGCGTCCGACACTGAGAAATCGCCCTCAGAGGCCAAGGTTGGCGAGACAAGCAATGCTATTCTGACAGACAACGAGGTGCGCGAATTCTTCCCGGTTGCATATTGCGACAAGCGCTCACCAGAAAATGTTTTCAGATTACGTGGGATGGCCCCGATGACCCCAACAACCCATACAATTGGCCGTCTTACCGCAAAATAATGGTTGTAGTTATTTACTCAGCCAGTCAGCTCGTGACGACCATGTCGGCGAGCATGGTGGCCCCAGCCATGGATGAGATTTTGCGAGATTTGCACATGAGTTCCTCTTCAGGGCAAATTGCATTTTCCGTCTTCTTTCTTGGACTCGGTTTCGCACCGTTCCTCGTGGCAGCTTTTACTGAGACCTTTGGCCGCAAGCCAGTTTGGATCGCAGGGAATGCGTGGTACATTTTATGGAACTCGCTCTGCCCCGTCACATTCACGCCAGCCATGATGATTGTTGGAAGATTAATGTCAGCTTCTGGCGCGAGCGTCGGCGTCACGGTAAGTTGATGAAGGCCTAAGAATTCGCCCAAGATTGACTAATCTTTTGCGTCTCAGTTGATCAACCCTGTCCTCGCGGACATGTACACCGCTAAAGATAGAGGCAAATCGCTGGCTATTGCAGGCCTATTGCCATACATTGGACCGGCGTTGGGACCTATCGTCGGCGGGCTTGCAGCCCAAAAATTGTGGTGGCCATGGCTTTTTTGGATTCTGTCCATCTTTGATGCGTCTTTTCTACTGCTGGGAATATTTCTCATACGGGAAACATATGCCCCAGTCCTTCTTAGCCGAAAAGCGAAGACGCCCGAACTGGCTAACAACTCAAAGGGTCCAGCTCCTAAATTCGAGCTGAAACAGTGCAGACTGCTAGTCCAGGACACCTTCCGCCGCATTCGCCCAGGTATCTCGCGCCCAGTCAAGTTATTACTATTTCGTCCGATCGTTCCGTTGCTGGCGACCGCCATGGCTATTGAGTTTGGTATTTATACACTTGTTCTCTCAACATTTGCTTCGCTTTGGACCACTCGATACGGCCAATCCCAGACATCTTCCAGTTTGCATTACATAGCTATTGCCCTCGGAGCATTTGGTTGCGCTCAGATTGGAGGCAGACTGATGGACTTCATGTGGCGTTGCAAAGTCGCCGCATCACCACCAGAAAAGGAGCCGACTCCCGAGTACAGAGTTTCCTATATCCTTGTTGGTTTGACGCCAATGATTGGTGGACTTTTTTGGTATGCATGGGCAGCTGAAGAGACTACACACTGGTTGGTGGTGGACTTTGGAATCTTTTTCTTCACGATTGGAGGCTTCATGTTTACACAAGGCCTACTGGCTTACCTCGTCGATGAATTTGGTAGTGCCAAAGGCGCCAGTGCAAGCGCCGCCACGAGGCTTTTTACATACATCCTGGGGTTTGCTTTCCCCATCTTTGCGCCAACTATGTATGATAGACTTGGATACGGCTGGGGTAATAGTCTTCTTGCGTTTCTGTTTATGGTGTTCGCCTTTCCCATCATTGGGGCTATTTGGATGTGGGGCGAACGCATCCGGGCCATTGGAGTCGACAAACAAACGGAAAAAGAGGTTATAGTCTAGAAGCAAGCTACTTATTGATGCTATTAGATGGCCAAAATCATGCTCGGTCGCGGTGTTGCTGCCGACACGGCCTAGAAGGTTTCGCCGTCCCCGTCGCAAGGCATACCAGCTGCCATGCACGACACTAGCGCAGGCAGACACCTGTGTTAGAATCGTTAGTCTTTCTCGTGTGTGTGGCAGAATGGAGGCTAGTCGCCAAAGATGGCGCTATGGGTGGGTGTTGGCGTTATTGGCCATCTTTCATTGGCTAGAGAGAAACAGGGGAGCTAAGACATGTGTTGGCCTGAGAGGTCGAGACTCTGGTGGCTTGAAGGTCCGGACATGTGATGGGTTGGTGGTTCGCTGCATCGGTATCCCTTGTTTCACACCAGCTGCGGCTGATAAATCTACAGCGTAACCTTAAGACGGTGCTGTTCCCGTCCACACCATTGAGAGGTTTTGCCAACCCGACCAAGACTCTACCGATCGCCATCGCCATGGCCCAGCGTCAGCGTGTCCGCCGGGACATCACGCGCCTTTTCACGCAGTTTCCTGCAAACGGGCAGATTCCTTTCAAACAAGTTCTACAAGCGACTTGGATTGCAACGCTTTCTCTCCTTGTCGGGATTTGCTTTGTTCTCGCGGTTGCCTACTCATCAGATGGAAAGCCCACAAATAGGAACAAGTGGTATGAATACGCTCCGACTTTGGTCGCTTTAGGCGCAGTCATACTCCGAGGCTCGGTCGCCGCTTTACTCGGGTTTGCGCTTTACCAAAACCTGTGGCAGAGTGTTACCCCACCGGCCAGGACGAATGGGGAGCCGCTGGTAGAGACATGGGGGGACGGAGGTATCTCGTTGAAGACGGCCGAGTCGCTGCACTCGGCTTCACGCTTGGCTATCGGCATGTTAGCTTATCCATTGCTCAGGGCTGGCTGGATAGTTGGTGTCCTGGGGCTTGCCATCACCTCTGCTGTCCAGCCTGTCCTCCAGTCCGCCATCACAGTCACGCAAGATAGGCAGATCGTTCCCGTGGATGTACAGATATATCACCCTCAGTTCAATGGATCGCTTGCCCGAAGCGACTCAGCAGAAATGTTCGCATCAGGCCCGACGACAATAACGAAGAGGTCAGCAGTTGCAGCTCTCATGGGAGAGACAAACGGACTTCGTTACACGAATGAGAATGTTACCGGTATTGCACAGTTTGGCCCTGTCAAGTTCCTCGACGTTCTCTGTAACATTAACGCTGTCCCTGGAAACCAATCCAATTTAAACGGCTGGGACCTGTACAATTTCACCTACCGATATCCAGATGCGGATAGTACTGATAGTCTGTCTAAATTTCAAGATGTATCCAATATCTCGGCACTGTATGACGCTGCTAACATTCAGCTGGATCTCAAATCAAAGATAGAAGTGCGAGCCGTCATGTTCAACAATACACACTACCTTGGACACCTATGCAAGGTTCAAACCGCGATTGGGACCTGCAAAACTCCTATTTCGGCCGGAGTGGGAGGCATGGGCAACCTTACCTGTACGAGAGACCGGTTTATTGATGTCGATAGCGACCTCGCAAAAGATCTTTCATTCTACGGACCGGCTGGTGGAGTACTAGCCCTATTCGGTTCCTTTTTGCAAGTATTTTTCGGGAAAGCGTTGCTTGATATACATGGTGGACTTAACCCTGGTCAATCCGACTTTGTGATGGGCTCCATGGTCATGGATACGAACAGTGCAATCGTTATGCCGTCGGATCTCTTGTCACATATGCAGAGAGTGCTCTGGGTCACGCCTTTGCTTGCGAAAACCGGCACTGCAGCGCAAAACAAACTGAATGTCACAATGTCCGTCTTGGATGAGCGTAACGTAATCGTCTACAAGATTGACAAGCTACGAATCATCATCACGCTAGCCGTCCTCCTCATTATCGGTCTCGGATGTTTGGTTTATTTATCTCTTTGCCGCAGCGGAGCTTGCGGACGTCTGGCAAGAGACAGCTTGGTTCACTCCCTCACAGTGGCGGGCCCAAGCGGACCAGCGATCAAGGGGGCGTGCATGGCTTCTTTGGAAGAAGTTTTGGACAAGGCGGGAGACGAAAAGCTCAAATTCGGTGTGCTTATAGACGCGACAGACTCAGCAACTGGACATCTTGGGTTCGCAGACCAGCCTCGCGCACCAGGATCTCACGACAATACACCAGTTGCAACTGTGAGACGGCCAGTGCCGGGAAGATGGTATGGGGGTCAGGGTAACCTGAAAAAACGGCAAGCTGTACGTTGACATTAGATAAAATAGTGGAATTTAGTTATAGAGCGAGTTTCTTAGAACAAGCTTGAACTCGAGCTTTTAAATAAAAAACAGTTAAAAAGCTTCCCTTCCCACTAGATAGGGCAGAACAATTTATACATAAGTTGGCGAACAGCGACAAATAAATGCATATATCATCGAAAACCTCTGTCGAAAAAGGCAAGTATGTTTTATGCTATTTCTCTTTATATCGAATAAACACCTTGATCTGTATGATATCCAGTCACTGTGATCGTTTCAATCCTATTCTGTCACCACGGAGGATCCAGCGATAACATCTCTCACTATTATCACGTAGAATTCCAAGTTTCATAAGAATAAAGCGTATCAATGGACGCACATATTTATAAGAGAATGTAATTTTTCAAGGCAATTTGTAACGAGTAACCGCTATTCCAACCATCTATGCATTGGCCTTGTGTGCTGTTAGTAAGGCTTCGCTCCGGCGAGCTTCAAAAGCTTGTCAGACAGCTCTGGCTTCTCCAGGGGCTCTTCTCGCTCCCCGGGACATATCTTTCCATTGCGCATCGCCTTTCCTTGCCCAAAGATATTGCAGTGGGGCCAGTGAGTAGTCGCTTCATATTTGTGGAACAGACTTGCCTTTAGAGCGAGGTCTTCTGCATTGGCGAGTTTCGCAGGCGTGTATGTTGCATATAAGATGGTACGGACTGTATCGCTCTCAGGAAGCTTGGCGTAATGAACCGTACGGGAATCCCAGATGATGAGGTCACCAGGTTCCGCGTCCACCTTGATCAATGTGCACCCGTGGTCCTTGAACCACTCTATGTCCTCATCCTTAAACCCGTACCAATCAAACTGGCCGGGGGCATTGGCGTCTTTAGCCTTTGGGGGGTGTTCCTTGAAAAACTGCTCAAATAATTCCGAGCTGCCCTGGTAGAGCTGCAGGCCTCCATCTCGGGGACCAGCCTCGGAAAAGTTGATGATGCCCTGGGCGCAAGAAAGACCCTTTCGAGTTGGTGATTGGTCAACATGAGGCCACGGAGCCCATTTGACATCGGTCCGGCCGGGAAGAGTGACATTGACAGCATCAAAGGACACTAGCAATTCGTCCGTTCCCCATAATTGAGCAAAGGGTTTGATCACTCCGTCCTCGCTGAATAATGGTCAGTCAGTATTCTTTGTTTTTTTGGGTTATTTTGGTGAAATCATACCATCTAGCGTCCCACACCCATTTTTCATGAGCAGCGCAGTAATTCAAAATCATCCCGCCTTTCATCATCATTGGCAGATGGTCTTGGTTCCAAGTGCTCTTGTCGTTGATGTCGAAACCAAACTCAAACTTGGAGAACCACTCCATGGCTTGGCGACGATAGTTTTCGGCTCGCTCTCTTGGGATAGCGCCTTTGATGACGACGTAACCCTTGGAGAAGAAGTCGTCACGCCAATCACCGAACCTGGTTCCACCGCTGGCTTGCTTCTCGAGAATGTCCGTGACACCGCCAACCTTGGTGTCCTCGTACTGGTGCATTCTGCCATGGCTGTTTTGGATGTAACCATGCGCCAAACCAATACCGGCCATCTTTGGCTCCGCCATGGTAGATTGGGCTACAGCAGTCATGTTGGTTGTCAATGCTCCTCGTAAATTTGTTCCGTGACAAGGGAAGCTGATATTGAGATGCAAGAAGATGTCGAATTGTTTTCAGTTGTGCATGTCTTGGGAATGGTTTAAACTGGGACTGAAAAGACGGTAATTTATCCTGCTTATCAGCCGGTATTCAGAGGGTCATGTGTAAGTGTACCCATATTGTAGCGTACCTGCGTTTGCATTTGCCGCGGAATCCCGTCGGCATGTGGCGAAATTGGCATCTGTCGGCTTGGGTATACCGATTCCGCGGGTACGAATTCGGATTGTTTAGGTGTGTCCATTTTTAGTAATATTTTCTGCATGAAATCGATTGTGTGCAGATGACACGGAGAATTTGGCCGGGCCATTTTCCAAGTTGGTAATGACTTAAGGTGTAGAAGAAGCCAAAGCGTCACCCCTTTGCCATCAATGCTTGCTCAACGATAAATTACGATAATATAAGGTCAATTATTACATCCAAAGACATATTATATTTTAAATATTAAGAAACTCTTTTTTTTGTTTCACCTTTTTAATTATTGCGAACAAACGAACTCTAATTTGACTGACAGGCCTGTGAAAAATGACTATGCATGTATATATATCTAAGGCTACTGCCTGTTGCTAAATATATTTTCTATCTCCGGTACTACGACGTCTTAGATGGAATAAAGGGTAGAAGTAAAAAGGAATCATAGTATCCTCCAGCGTGGAAAACATGTTTCCCCTTGTTTCTCAACTTTGGCCCCTCATCCAGAGGCCTCAAGTGTGGCTTTGGATTAAATCCCGAAATTGTCAACCGGAGCTCGTCCTCCGGTCTGATAACCCACCCATATGGCCAGATGCCTATATCCAAGCAAGCTATTTCACCGGGAGAAAGAAGCTGCTCCTTTGAGTGCGTGTAAACTGGGTCTAGAGGTGTGGACTTGGCTTGATCTAATTCTCTGTGGCTAGCCCTGATGCAACCTAGAGGTCCGGTATCAAAAAAAGACTCTGCAAATGATGGATCATCTGAATGTTTGCGTAGTAGTTCCTCACGCACCTCATCGGAGTTGGGCTGCAGGCGCCCAACGTCCGTCATGAGTGCTTCAAGAGGTTTCCCGGTTTTCTTGTCAAACTTTTGCAACTGAACGAAAACATCCATGTCGTTGGAACCCTCTGCTGAGCCCCAAAGACGAAGCTTTATGTACCCGACCAATTCTGTTGCGGCGGGAAACGAGATGGAGAAGACCGATTTTCCCGTAATCGCATCGTGAGTAAAGGTGTTTGCATGCGTGACTGGGGTTTTAGACATTGTCATAGTTTCAGGGTTGAGGAAAAGCTTGAGCTCTTCTTGTCTAGCCAAGGGGAACGAGTCCTCAGGCCTGTTGACGATATCCAAACCCCCGGGGTTCAGGATGCTAAGACGGACTTTCGGAGTGAACTTCCAATCGTTGTTCACATCCTTTAGATAGTAGTCAAAGAACTTTCGGAGATCCTCCACACTCTGCGTGTCATAAAGATCTGTTAAATGATTAGAAAAAGCACATCACACTGAAATATTATGTAATATTTACCAGGCCATTCGTGTGTGTTGTGGATTCGAAGCCACTTGTCCTTGCTGCTGCTCTCCTGCCAACCTCTGAATGTACCATAAGTGTGGAGCTGATTTGTCCAACTGGCCACAATGTAGAGTGGGCATTTAATTTGATCCAACTTTGCGCGGTGGCTTTCCCAGTAATCGTTCCACAGGGGATATTCGTAACACATGGCAATCAAATCGTCAGCCTTGCTCCCAGTGGTGCTCGCGGTGTCTCCACGAAATGTACCACCAGTAAATCCCGGATTAGGCGAACCTGATTGTGTAAGTTAGCAGGGCATGTATAAATTGAAGCGGTATATCTAACCTCCTCGTCTAAGAGTATCATTGTATAAATCAGAAACACCCTCCCAGGGTGCGAGGCAAGCCAGGTGCGGCGGGTTTTCAGCCCCGGTAAACCACTGTGTCATGGAAAGATAGCTGTTGCCAGCCATAGACACCTTTCCATTACACCAAGGCCGTGCAGCAAGAAATTCGATGATATCGTAGTTGTCCTCGCCCTCCCTTTTGCAGGGCATGCTTACGTCGCCCGTAGACTTCCATGTCCCACGACAATCTTGGACTATGATTAGCAGTGTGTTCCATGTATCTGATGGAAGCACTCACCGGTGTGCACGATTGCGTATCCATTGAGACACCAGTAGCCGGGATCTAGACCCTCAAACTTTTCCAGGCCGGTAGTGGCGATCTTGGGGCATCCGAATCGCCAAGGCCACTTGTTGAAATTTCGCTTGTTCGGCCCGCCATTCTTGCCAAACGGACCACCCATGATGATGGCGGGGCATGTCTCCGAAGAATGAGCCGGACGATATACGTCAGCGTAAATAGTCACGCCATCACGCATTTGGATTGCAACATCTTCCTCCAAGAGGATATCAGTATGCAAGGCCCGATGTCCTTCCTCGAATACAGTCCCGGCCTTCAGTATGCGAGATGCACCGGGATTGAGGCTAGGCTTGTAATTATGTGTCTCCGCATCGACTTCGGAGATGGGGCGGTATCTAACCACGACATCCTGGAATGACTGACTCATATTGACGAATGGATTGAATGAAAAGCTTGGGGGATCTTTACTCCAAAAATTAGCCCTATATCAAATTTTTGAACTGCGCAACTGACCCCAATACCTGCAACTTATTTAAACAAGAGCAAGCTCAGTTGTAAACTTGATGCCTCATCCAACTGACCCACGCACGAATTCGCGCTAAGCCCAAATCATTTGGATTGCCACGGAAATCCGTTGGTCCTCTAAAACAATCCGAGGAATCCCGCGGAAAATTTGCAACCCCGCAAGGACGGCAATCGGCAAGTCAGCACAATTCAATGCAAGATTTGGCACTGAAGAGATACAAATAATATTCATCTGTGGGTTGAAACTTGCTCATTTAGTGAGGCGTGATGCAATCGCATCTTTAATTGGGAATGGGAGGTTCTTGATCATGGAGACATTGGATACCAGAAAGAAATACAGAGCAGTCTAGTAGCCTGATTGATGATGAGGAGTAATCTATTCGGCAGGGTGACTGTGTTGCATTGTAGAATATTTTCTTCCCAATTAAAAGGGCCACTTGTTGATTTTTTCAATGGAGGCCCCTTTGACCGTCGAGACAAGAAACCCAGGACGGTTTTATGGGCACCAACTCGATAATCTACGTCTATTCGAGGAGCAAACGCAGCCGAATAGCAGCACCCCGCATTGCTCCCTCCCCCAGCTTCCCCGCTCCCTGCTAGATCGATCGGGGCCGAGGACATGGCAGGGAGCTGGAACCCGGCCCGGTGGCGATAAAAAGGAGACACATCTAGACTCAAAGACCCGAGACCCTCTTCAAAATATTGCCGCATCGTAATTTTTATAGGTTGCACTAAGTAAATTCTGTCCCCGTCGAGTCTTACCGCGCCTTCGATGGAAACGGCACAGGAAGAAAGTGAGGCCCAAAATCCTACAAACCACCAGGAGACGGCACCCAAATCGCCCAGTCGTCGATCACAGCGCCGAAGGCCAAAAGCAGTACGTAGCTGATACCCAGTTATTCCGTCGCAACATATGCGTCTTTATCGCCTTCCTTTATCGCCTTCCTTCCACGCCTTGCACCTTTCAATTTTTCTTCAGCGAGACATGTGTTCGACGGCTTACTAGGATCAGTGCGACTTTTGCTGGAAGCGGAAGGTATGCCTCGTGATTGTGTTCAAGTTTCCAACGTTTTCTCTGACCATTACCTATTAGATCAGGTGTGATGGGCGTGTAGGGCGTTGCCATAATTGCGAGAGCTATGGGACTACTTGTACAACAACATTAGCCGACGGGTCAAAAGCGGTGCGCGGGCAGAATACATCAACACCATCCAATGGTACCGCTCAATCGCCTCCGTTGTTAGGGTCTGGCCCGCCTAGTCAATCGTCTCCACCACGAGATCAAACTAGAAAACGCACACTGGATTCTATCTGGGGCGAAGATGCGCAGTCTGCAAGCCAAACCTCGCAGGGTCCCAGGCGCCTATCTGGTGTTGAGCACCTGAGGGAATCGCTCCCTGTTACCAGCCCTAGGGTATCGACAAGCCAATATACGATGAGCCCCCTGTCTCAACAGTCTCAAAACCTGAGTATAGGACCAACATCAATGTCCACAGACCCTGAGCTTGAGGGGGTGGTTACAATAGAACACGCAACAACATCAGACAAATACAAATATGCCGGTAAGAATTCGACTCAGGTCTTGGCTAAGTCAGCCGAGGAACTGTTTATGGACCGTGATATACGTATTCACGTCATGAAGTTATTCTGTCCCTGGTTGACTTCTTCCGAGGAGATTGGCATCCGAAAAAAGATATACCGACCATTAATTGATCGCGAGGAGGGAAACGTGTATGTGAATAGTGAGTACACATGTGTCAGTCTTCATCATTATTCTCACCCGGGATTTTAGACTACTTTTCTACAGTGGCAAGGCTGCTGCCATTTCTTGATGAACAATCTTTCAGAAATGCCTTCGACTTATTTTATACGAAAGGCCAGACGGAAAGCCCAGTCGAAGCCTGCATGTTCTATTTAGTTATCGCCATTGGCGCAAACTGTGGGATATTACAGTCCAAGGAGTCAGAGAGTCACTTTGAGGCAGCATGGGATTTATATGGAAACGTCTTAGCAATTCCCTATCTCCAAAGCACCCAAGCCCTTTTACTCTTTGTAAGTAACCTGAGATAATGACGAGATTGTGCTAATTATTTAGACGATCCAGCTCATGAACTTTAACAAAGACGGGCAGGCTTTACTGTCTATTGGGACTGCTGTGCGGATCGCGCACTCTCTTGGTTTGCATCGCGCCTTGTCAGCCCATAAACATTGGCATGAGAGAGACTTTGTACAAAAGGATTACAACTTGAAGAGTTGTGTCTGGTGGTCTTGCTATTGTTTAGAGAAGTATGTGGTATTTCTATTGGGTTGCTTATATGTTATTGGCTCCTAACAAGAAGCTAGAAAGCTTTCATTCGAGGCCGGCAGACCATCAGTCATTTCGGATGTCGAATGCGACGTCGCCCATTCGAAAACAATCTTTAGCCCGACTACAGCTGACGCAACAACCCTCGAGATAAGATCAGAAGTTGAGACGTCGGAGCAGTTCACAAGGCTTTGTGAGATTCTCTCTCAAATTACTACACGCCTCTTCAGCAAAGTTGGTGTGCAGGCCGATGAAACTGCGCTTCTTGACGAGATTGAGGCTGTTGATACAATGCTGATTCACTGGAAATCCGACCTTCCAGACCATATGCGCCAAGAAGCCGAGCTACTGGATTTGCAGATCGACAATATCTCTATCATGTCTGTATTCTTACACTGCATTCATTGCAATGCAATGTTAGTAATTCACAGAGCCGCTTTGTTTGGCACAGTTTCTGCCGAATTCCGGAAAAATAGAGGCCGAAGGATCATCAATGCCGACTCAATCTGTTTGAATGCTGCTCGCACACTCGCAAAAGCCTTAAATGAGTTGGTAAATACCAGGGATAGTTGGTTCATAATAAGGTCAGCAAGTTCGGCCCTTAAAAGCCTTAGTAATTACTAAAATTCTGCAGGTGGACCATGCCATATTGCTTGAATGTTGTCTTTGTGTTATACATTGGCATCATGCGTTCTCCTATGAACTGGACTTGCGATTCAGATGTTGCATTGATGAGAAGCATGATGCGTTGCTTTTCACGAATCAACCCTAATCCTACGGTCACTGCCTCCTTTGAAACACTGCTAAATTCTTTATGTGAGGCTATACAAACCGCCAAAGCCCGCTATCAAAGCCTGCGAGATGAATATAAAAACAATGGGGGTGAAGGTCAAAATAATTCTTCCGCATCAAATCAGTCATTCAACTACACTGCGATAGGTCTCTCGGAAATCCTTACCGGAGAGGGTGACATTTGGACGAACGGACAATTGTTTGAGTACCAAGACTTTTTCAATCTTGGCGGAGAAACTGACTTTACCAACTTTGCCCAGCTATGGACGTCAGAGCTTGCTTCAGAAACGCGAAATGAATAGGGTGTTAATATTTAAGTAATGTCAAATTTGGGAACGATAGGATAACTGGTTAGAAAATTAGCCACCAATCTGTGATGAGCGGCAGCTACTCATTAACAGAAAGTAATCCCACGATATGGTTTAGAAAGGATAATGAGAATTTATTCAAAGCAGCCATTCACTTATTAACTTCTAAATTTCGCAAATGCATCTTCAACCGACATGCCAGCTTTGATTACCTCGGCACATCTCTCATCCGCACCGACTTTGATAGGGATAATGTCGAGAACTCTTTCCAATATCCCAGCTGGAATAAAAACAACACCGTTTAAATCTGCTACTATATAACCTCCAGGGCTAATAACTGCCTCCTGCTTCTCTGATTGAAGTCTAACCTCGACGTCGATCTCAGAAGGAAAACAGACTGTGCCAGGTGCAGCAGTGCTAACACCACGAGAAAACACCTATTTATTGACAAAAGCCCAATAGCTGTTAGTTGACCTGAATGATATGGTTAATCTACATAACACCAATACGCACCGGAAAATTCAGATCACGATGTTCTTGAAGGTCACGCAGATAACCATCAATGACCACACCCTTGGCCCCAAGATAGTGTGCTCTTAATGACATGAGTCCACCAAAGCAAGCATTGATGTGTGGTAATGGCTGAGAGATGAAAAGCACGGAGCCATTGGGAACTTGGTCTATCTTTCCACCATAATAATTGTCAGTTTTGATTGTAACTTGAAGCAAGTGTTTTAGATTCTCACGCACGTAATTCCCCTTCAACTTTGGAGCTTCGTGGTCCATCTTTGCTGCAAACTTGACGATGAAAACAGGCCCGACAATTTTGGTTGCTCCTGCCTGGAACTGAGGTGAGTACAGTTTCAAGCCTTCGAGGCTGCCCCCGTGTACATGGCCAAGCTTGGACAGTCCATCTGAAACCTGAACGTAGAGACAGTCAGTGCTTATTGTCAATCGGTTCGTCGAGAAGGTTATCCATGCTCACGTCACAGCTGGTCCATTCAGAGAGTCGTTCGACAAGATCCGTACTCGATGCCATGTTTGATTGTTATATATATAAAGTAGGAAAGACCAAGTGTTAGATAACGCTGTACGTTATTTAAATGGGTATTTTGAACAATTTAAATACCCCAGGCTGCGCCTCGTTGTAACCGCCCCCGCAGCCACTTCGGGGGACTGCCTTCGGCATAATCCCGTGAAAACAGGTGACAGCCCACAGTAGGCCAATGTGCATCTCGTATATATGGTTGAGATCCTTCTTAGGCTAGCAGAAGGTTGGAAGTTTCGTTGCGAGGTTCACATGGCACAAGCAGTGGAACGGTGTTAATGCCGTGGGGTCCGGTCAGGAATCAATGCTTTCCCCTGCCGGTAATATATTTTTTATCCTTCTTCTAATTATTCTCAGCCTTTTAATAACAGTCTGTAAATAAACCTTTATGATACGTCACTGTGCACTGGTCAGGTGTCTGTCTGGTCAAGGTAGCTTGGGCTGGTCTGATCCCAAATAATTATTGCTCGGCCTTATTCCGCATACACCGGCATATTGAATAGTATTCAGGGTTCCCTGTCTTAGCTACCCGACTAGCGCCGAAGTTGGCTTTGCCCTTTGACGGCTTCTCGGCACCGGCATATTACCGAATCAATCAGAGGCAGATTGAGCTTGGTAGCCAATTATTTGGGCCCAGGCGGGGCTTTCTTCTTATTCGGTCGCTTTGGACAGGAGCTAGCGGCGGCATCATGCCGAGTTTGTATATCTATAAGACACCACAGAATTCTCACATTCGTTCTTGTTAGGCTGTCATTACGAAAGTATCAGTAACTACGACATACACCTTTTGAATCAAATTGAATTGGTCACTTTAAAAGGCCATGGCCGAAGAAGCTCCCAAGATCCTGGTTATGCCAGACGAAGCCCAGCGCATTGCTGAAGACATTCTAAAAAAGAGTCTTGGTGTGAAACCCGAAAATGCTACTATTGTAGCTCGTTGTCTCGTCGCTGCAGATTTACGGGGGGTGGACACGCACGGCATTAACCGCATTCCTTCATATTTGGAGCGCATCCGACTGGGTGCTTTTAATCCCACAGCCGAGCCAGAAGTGACGAAGGTTGCTACTGCCGTAACGCTCGTCGACGGAAAAAACGGTTGGGGATTCGTTGCGGCAGACCACGGCATAAAAGCGGCCATAGCTTCAGCTAAGGAATGCGGAATCGGGATGGCGAGTGTCAAACACTCTAACCACTACGGAATGGCAGCATGGATTGTTCAGCAGGCCATCGATGAAGGATTCATGAGCCTTGTTTTCACAAACTCCAGCCCTGCAATGCCGCCATGGGGTGGTAAGGAGAATCGAATCGGGGTTTCACCACTTGCCTGTGGCGCACCGGGAAAGACTCCAGAGTCTAGCTTCATTCTCGATATGGCGCCTTCGATTGCCGCCCGAGGGAAAATCCGCAAGGCGCTTCGTCGTGGAGAAAAGATTCCTCTGACCTGGGCTTCCGATTCAGAGGGCAGGCCCACGGATGACCCTGCTGCTGCTCTCAATGGTTTTATGCAACCGATGGGCGGACCCAAAGGGTCTGGCCTTGCAATCATGATGGATGTGTTTGCTGGAGTGCTCTCGGGGTCTGCCTTTGCTGGACACGTTGCCGGTCCAGCTCAGCCCGAGCAGGTTGCTGATGTTGGCCACTTCTTCGTGGCCATCAAGCCCGACCTCTTTTTAAGCATTGACGAGTTTAAGGAGCGTATGCAATACCTCTATGACAGAGTAACCGGGTGCGACAAGGCAGCTGGCGTCGATAGGATTTACTTCCCGGGGGAGATTGAGCGGCTGTTGAAGACGGAGCGCCAGACCACGGGAATCCCTTATACGCAGAAGGAAATTGATTTGCTCAACGATGAGGCAAAGAAGCTTTCCGTGGAACCCCTGCGGCCTGTGAACTGATTTTGCTTTACCTGTTTTTGAAGTTTGCCAATGATGCCAGTGTAGAAATAAAAAATCATTATTAAAAGCTCACCTCTTGCCGTATCTATTGCTTTACTATGATAATTCGTTACACCTAGAAATTATCCATACTTGTACGGCCTGGTGGTGATAAAGAAAAACAATTTAAAAGCATTAAATAGGGTTGTTTGGCTTTCTGATATAGGGGTTCCCTTGGAGTGATGCTTTCATTATCGTGCCATAATGAAGATCTTTTCGGGTGTGTGTATGTAGTTTCACCAGCTGAGACGGAGAAATGCAAACGGGGGTCCTCACGGACGCAATCCGGTTCAGAACCCGCCGAATTCAGTAGTGTGGGGAATACTTATCGGACGGAGTCCGCCCGCCCGCAGCCAAGTTCCGGTAGTGCTCAAAAGCACTAAATAGTGTAATGACCAGCAGGGCAAGCAGCTAATTAAAATTGATGTTTCCAGGTTCATGTCTTTCGCCGCTTAGTTAAATTTGGTGATGATAGTTAATTAATTTGCTGTTGGTCGCAAGTTTGTGTTGATGAATACGTTTATGCTTGTTGACCATGCCGCTGCTACCTTAGCACAATCGCTGGTCCAGATGAGTAGTTATGGTGAAGAGCAATGCAGACATCGAGAAAATTGAAGCCTTCGCACACTTAAGGAGACTAGATATTTAGACCTAAAATTGCCGCTCTTGTACAGAATATGAAGGCATCATCTGACATGTATGCCATTGGAATCAAAGCGTTACTAGTGCAGGGTAGGTCAGTTACATGCTGGCATTTTCCAACATATCGGTCTCCCACAGAAGATTTTTTCAGGTTGGGCATGTTAAAGATCGCTTGCAGCTCGTTGAAATAGATAAAAAAGACATCGTGGACGATTCTTGTGGATACTATACAGCATCCGCATCAGGCTTTTGGCCCCAAACAACCTTCTGGCCAAAATATCCATGATGCTTGCCAGAACGCAACTCGCGTCGGAGTTGGGCGACATATACCAAAATTTCATCCCTTGACCAACCCAAAGTGTGAGCCATGAACAAAACAAACCCTTCGCTGTCTGTTTCCAGTCCATATTTGGTGTATGGGCCCATTTCCTTCATGATTGGGTCTGTCGGCCAGTCGCCAATCGGGTTCTAGCTGATTAGCGAGGTGCAGATTCTGATTCAGAAGTCATGTTTTTACCTTGAAGTCAAATTCTTGGATATTGATGAACCCTGCTTTTTCTAGGGCCTTTCTTTGCGTACCGTCTTCAACCACGGTGAAGCTTGATCCTATTTTCTTGCTGCCTTCAATGAAAAGCTTTCCCCACTGTCCCATGGCTGAACTGCTATCAACTGTGTTGTCATCGCTCTGGATGATTGAGGAAGCCTCATGGCTTTCAATCCAACCGCCGGGCTTACAAACCCTGAATGCCTCGGAGGAGAGAGCATCCCAGTCCTTGATACTGCCAACTAGCCAGCGAATATGGATGTAATCAGCAAAATCAGATGCGAAAGTCCATTCTTGAGTGCAGTCTTCGATCTCACTAAAGTATTTTGTCAGGACGCTCATTCCACTGAAACTAAGCCTACCGCCAGGAAAAACCTACAACCGCAAGTTAGGCGGTACCCAGGATGGCTGGCTGGGAGAAATGTCCGTTGCGATGATCTCCGCGCCTGGATATTCATCGGCGAAGTCACTGGGGAAAATCCGTTAGAGATGCCAATTGGAAGAGGCTTTGTTCCACGTACATGGCCCAGATACCTGTTGGATGTTTATTATTAGCCTCTCTCCACTAGGGATCATTTTCACAGTAACATAAGTAAAGTCTAAATCCTCATACCGGTTCCTGTTCCAATATCGACAACTTGCTGGCTCGGCAGTCAGCATTGATCAGCCAGATGCACCATTGAAGACAGCCAACTTACGTGGACCTTATCCTTTTCCAGAGGCGCCAGATGAAGCTTGTCTCCAAGTCCAATGGTAAGTATATGATGGCTATCCTCGGGGTCAGAGCGCAATGGTTCGAATTACTGACGTGTCGACAACTTACGTAAGATCCATCAATTGAAGCTGTGCCTCGTCATTAGAACCCCTTTGGAAAAGATTAGCAACCTCCGGTTTATCACGGCAGTCAAAGTCTAGGTAGTTACCAGTATTGCGCATTCCCCTGGTCGCTATGGTAGGTTCTGCCGTGGATCGTCCGATACTGAAAAATGCTGGAGGTCATGGATGCTGTCGAAGACGCACTGTCGGAGTCGATCGCCGAATCGACATCACCCTCTCCCTGTTCATCTTCCTTAACTTAAAGTTAGACACCAAGATAATGTTTAATTTAACCTTAAGGCTTCTTCTAGCCATTTTAGTTCAACAAACCTGTGCGACTTGTGCCCAATGCTGAGGAGGGAGAATGCCTGAGGTAGGTTGTGGGGCCGTCTCGGATTCGGATTCGGCGACGGTGGGTGCCACGGGCGCGGGCTCTTCGTGAGACATCGTGGATGAAAGAAAGAGTTGGCAAAAGTCCTTAGTACAAAAGCTTGTGGTAGGATCGTCCAAACTGTCCAATCTAATGGCCCGCTAACTAAGTTGTAGGGCAAGTGGATGAGCAGTAAACCTAAATAAAAAGGGAGGGAATTCATAGTGATCAAGTGCGGGGTTGACTTGTCATCTCTCGAACCAAATCATGCCATACACCGAATGGCTAGACCTATTACAGTCATGTTCCCACTCGCTTAACTTTTTTTCGGCAAGGTCGCTTCTACATTTACCCGCTAGGGCTGTATCAATCTGGTTTGTTTTGATCTCATAACTGATGATAGATATACGCTTACGAGCCATCAACGACAAGGCATCCATCTAAAATATTAGTTCTGTGGGCCCTGCACAGCGTAGCTTGTTGTTGCACTGCGGCTCGCCCTGTCTTTCTTGACATTCCTTAATGCATATTTCTGTTTAATAAGATCACATTTTGGAACCGGCTCTCATCCTTGTCACGGTGCTGGAGCAAGGGCCTTCTGTGTCTCTCATTGATCGCTCAGTATCGTTCTAAGGGGAGAAACGTATGGCCATACTGGCATCATGTTTGACCCTACTCTAGGTGTGGATAGACCGAGGTTGGATTAATATTATCATCTGGTAAGTCATGTCCGGCTATGATTCTTATTACGCTCCCTATATTCCGCTTCCATAAGGAACCGGTACTCTGACAAACTTACTTCCAGAAACGCTTTGGACGCTATGATCTCGTATCAATCTCGCACCCCTGTTCTTGGCTTTTTTCGGCTTGTTTTTGAGCTCTGAGAATAAGGCTGTCGGTAACAAGGCCGATTGGAGAAACGAAATGAGTGCCGTGCGCGTGGTGGGACCACCCATTGGGAAATTTGACTGGTTCTCTCGTAACTAGATACATCAAACGCCCGAGCTTTTAAGAGGACTAAGTAACAGAATATACACGGAGGTCGCCAACATCGGTGAGTGGATACGGGCCCCTCTGTTTGCAAAACCTGTCGACCTAGTCACCTTAGTCATCTCCCACTAGAAAGTCACTCAGACTTTTCCCACTACATTATCCTCCGAGTCCACAGAGAGAAACTAACAAAGCTCTGAAAGCCCGACCTTGATTCCAGCATTGACCAAATAATCATGCAAGACATTCCGACAAAACCAAAGAAACGCACTCGAGCCAGCGTACGCAGAGTGAGAACTGGATGCGTCACATGGTGAGTAAATCTTGCGCTGGCCCACCTGATCCAATAGTCTAACGTGTATCCGCAGCAAGTTCGTGATTGGGCTCAACTTAACTAGACTACTGCTTACCGAGTTGCAGAATTCGCCATTTGAAATGCGATGAAGGCAAGCCGCTTTGCCAGAGATGTCTAAAAGACCGTGTTGTATGCGACGGCTACCCGGCCGTTCCATCAAGGCGCAGCCGAGAACCTCCTGTCTATGAAATATCGCCCACCTACCACGGAGATTTGGTACAACACCGGTGCATTGTACCTAAACCCGCAGTGCGGCAGGAATTAAATTTTGATGCGCATCTATCAGTCATCGAGGCAGAGCTTCTCTACTATTTGCGAACTGGCATGGCCGCAGACTTTCTCACCGCTCTGACCCCTACCGACTTCTGGCACGCGCATGCTCTCCCATTGGGACATTCTATAAAGCCTATCAGATCTGCTCTTCTTGCTCTCGGCAGTGCACATAAACAATTCAAGATGAAATATTCGGGAGGTTGCACAAGCTCAGCAGCGCTGGCCACTATGGAAGATCTTGCCATCCGACAATATAACCAAGCCATTAATCACATCAAGCCTTTCGCGGTGGTGGCTTCTGAGTCAAGTGTGGAAACTGTTCTTACCTGCTGCGCTATTTTTGTGTGCATAGAGAATCTACTTGGGCGGTATTCCGAGTCTCTCAGACACCTCCAAGCCGCCGATAGGCTCCTGTACTCCAGAAGACGGTCTGGTTCGACACCTGCTACCGATACCCGATATAGAACCGACAGCGGTTCCATATTGCTTTATGATATAAGCTTGCTGTTTTTAAGTCTGGGGCAAGATTCTGCTTTTTATATTGGAAACGGTGCAATTTCTAAGTTCTATATCAATCCACCCTCAGGGATCTTGCTTGAGCACCAGCCAGAGACGTTTAAATCAGCCACTATGGCAGCGAAGTCTCTCTTCAGTGTTTCGGCAAGACTGTCTGCCAGGTATGCGCTGCATCAATTTGAATTGGAAGTAGCGAAATCAGCCCCTTCTGAGAAACCGAAACCAGACCTCCAGGATGAGATCAGCGATTTGGTCCCAGTTTTCCATAATTGGAGCACTAATTTTGATGTATTCAAGCGCAGAGTGGACGGAGAACAGCTGTCAAATAGAGAACGATACCAAGTTCTGTGTCTATCACTGGAACAAGCGGTTGTAACATCTCTTCTGGAGCTGAGTTCTCACGATCAGGATATATCACCAGAAGCCTGCGAAGAGATAATGCGACGGGCGGAAGCCCTAATATACTCAAAAGTCTTAGGTTCCTCTCCGACATTTTCTTTTGATGCAAATCTTATTCCTGCTCTTGTTATGGCCTGCACATCCAGCCATGATAGGAGTTTGTGGACGAAAGCAATCAGCTTGCTGCGGTCTATCAAAAGGAAGGAAGGGATTTGGGACAGTCAAGAACTGGCAGACATCCTTGAGGGACTCACTTATGCTTGGGATAATGGCCTAGTGTCTAAAGAAACAACACCCTGGCAAATACCCCAGATCGCACAGTTGCTTTCCTCGTTTTCTACCACCAAGTTCAGGGTTCCAGCAGGTACCCTGTCGTTGGTGCAATTGAGTTAAAACCAAGAAGGAACTTTAATTATAGCACTGCTAAACTTGCGATTGTTCTTGCTAAGTACTTATAAAGGCACCAAGACTTTTCTTCATTACTTCAAATACAAGATTTTAAAAGGCATATGGGTATATGTGACATTAGGCAAATCTACCAGGCTCCTGTAGTGAGGTTACATTGTAGTATACTCTTCAATACCCTGGTTAAGATGTAATAAAAGCTTGTGTCCAGGGGACTAACGCAGGAGCCATGTGTCCGCCAAGAACGCCATACCTGGTTAGACCACCGTCATTTTAGGCACCGGGTGTGTCCGGTGGAAATTTTCCGCTTTGGGAAGCAAGAGACCTTTCTTAACTAGGTGCAAAGCGGCTTTAGCGCTTCCGTGGATGCCGTTGCAGGGTTTCTGTTCTTTGTACGCCACTCTCACCCAGCCTATTAGTCCCATACAAAGGAATTCATGCATTCCTCATCCGCTACCGGCAGCACTTGATCAGGATGCTTAGTTTTATTGACCATATTTACCTGAAATGAATGGTGCTTTCGAGAGATCTGAAGCTATACGTGGCTGAAGCGATCGACATGGCTAACTCGATGGACTTGTAATTTTACATGTGTGGTTGCTCCACAGATGACAGAACCTCCCGCTGAAATTCCTTAGCAGCCCGAAGCACTTCACTGACGTGCCTCTCTTCGTGTGTAATGTTGAGGCAGAGGAATCCTCTATGACCAATGTATATCTTTCGTGCAAGCAGAAAAAAGTAAAAGCAATCTGTCAGAGTCTCTGCGTCTGGCGCAGGGAAGGACACGCCTACCAGGCTGCCGAAACCTCTTACAATGACCGTTCCGGGATTCTGAGCGTTGAAAATATTATCCAAACCAGTTCGCAGCTGGTCGCCCAAGGCGTTGGTTCGTTCAATATTCTCGGGAGAGAGGAGTTTGGTTGCCGCAAGTCCAGCGCTCATAGAGAATATGTTGTTATGCCATGTTCCCGAATGCACGACACGTGTGGATCGGCGTACGTCAAGAGTCTCCATGATTTCGCGTCGACCTCCATACGCGCCGAACGAGAGACCGCCGCCGAAGAACTTTCCAATCGAGGTCATGTCGGGGACGATATTGTAGTAGCCTTGGAGACCGTGGTAATATGTTCTGGCCGTGACCACCTCGTCAAAAATGAGGACAGCACCAAGTCTGTCGGCCTCTGCACGGAGAAAGGATAAAAATTCAGGTGTAGCCAATATCATTCCTCCGGCCGCTTGCATAGGTTCAAGAATAATAACACCAACATGTTCATCAATTACAGCCTTCGTAGCATTGATGTCATTGTAAGTACCATAAACAAAGTCGTGGGGGAGCGTCATGGCATTTGGGGCTTTAAAAGACAGAGTGGAGCCGTGGTAGCCATTTTGGAAAACCAGGACCTGTGAGCTTGGGAGTCAGAAGAGAAGATGCTTCAACATTGCTCATCCATTTTCATACCTTTGTACCTTTCGCATAATTTAGTGCCACAGCTAGCGCCAATGTGTTCGCCTCTGTTCCAGAGTTACAGAATTGCACCATGTCCATACTGGGGAAGCGTGACACGATGGCCTCAGCCAGCTCTGCTTCTTTGCAGCTGGGAGCGCCAAGGTTAAATCCAGTGCTGATGGCCTCGTCGAGAGCAGCTTTTATGGCAGGATGTGAGTGGCCGAACATGGCAGCAAAGTACTCGCTAACAAAGTCCAAGTACTCCGTACCGTCGATGGAAGTTACGTAGCATTCCCTTCCAGATGACATGGTCAAAGGGAAAGGTTGATGGACAAAAACTGCTCGTGTGTTCCCAGCCGGCATGACCTTTGAGGCGCGCTGGTTTTGGGCGGCAGATTTGGGGTTTGATTTGACATATTGTTCGAGCAAGTGGTTGAGTGTCTTGGTGGGGGTAGCCATGCTTGTTTCAGCGACTCTGTCGGTACACAAATTAAACAAATGAGTCAAGTTGAGTTAAATTAAATATCAATAACAATATGACGGTCTTATATCTTGGAACCAGCTCAGCCAACCCCGTCAATAACCACTATTTGTATGTCCCCCAGATACAGCATGCGAACTGGGGCTGCGGGGACTGCGGGGACTGCGATGACGTTTGGTTACGGAATAGGTCATATGTAAAAATGGCGCTTAGATATCGGCTTTCAGGCAGCCGGCCCCTTCGGTTAGCAAGATCCCTATCTAGCCGCGCACCGCACCGAAATACCACCAACTCCAGTCTAGTTCTAACGAGGTCACTGAGAGAAGATTTGACAGTTTGTACATGGTCAGGTCGGGATCATCTCAATAACGTATTTGGTCTTTGCACTGTGATTGAGAAATAAGACGCAATATACTGAATCCTGGGCTGTTTCCTATTTTGTTGCATCGGCAAGGGAATATTTGAACGTTGGGTAGTGCTCAGTTACGTTTCAATACTGTACGTGATTGTCTATTTAAGGCACAAGTCATAATAAATAGACTGAGATTTAATTATCTCCAACATGAACCGGAACAAAACAGAAAATACCAATGCTAAACACTAAAAAGGGCTACGGTAAGTATATATGGTTAAATGACAGACATCTCTACCTCGCTATAACGATCATCTGCCTCCCACTTCTCAAGTTCCACGATAAAGTCGAGAATCCCAAAACCCCACGTCAGACCCTTGGCCATGGAAAGTTTCTCCTCGTCTGTTTCACCCTTCCCAGAAGCTCCTTCAGCTGTCGTATAGCTTGGTGTGCAGCCAGGAATACCGGCAAACCCAAGCGCACCGCTCGCGACCTGCAGCGCCCACGCCTTCTCCGCCGCTTCGGTTGGCTCGATTGTAAACCTCTTTCCAGGACCCTCCTTCTGTGCCTTATCGGACGCCTTGGCGAGGATGTGGGCGGCATGCGTAGCCAAGGTGTCAAGAGCATGGACAACGTTCACCGTACCACCAGCCTGGGATAGACCCGACAGAACCAGATTAGGAAATGATCGGGTGAGGATTCCATGTAGAGTTTCTGGTCCTTTCTCCCATTTATCATCCAAAGACACGCCATTGCGACCGACGATTTCGGTGCGAGACCTGAAGGCCGGGCTACCGACAGTGAATGACTCAAACCCAGTGCCAAGGATAACGACGTCTGCATCAAACACCTGGCCATTGTAAACAACTCCGCTCTCAGAGAATCCCGTAATGCCCTGGCCATCTGTATGGACTAATTGAACATCGGGGTTGTTGAATGAATCAAGGTAATCATCGTGGAAGCCCGGCCGTTTGCACCAGCCAGGATACCATGCCTTCAGACTCTCAGCTGTCTTTTTGTCATTTACGACTTCGTCCACTCGAGCACGGATCTGAGACTGCCGAGGAAGATCCTTGATGTGCAACTTGGTAACGAAGTCCTCAACATTTTCCATGGACAGATCCTTGACATGCGGGCCACCGACCAAACCGGCAAAGGAAGGAAACCGTGTCCATCCATCGTCGACAAGGTTTCGTGCGGGCTTCTCAGGTACATCACTAAGAAAGGCTGCCATGTTTTCTCGTCTCTCGCGCTGCCAGCCCTTTTTGTTCGCAACATCCTTCTCCCATCGGCTCGCGTCTACGGGGCGTTGCCCACGAATATCGACGGCAGTTGGTGTTCGCTGAAATACGATAACCTTGCCTGCCCATTTAGCAAGCTGCGGTACAACCTGGATGCCAGTGGCTCCAGTGCCAATGAAGGCGACCCTCTTGCCCTTTAACTTTTCAAGTTTCCAATCTGTTGGAGAGCCACCGGTGTAGTCATAGTCCCAGCGAGAAGTGTGGAATATGTGACCGTTGTACACGTCTAGCCCCTGCAGGCGGGGAAGCTTTGGTCGATTTAGAAGGCCAGAAGCAAGGATAAACAGGTCAGAGTGAATCGTGAGTGTTTTTTCAGATCCATGGTTGGGATGGGAGTGGTTGACGGTCGTGATCCATTGAGATGTCTCGTTGTTCCACGTGGTGCTTTTAACGGTGGACCCGAAGAGAGCGCGGCACTGGAATCCCCAGCGAGAAGCGACCAGTTCAGCGTATTGTCGCAACTCGGGGCCATATGAATATCGGTTCTTGGGAATATATCCAGTTTCTTCCAGAAGAGGCATGTAGCAGGCACTTTCGACATCGCACATCAATCCTGGGTAGCGGTTCCAGTACCAAGTACCACCCCAACCCCAGGATGAATCGATGAAAAGGAGCTCTGATGGACTGACCTTGGCCTCCTCAATGAGCCGCACGGCAAATAGTAGAGAGCCGAACCCGGTTCCAGTAATCACAACCTTGGCATGGCCACCGTCCTCAATCGGAAGTGGCTGCTGGGTATATGTGTTTTCTGCGTCAATGGCCCATGGGTCATCGGAGAATTTTGCGAACTTGTGAAGAGTCGCCAGTGGCACGAACTGGCCAATTCCATCTGAGCGGAGACGCTTTTGACGCTCGACCTCATATTTGGCCAAGGTGTCGACTAACGACATCTCTTCACTGATCTTGGAACCCATTTCTTTTGGCTTTTGTATTTGGGTGCTCGTGTGCGCGAACGGTGTTAGAGGCCAGATAAATAGAGATATTTCAGTAGTACCATGGGATTTATTGCATGAATCTTATGGAAAACGGCTTTACGAAGTTGTAATTCTATTTGAAGCCTAGATAGGGTGCGTGGTTAACCACACAACCGAGGATGAGCGAAGCTACAATGATACGGGCATCTAAACGCCGGGTGCCGCGGCCCCCGTTCAGTAGGTAATACTAAGGTACATTTATCCCAAATATTAGAATCACACTCTGAAGACGTTGTTTCTACGCCGAGGTTTCAATTTATCTAAGCGCTGTTCAAATGGCGATAAGACGGGTGCGGGGCTAGTCGCTGCATCTACCGTCCAGCCCTCTAAGAGATCCGCTGCGGGGTCGAGCCCAGTGTGGCGGTGTCTATCTAAGCGCAGCAACAACCAAGTTTGATGGCTTCGGCCGACGGACCGGCAGAACGGCAGGTTAATTTCATGGCTCTTACTATGACATCACTGGGGCGCAAAGTTCGGTAACTTATACGAATGCATGGCATTGAAACATTGAACATGATGTCTACGATGTATGACAAAAATGTATTTGATATACAAACAACGACACCATCACCAATTCTCTAATCACTTTTAAAGTACGGATAGATTTCTGGTTTCATCTTAGTTCATGAGTGGCAGTCACACAGATCTTGAATCCCCAGACATCTACAACAGCATTAGGCACAATGTTTATGGGCAATGTAAATCACTAAAGTGGTTTATTTTTCAAGTCTTTCCCACGCAATTAGAAATGTGAAAAGTCTGGCACCTGCAAGCTGGACCCTTGTCGTCTAACTTCCAGCCAGGTTGCGTGACGATTCCGTTGTCTTGTTTAACGGCACGATCGGCCCAGAAAGGTGCCAGCCAGCCTTCCTTTGCCGTTGAAATATGGCCTCTGGGTCATACTTGGAGCTGGTAGCTTTGAGGAAAGCTTTAGCTTCTGGCAGGTAGCCGGAATACACATCTTGAAACGGGTTGGCGTAATTCAGGTAAATGTAGTCGTGGTCTTTGCTCAGACGCTTGGCCTCGGCTTGGGTCTTCAAGGCTGTATTTCGCAGTGCTTGCCAAACCCGCTCGCCTTGGGTCTCATCCGTCCAAGATGGCTCCATCAAAAACACGAGGAATGGTTCCGTGCCAGCAAGGCCGAGAGCGTTGCCGCCGTTCCTTCCCATTGCGTCAATGATATTTTGAGAAACAAAATTGATATCTGCCAGAGCAGATCTTTCCATCCCGGGAATGGAGAGGATGGGATCAACTTGTTCGCGCCATGTATCCATGAAGGTCTTGATAATACGCTTGTCAACCTTGGTGGAGAAGGTCCAGTATCCGTTGTGAGATCCTGGAGGGTAGTGGCCGACAATGCTGTCGGTTCTCTCACCTTGTGTGGTGGGCCCAGTGGTGTTGTTGACAGCAGGGATATCGAGGAATTTCTTGAGTGTCGTATTCTCGGCTGCGGGATTTGACTTGAGGTGTTCGATGTCGACATGCCATATCCAGTTGCCTTGATAGTTTACCATTCCCAAAATGACACCGGAGTCAACGTTGCTGATGTTGTCGTTGCCATATTCAATAAACGCATCGATGACGGCATCACTGTGCTCCAGAGTATAGTTGATGCTGCCACCCCACATTCCTTGATACGGATATACAATCAGCTCCACTTCCGTGACAATTCCGAAGTTTGCGCCACCGCCGCGAAGGCATTTGTAGAGGTCTGGATGGGAGGATTGGTTTGCTCTCAAAACCCTCCCGTCTGCGAGCACTATTTCCAAGGACAGCACATTATCCAGTGCCCAACCATGCCGATTTGAGAAGAAGGAAATTCCACCTGTGATCCTGTTAGTTGCTTGTGTCAATACGGTTAAGTGCACGTAGCCTTTACCAGAAATGACAAATCCGCCCACTCCTACGCTAGAGGCTCTGCCTCCAACGACTGTGAGTCCTTGGGCGTTTAAGAATTCGTATACAGGCTTCCACGTGCTTCCAGGGCCAATATGGCAAGACTTCTTGTCACCAGAGAGTTGAATCCTGTCAAGACGCTTCAAATCGATCAATATGCCGCTTGAAATAGACGACTCGCCTTCACATCTGCCGTGTCCGCCGCTTTTGATACCAAAGGGGCATCCGGTCTCACGCAGGATTTTAATAGCTATGGCCACATCCTGTGAATCAAGAGGTTGGTATATACAATGTGGAGTGCATCGGGCTTGGTCCACTGCCCAGAAACCTTTCCGTGCCTCATCGTATTTATTAGTGCCCGGCAATAAGGTACAGTTAGGCCGGGCATTAATGAGTAGCTCCGTCTGTGATATCTGTGGTTAGCTGCTCTGTCATGTCTCATATGCAGATCATCACTTACCGCGTATGCTTCCGTTGATGCGCTCATATTTTAGATGCTACTCGCGATAACAACGGTGTAAATGTCAAGGATAAGATGACTGATGTTTAATGCAATGCCCAAACCACGTATGAAGATTACTACAGTTTTATATTGTCGTTTTGACTAGAAAAGACCGTAGAGCTACTGTTTAGAGTTTTAACAATTGGGGGGGGTTGAGGTCCTTTTTTACACCATCGGTTACTGTTTGGCTTCTTGAACTCATATCGACAGTCGAAGTTACCGATCCTCACAAGCAGTTATCAGAGTAAATGCTAGGCAGGCGCTTAGATGCGAACTAATCTATAGGACAAGGCTGTGCAGTGCACCAAATAGCAAAAAGCGCTTAGATTCGTCTGCGTATGGCAGCTGAGCAAAATTAATATCATCATCACATGCCAAGTACTGCAACTGCAACTACTTGCTCCGAGTACGAGTGGGGTATTGATGACGAGATGAGTCCATCCTGGACATGACCAGGATGCCCTGTAAATGAATCCAGTCACCTGTTGCTCCACTATTGCCTGCTCCAGAAACCCCGCATCACATCTAAGCGCGAACAAAGTCAGCTGCTTGCAGTTCACAGACCCACCATGCTTTCATAGATGATTCCATCACGGCATGACGTTATACTTTCGGTCTCTCGGTTACAGCATCGCTCGGGAAATACTCGTATACAAAGAAAAAGGCATTAATAAAAATGGACTACGTGGGAGGGATCATATCAGAGGAGGAAGAAATAGGAAGACACTTTCCTGTTCAACCCGTGTCATTGAATTTACAGCATTTTGTGAACAAACATTCAACAAACTCCGAGTTTGAGGTATAGCAATCATGAGTTACATCAGTGATGTCAAAGATCTCGCAATCATGGGAAATGAGCTCTCAACTCAGGATTACATCAACACTAACGCCCAATTCTGCGCGCCGACACATGCTCCCATCCCCGTGGTCCTCAAGGCAGGTCGCGGCGCCCGCGTCTGGGACATCGATGACAATGAATACATCGACTTTCTCAGTGCATTTTGCGTGGCTAACCAAGGTCATTGCCATCCCCGCATTGTCAGCGCGATGCTTGAACAGTGCCAGAGACTCACCATCTGCACAAGCGCTTTTCAGAATGAGAGCTATCCCTTGCTGTGCAAAAAGATTTGCGAGGTACGCCACCACAGAAAGTCTTGCTATGATATACTACGTTTCTGACATGGTTACTAGCTGCTTGGGTATGACATGGCTGCATCCATGAGTTCAGGCTCCGAAGCCGTGGACCTTGCCTTCAAAATAGCGAGAAAATGGGGCTATAACGTCAAGGGAATTGAACCAAACCGGGCCAAGATTCTAACTGTTACCGGGAACTATCATGGAAAGACTTTGGCTCCATTGAGCGGATCGACTTTTGCCTACATGAAGAATGGCAAGTAAACGAGTCCACTTTTCTTTTCTGTTAAGAGAACAACAAAGGCTAAAATAGCCTTACAGGATTCGGTCCATTCCTTCCCAACGTCGGTACAGATGTCGCCGGATTCCCTGTGCACTTCAATACAATCGAAGATATGGAAAAGGCTTTCGAAACTAGCGGCAAAGAAATTGCTGCAGTCGCCATAGAATGTGTTCTGGGATATGGAGGGTGTTTGCCAGCCGAGCCTGGCTACCTACAAAGCGTCCAGGATCTATGTCAAAAGCATAACATCCTCTTTATTGCCGATGAGATTCAAACCGGCTTTGGTCGAACTGGTAGCTTAATGGCATACCAGCAGGATAACATCAAGCCTGACCTTGTCGTCATAGGCAAGGCCTTGACTGGAGGCATGTACCCGATGAGCATGGTCGTAGGAAACAAAGATATCATGACGCAGATAAAACCCGGGGAGTAAGTCTGCAGATATGCAAACAAAGATAGACCATAGTCTGACATGCTAAACCCTCAGGCATAGCTCCACCTTCGCAGCAAATCCTCTGGCCAGTACGGTTGCCATAGCCGCCATTGATACAATCATCTCCGAGGACCTTTCTGGTAGAGCCATGCGTCTAGGGGATCAATTAAGGGACCGTCTAGAGTCTATGACGATACCTCCTGATACAAGCCTAAAGGTAACAGGCAGGGGGCTTCTTTTGGCCCTTCACATCGATGAATCTGACCCTTCTGGTCGCATTACTGCCCTGCGGCTTTCCAAGCTAGCCTTAAAAAGAGGTTTGATCGCTATTGCAACCGATAATAGGATCAGAATAGCCCCTCCGCTGATCATTTTGGAAGAAGATCTTTGGAAAGGAGTTGAGATTTTGGAGACAGCTTTAAATGACCTGGTGGAACTAGAAGATGTGTAGTTTTGATCCATTGGGCTTCGCTTTTGTCTTAGATAGATTCAGTATTATGTCCAGTCATACAAATAAAGAAGGGCCCGTGGATTATTTTATAGTCGCGCTATAAATGTTGATATTGCAGATGGAACCTTTCACGCGCCACGAAACAACATTTGATCAACTTTCAGGCAAGGGCCTAGTATCGAAAGGACGTGATTGAGCATTTAAGCCCATACTCCCCAGAGCCACTGTTTCCCATGAGCGGTTTAATGTTGCTTTAATACAGCTATAAAGGTTGAATCTGTACCAGATATGAAATTTAATGATTGCTTCTGAGTAGGTTCCATGCCGCCGGTGCCGTCCGGTTTCCATAAACGACACACCGATGTATCAAGCGATCTGGAGAATCCTACAGAGCATCGCCCTGCTTCGCAACAAACATAATTTGGTAAGCCACCTTGCCACAAAAATGGGGCCGGCCTATCCGACCTGACCAGGGGCGAAGTTGAGGAGCGGCGCTTAGATTGAGTGATTTGAGCCGGAATACATGTGCACCCACTGTGTGTCGTATCGGGAACGCGGGGTAAGCCTACACAGCCCAAAGTGTATTGTTAGCCACCGTAATTATTAACCGTTCTTGCCGCTGAAACACAGCAAGGGTGTAACCGTGGAAGAGAACACATACGCCCCTAATAATAATGTCTATAGTTGGTCTCACCCAATCATACGCTTTAGATCTGTAGGAAGCAAAGAGTTAGAAACTTGATCCTAGATAACCCGAGATTGCAGAATCTAAGCGACATTCGGGTCAGTCATCCCCACCAACGCCATCTTGGGTACTCAGACGACACAGCCAATATTTCAGCGAGGCGACGAGTGTCGTGTCATGGCCAACAGTGAAAGTGGGCACAGCCCGCTTCATATCCTTAAGAAGGAAGCAAAGCCCAGGTATTTTAGCCGATAACATACTGAAAGGAAACCTTCTTAATTATAGCATTATTACGGCCACCTCCAATTAGTATTCACCAGTGCACCTTCACGTCATGGCTTCAACATCTGATGAAGTTGATAAGGTCGGTGCGCGCACCTCTGCTGCCGTAAGAGTTGCTATCCCGCACAACTACGTCGATATGTTCACTAACTTCAAAAGCGAGACGTCATTGTAGCTCTTTACCCTGGTCAAGTAATTTTACCCTCATCCGCCGCTTTTGCCGGCGCGCAAAAGTCTTTTTGGAATGCACTCCAGCAGAGTAAAATCCCGGCTTGCTTCTTTCAACCTACAAATGCAGAAGAAGTGAGTGCGGCCCTTGTCGAAGTCGTGCGCGCCAAATGTCCCTTCGCTGTCAAAAGTGGGGGGCATTCTTCCAATTCCGAAGGCTCAAGCATACATGGCGGGGTGCAATTTGATCTTGTCAACCTCAACCATATTGAAATATCCCAAGACAAGCAGACTGTGAGGCTAGGACCTGGTCTCCGTTGGGGTCCGCTGTTTGCGGAGCTTGAGAAACACGGCGTCATCACAGTGGGTGGCCGAGATTACGGTGTTGGTGTTGCCGGGTTTGTTTTTGGCGGTAGGTCGTGATTATCCTCTGCCTTCGCCCAATCCAACTGTCAAATGCAATCCAGCTGAATCCTATAGGTGGGCTTTCATATTATTCAGCCCAACACGGCTGGGGAATCGATAATTTGGTAGCCGCCGACATAGTTTTATCCAGCGGCGAACTTATCACCGTCGACGGTACTTCCCACCCTGAACTTTACAGGGCCCTTCATGGAGGCGGAGCCCATAATTTCGGCATTGTAACAAGCTTAACCCTCAAACTGCACCCATATCACGGTATGTGGGGAGGGATGAACGTCATTCATGAAAAGCACTTTGAGGCAGTGTTCGATGCCTACGATACATACGTCCGCAACCTAGTCGATGAAGGGAAGGCACATATGATCATGGACTTTGCCTGGAGAGACGGTGAAATTCTGGTCGCTCAGTTCATGGGGTATCCGGAGCCAAGGGCAGATCCCCCAATCTTCGACAATATTCGTAGCATACCCAGCGTTGCCAATACTCTCCGCCTCGCTGACTACAGTAATCTAGCCACAGAGATGGCAGAAGTAACAGACTCTAGAGGCCAACGCAACTCCTATTGGACACTATCCATGGAGTACGACATCAGCCTGATCAGAGCTGTATATAAACTCTGGGCTGAGATGACAGAGCCGTATAACAGTCGCTTCAAGTTTGCTCTCGATATCAATGTCATCACTCCCGCAATGAGGAACAAGGCTGCTCGCGAAGGAAACGGCAACGTCTACGGTCTTGAAGGCCCCGACGAGCCACTAACAAACATTATGCTGACTGGAATTTGGGACAATGAGTCTGACGATGAGCAGGTCGTTACTATGTTGAGAAGCTTGGGGCTATCTATGAATGCATTAGCACGAGAGATTGGCAAGGATCGTACATTCATATATATGAACTACGCACATCAAGATCAAGATGTCATTGCTGGATTTGGGGAGGAAAACAAGACATTTTTAGAGGGGGTAGCTGCCAAATATGACCCAGGGCGCGTCTTTCAGACATTGAACCAAGCAGGGTTCAAGCTTTGTAAATAAAGGTAGAATATAGCCAAAAATCACGAATGTGGCTTTTAAAGTTAAATGTTTACGTACTTCGCACAACAGTGATCCCTTCTCTTTTCAATGCAAGCAGGAAAACTGATATTTTGACCGCATTTGGCCTATCGATGCCATAATTTGTAGCCATAACACAGCCATTGCACGCCAATATCATTCGTTTCTTGTCCCAGCTTGGCCATCCACATCTTATGTAAAGTGAGATGGATTGTCTCCAGTTTAAGTAGTTGGCACTTCTTTCAGAAAGAAGGCATACATTTGCTGCCAATCCATCACGATACTGATTAAATTGCTGTGACGCACTACCACTAAAAAAAGTTTAATTTATCAGTGGGTCTCTCCTTCCTCATCATCGCTATTCAGGTATCTAAGTCAAATACAGGTCACAGTATTTCCCAAAATAAACCACCAGATACCTTTCAGTCATTCCTGAGTCAATTCCGAAGTTATCTTGCCCTTTTCATGGCCATTCCCGCTCTCATCGCGATGGTGCTCAACGTTGAGGCCATATAAAATCCGAAACTTCTGGCCTCGAAATACCCAGAGCAGAACAGTCAAGAATATAAGCCCCACAGCATATGCTGAGGCCCAGTTCATGTTGTTTGTTGTCACAGGTTGGTACATTGGAAAGGACAGAAAAGCCACAATGATGACAATCCAGCACAGAGCTACGATATTGATGAAGCGGCCTGCAACTCCCAAGCTGAATGACCTCTTGGGAGGCAGAAAGCTGCTTCCTCTGACAACCAGAAGCAGAATGGGGAGCAGGTATGCGCAGCCCATGAAGATCACAGCAGATCCAAGAAGTCCATTTAAAACTGTCGAAGGTCCCAAGATCAGAAGGCTGACCAGGCAGCTGGCAGTACCTAGAGTTATCACTGAATTTACAGGTACCTTCGATATGTCGGATACTTCAGTGAGCCAACGTGAGCCAGGCAGTATATCGGTTGCGGCAAATGACCAGAGCAAACGACTTCCGCCCAGTTGAACGCTCAAACAAGCAAACATGTTAAAAATAAAGTATAGCGTGGCCACGGCTCTAACAAATGCTAATGAAGGATAAGCATCATAACACAGCTGTAAGACTGGCTGACTAGCCATCGGTTGCAGGAGATTCTCGGGTCGGACGAGGGAAAAGAGCATCGCCAGCAACATGGCAATAACAGATACCGCATTTAGAAGACTTGTGTAGATGATAATTCGTGGCACTTGCCGCCCAGGATCTGGAAGTTCGTCTGACAGGTGAGCTGCGCTATCAAACATTGAGACGACAGAGACACCTGGCAAAAGGCCAAGGAGAAATACAAGGGTATCCGAGTCCCAGCCGGTGTTGTTAACCACATCTATGAATACTGTAGATGCCGAGGCCTTTGGGTTAGCAGTAACGAGGAGCGTTATAAATATGACGATGGTAACGATATTTATGAAGACAATCGACAACTTCAGCATTGTTGGGAACAACTTGATCGCGAAGGCGTTTCCGATCGTCGAGGTTAAAATAATTGCAACTGAAGCCAGGTATGTATGCCATTTCGATGCAACATAGTCGGTTCCGACCGCAGGAATAGCGAGAAGGAAGTTTGCTGAGTAGGTTGTAGTGGATGCCAAGACAAATAACCAGCCGAGACAGATCATTGCGCCGTTTAGATATCCCAGGAAACGGGAGAATCTCTTTGGTGCCAGAGAAATAACCCAGTATACGGTACCTGAATTATTTACCTCATTAGAAATTGCAGACACCAAAAATACAGGGTTACTGTACCACTTGTGTGGGGGTATGCCGCCGACAATTCTGCGAGGCTGACTCCGACGAGGAATTGGCCACAGATAGCCACGATAAGACCCCAGAACATGAATGGACTACCTCCAGCGCCAAGCACAAGCTGGAGGTAGGCCCCAATAGCCAGCGGAGATCCGGTGGTAGAGTATTGCATGCCTACACTGCTCCAGGTTGATGCGAAGCGGTTTGTTTCGAGGTGTCCAGCTTCCAGTACGGCGAAATCTTCATTACCGTCGCAACTTCGGGATGAATCATTCTTCCCGATTCCGATTCCCTTTTTATCCGAGTATTGGTCCTCGATCTCAAGCCTTTGGGCAGGCACCTCCGAGTGTTCAGTTGGCATTGTAAGCTGGGGCGGGCCGTTGTGGTAGCCACGATAATTATCGAAAGACAGATGTGATGGACGGTCCGAAAAAGAAAATAAAAGAAGTTAAGATTGAGCGTAGGAACAAAGTTTCTACTGGTAATGATAAGGTGGTTTGGAGACTAAAGGCTGAGAGAGAGGAGGTGAACATGTCCCAGTTAAAGTGAAATTTTGAGCGACACGTCGTATCTTGTAAGTTGCGTCCCTCGCCGTATCAGTATATGGTAAGCATTCTGGAGAGATCCATCTATCTACGGTTAATCCGTATCTATACCAGCTACCCTTGGTCCGGATTCTATTATCTCTACACCAAGCCATGCCCTGAATTTAGAGGTTGTTACATCCACTCGCTCTTATCTTATCTAAGCGCATGAAGCCCAGCGTTGAGAATACAATGGGAAATATGTACTCCAGAGGCAAATAGCGTAGTGCGCATTTGACTAAGGATGGAAGTGGAATGGACGGGATTCGGGGGTGGTTGTGACAATCCCTGTAAGCAACCCAGAGTCTAGACTAGATCTCGACACCATCCCGGTCGAGGGCCATTGCGGGGTAAAGAGATCTAGCCTCAAAGACTCGATTTATTGCCTTCTGTACCGTAAATTTCAATGTTCCAACTTTTCCTGGTACCTTTGCGAACTGTAGATTGTCGAGCAAGTCTCGTCTCACTTTGGCATTACCAGGAAGTCCAGGGTGGGCGGTTCCAACGTTGTTTAGGGCACAGCGTTATGATTTTAGATGACAGGTTACCTTAGGTCTTTTAGGTATAGGATGTTCTAGTTTTCTGTTTCTTTTTTCTTCCTATTAAAGAATTATATCTTCTACGATTTTAAATATTGTATTGTCATTGGTGGGTATACTTTGGCTTATTACGTCCCAGTAGAGCCCATGTATGATCTCACTGACCTCGTTTATAAGTTTTATCTCAAAAGATCCTTTTTATCTAAAGCCTAAGTTTTTGTATAATAAAACAATATTTACCTTGACTTCATTGCTGTCGGTCGTCCATCTGAAAACGTCGCATCACACAGGATGACCATTGTCAAAAGTAGCCAAGCCACAATACATGCACGCGGTGATACATGAACAGATTTGGAGATCAATCTAGATCTAGCGGAGATTAATTCGTTTTCTGACCCTGTCTTCAGCTTGGCATCCCAGCTGCCTGTATCACCGATATTTTGCACACCATCTATCATCTGCCCCTCAACTAACCGGCGGCATGCTATGTTCAGACCTCGGCTTGGCTGATCGCCAAGGCTGTATCTTGGTCTTCTTGATCTCAGGATCTTTTGCATCTCCAGCATACGTAGACGAACCCATAAAACTAGCCAATTGGAATTATGTGCAACTGTCCCAAGTGTAGTATTGAGAGGGTGGGCGGGGGAAGCCCTTCTCAGTGCTCTAATTTTCAATGTCTTATCTTATCTAAGCGCTTCAAGACAGGGATATGGCCCTGATAGTAAGCCCAGCGAGGCATCAAGTGACGCGGCTCCGCGGAGCCGGGGAGTGAATTCATGTGCCGCTAACAATAGCCTATTGCGGGGAACAATCTACGGAGAGTCAAGCCGAGGCCTGCAACCAGCCTCCAACGAACGAAGATGCAGGATACACGGCAATTCGCGGGGTAAGTGGCCACGCCTTTTGTTGTAGTGTAGAAGAAACAACTCAAACTGAGGAGCAAGCCAAGTATTGGATTTCGGGCCCCTCGGAGTCCCGTGTGTGGGACAAATCATGTGATTTAGTAGGTCCAATACTCATTGATCTGTTATCTTGCCTAACTTCTTTGAGCCCTGCAATATGCCCTTGCAATCTGAATACCCTCAACGACCAGCCTTACATCCTTATCAGCGCCCGGCAATTAACCCATCGAGCTACTGATAGCGTTTATTTTTCAGCCTACGGCAAAGCAATTGGTGACAAGACCTGATCCGGCAGAGATCCTGCGGGTTGGACTCGAACACCTCGGTCTCTCAGGCAAATCATTTCACCCTGTAGTGGCCAATATCCATCTTACCTGCACTGCATGTCTTTTGACATAATGCGTAACACTGGGAAAACTCTATGCTCTAAAGAACACACAAATCTGCGCCCTCGAAAATCACGCACAAAAACCGGGTGTTTGTGCTGCCGCTTACGACGAAAGAAATGCGATGAGGAGAGGCCCAGGTGTTCAGGTTGCGTGAAGCGTGACCTGATCTGTTCGTGGCCCAACGCCAATGAATTCGCCTGGCGTATTCGCATGGGCCTTAACCCTCAAGCTACGTCTCTGCCGGCAGGTCCTTCACTCCAATTACCTGTGTCAGATGTTCTGTTACAAGGAGATTGCAACAAGGAAGGACAGAGCCCTAGTCCCAGCCCTGGTTCCTCTTCCAACAATTCCGAGGCTATCGATCTGTTCGACGATCGATTGGGCAATTTTGCAGCCCTTCCATCACCTTATTTATCATCCTCAGTACAGAATAATGACGCCCAGGCCTCATCCCATCTTCCATCTATGATGTCATGGTATGCTGGGCCATCCAACTTTCCCTTCTCTTCATCGCCACATCCGAAGCTCCTTCGCCTCTACTCCGAGCGCTTTTGCCCCCTGCTTGTTGTGCTTCCCTCCAATGCCCATAATCCCTTTCAGTCCATCGTAATCCCCCGCGCATTTTCCGATAGCCTGATTATGAATGCTATCTTAGCGGTTGGGGGTGCCTGTGGCACATCCAGTGACACTGAGACGGAGGCTGCAGCACTTCAAAATTATGGATACGCTGTTCGCGAGCTCAAACCGGCGCTGACATCATGGTCACGAACTTCATTTCCTGAAACATTGCGTCTTTTCCTCGCCACCCTGCTGATGTGCGAGTATGAAGTAAGTCAAGACTGAGATATCCCTAACCTATGATCATTCACGAGGGGAAGACTTGCGATTCCTAAATCAGCATAATTAATAATATCTGTACTTTAGATCTTTTGTGGGAATCACCACGGTATTCTTTTTCAACACCTGAGAGCCGCTCGCCATTTTGCACAAGCAATACATGACTTTTACCAACATTCTGATCCCACAGTGGAACCGGAAGACCTTCGCCTTGCTGAAGCTCTATTAGCTATTTACGCACTCTCCGAACTTTACTCCGGTATCCGCCTCCCGCCTATGCTTGAGGATGTCCAAGCCACATTTCAGTCACCTGTGCTGCGACTCGAGACCATTCGATCCTTTGAGACCTTTTCCGGGGTCTTTGGCGATGCATCAGACCTACTTCAGATTGTGCCCGAAGTCTGTCAGTTGGCGATCCGGCGTCGACGAGAACTGGCAGGAGATGTAGACCTGGGCTGCCGAGAGGCTTTTGACACCCTGCATGATCAAATTGAACAATGGTGTGGGAGCGTACAGGCCTTGAGTATTGATCTCAGCGATGGCTTAGGTGGAGCAGGTTCCAGCGCTTGCGCAGCGTTTCTCATTCGTATCGCACTAATTCTGTTCTTACATACGGCTTATTACTACGAAGATGTGAACCATCTCCGCACCGTGTCAAAGCCTCTTGTCAACCAAGGGATGAACCTCATGGCTGTATGTAATAATACTCCATGGGCAAGTTTCGCTTACTGGGCCTCTGTCATCATTGGCTCCTTCGCCACAAAGCGCGAGCACCAAAACTCTATACGTGGTTTTCTGAAAGCCCATGACCTAAGGGTATCTGCACGAGCTCAACAAGTTCTGTCATGGGTCTGGAACGAACCCACTGACGTCTTCGGTATACATGGGCTATCAATCGTCATAGATAAACACCAAACTAGTTGGTGTTGTTGTTAAAGGATGAGAAGAATACTGCACCTTATACAATATTTGTTTCAGGATTTTGCGGCCAGTGTGTATGTTTGTCAATGAAGCACACACCCATGCATATTGCACACTCCCAGCTGAAATCTATGTGATCCAGTCTACTAGACACCCTATAAATAGTGTTTCTGCAAAATAATTTATATCAGCCCTGTGGTTCACAACCCCGAAGTGCACCGCGTGGTTGTATCACAAACTGAATGCATCTATCAATTGTGAACGGCCCAGACTGTAAAAAATAGAATGTGACTATGAACAGGAAGAGTGCTGGGTCTTCTTCAAATTGAATGTCTTCTGGCTATTTTGGGATAACGTTTATAATGGACGACAATTCATCATCCCCTCCTCCTTGTTCAACCCTCTTCTCCACCAAGTTCAAAATCGGATCCAGAAATTCTGATGATAGCCCTTGTTCGCCATATGTCTGAGAAAATGCGCGAAGCGATGAGAGGTGAATAGAGCATTTGGCACCACCTGCCTTTGCCTTGAAATCCCCTTCATCGATTTCTCTGGCCATGGCCTTAAATACTCTAAGGTTTTCGGCCATAAGCGGCCCAATTACCTCATCAACGAAACCCTGTGCGCTTTTTGCGCCGCTCTTGAAAGATTTGGTCGTTTTAAGAAGTGCCATAGCTTGCAAAAAGCCTATCCACGAGCTATAAGCCGCGCCAGTCAGTGCGACCTCTTGAATCCCAGAGGATATTTCGTCATCATCAACGTAGATTGGCGTTCCCAACGCAGTCAAAGTACTCTCTACAGACTTGTAGGATTCATGGTCGCCGCTATAGTATATAACAACCTCGGGTGCTCCAATATGCTCAGGAAATGCCATGATTGCCCCATGGACATATGCTGCAAAACCTCGGTCGCGAGCGAGCTGAGATGCGCCACGTACTTGCGACGGGGTTCCGGTAGTAAAATCTACCAGAACATGTCCTGAGCGTTCAACGGAAAATTGTTCATCTGCAAGAACAGCCTGGACGGCGTCGAAATTTGTGAGGCACAGGACCACCAGGGGACTTGCATTCGCACATGCCGCCGCAGTTGACGCGAGATGAGCACCTTGACTTGCAAGAGGGGCGGCCTTTTCGACTGAGCGATTCCAGACGGTGGTCTCAAGACCCTTTCGAAGAAATGACTGTGCAAGTGCAGACCCCATCAAGCCGAGGCCGAGCACTGAGACGGCAGGCTTGTCCGTAGACGACATGATGGTAGCAATTGAGTGACGATCTGTGTCTCACACAGCAATATAATTCATGTATGGAAACAGTGCAGCGAAGTTGCGTTGATATTCAAGGTCCGGTTTCCGCACAACCCCGCAGTCGGGCCTCCGCGGTCGCCGATCAAGGCACATGCGAGTGCAACAGTCGTGGGGCAATAAACCTATTCCCCAGCGGAACAGCAGCACATAAGCACTTGCTCATGGTTTTAATTGGGGCTACCCTGATCTTATCTAAACGCCTCCATAATACCCGAAAGTGCCGGTGGAGGCGAGGGAGGTTGAGCTCCCGACCAAGCTATGCTGGGGAGGATATCTAAGCGCCAACGTATATACATTCCCCTCATCAAACACACCAAATCCAGTATAATAACATCAGGTTAAGTAGAGAACCCATAAAGGAGCACCCAAAATTCAACGGCACAAAAAAAAGCATTCCCAAGCCCCAGTGCGTTATTAAAAAGAGTCATCACTTGCTTGCATTTACCCTTCTCATCACAATTGGCCCACGTCTTGCCAGCTCAACAGCCACAAAGGTCCATGCAAACCTCCGTCTCAGAGACTATCGATTATGTATGTCGCAAAGGATATAGTTTAGTATCACTAGAACAGCGGGCCGGTCCTTGTGTCCATCCACGTATGCCTTCTTCCAGAGAGTAGTGCGTGCACTAATGTCGGACTTTCCATGTTCTTTGCCAGCCACAGAGCCGGTTGGCAAATCTCCAGCCAGTCTTGGATCAACCTGAACAAGTCCAAATACAGATCTTGTGGAGAGGAACAAAACCTATATGCTAGAGGCATTTACGGGGAGTTTTGGGGATATGCTAGATGTTCATGGACAAAGCCACGTTATTATGTTTTGGCGTAGGTTGGCTGAGCTGAAGCCAGCTTCGCTTGATGCAATCAGCCAGCCACATTGAGGACTCGTACGAGAAGCGCTCTCCAAAATGCTAGCAAAATGCCATCAGTCCAGGAGCCGTAATATTAGGCCCAAATAGTCAAGAAGTTGTCTCAGTTTGGACTGATCTGGACCTACAGACTGGAGTTCTTACCTCACATGTGGCTCAGCAATGTTGTTCTCGCTGTGTATAAATTGCCTTACATCTCCTCCGTATGCTATCGGGTATTCTAGCATAGAACGCAATTCTCAAAACATTCACCATGGTCAGCTTTACCACCTTTGTTATCGCCACATCGGCCGCCGTTGCCCAGGCTGTTTTGGCGCGTGACTGCCGCTCCGGCTTGACATACTGCGGTGATACTCTTTTAAACATCAGTAAGGACTCTCAAGGGATATGGTGTTTGTTTTCAAGGTATATCATTTACTATAACAGTCTGGACTTAGGCGATTACAAGTCACAGGTCAAAAATGCCCTTCGGCGCGCCAGCCAACCCACATCCGTTCCATACATGGAGAACGCTTTGTTCCTCTTCACAGGGGGTGACCACGGAGACATTGAGTTTGTGCAATACTGCGAAGATGGCTGCACCGATAATGGAAATGACGAGAGCGATACCTGCACTGAAACGGACCTTTGATGCATCTCCCGAATGAAGGAGGGAGGGAGAAGCACTCCATGCTTGGAGACACAGAGCGCCCATGATCAATCTGAGCGTACGGGTATACAAAGTAAAATATTAGGTTTAAGCAGAAATAAATATCAACTGTTCCCGGTGGAACAATTCCGGGACATCGCCGCTTAGTCGACGGTAGCCATATGCCCCAGTGATGTTCGCTCTCAACGCAACGAGGCATATCTACATTCAAGTAATCGTAGTACGAGCAAAGCAAAGTTATCCATAGTCTAGAAAAGGCACAATCAAAATATTACGATTCATCAATAGAAATATCCCTTGCAATGATCTATTTCTCTACGATGACAACTAGCAGGGCTTGGATCTATTCACTGCAGTATTTTATTTAAAATGTGAGAGTGCAAGGTATAATTATTCCAGGTAAACCAGACATGTGGGTTGGTTGGGCGCGTAACTACGATGGAGAGGGGCGCGTAGAAGGCCACCAATCTGGGCGCCTAGATGAAACGACTCAGTGTCTAGGATGTGCGGGTCCAGCCAAACCGCTGGCACATCCAATGCATGATTTGTTCATATTGGGCGGCAAACTTGGGGGCTGTTGGTTGAACCAACAAGGTACCGAAATAGCAGCAGAACACCGCCACGGGTAAAATTAGATCCATCACCAGCGGCAAGATGTGTTGGTTGTGTGAATGCATATATGGAAGGGTATGTTCACACTGGGAGAACCCGTATCCGCATACAGCCGGCAAGACACCACTCTCGTCATAACGGAATCATCATAAGTTGTAAGACTGCGATTGTTTGTCTTTGAGCAGGGTGCTAGCAACACCAACTAGAACTAGCGACAGTCACCGTCCGCATTATGGGTTGCGGTCCTTCGAAACCACGCAGCGGGCATGCGCAGCCCCAGTCCCAGCCGCGACCACGACCCCAAGTCACTGTTTCAGGGCCGACTGGAGGACCAGTGCTTGTCCCACCACCTTATCGAGACCAGAGCGGTCGCCCTATCAAGCACGCTTCGTCGGACCTCGATGCCCAGACGCTCAATGCAGCTTTGGACGACATGGCTAAATTCCTCAATGAGCGCAAGGTGCACGCCCAGCTCGTGACTGTAGGCGGCGCCGTCAACACGCTCCTGTTGCGGTCAAGGCAGTCAACACACGACGTTGATTTCTTCCTTCAGAGCTCTACCTCGTCGGTGCACAACACAATCCACGAGGCTGCTCGGTTTGCCAATCGACAACGAGGCGGGCGCCTGGGCGCCGAATGGCTGAACAACGCCACACAATTATTCATGTCGGCGGCGCTGCAGCGGGAACTGTACGACACTGCCGTCCAGCAAAACACAATTGTGTTTCAGTCCTCCAGTTCACGGGGAGGGCTGACGGTGTACGCGGCGCCGTGGTCATATGCCTTCTGCGGAAAGCTAAACCGGCTGTGCGAGGAAGACCGAAGACCGTACGACTTGGCAGACTCGGTAGTATATTTGCACAGGCACCTCGAACAGAGCAAAAGGCCAAGCATAGGTGTGAGACAAATCCGGCAATGGTGCCATCAATTCAGTAAGAAAGTGACGGACGCCGTGCTCAGGGAGGTGGATGAGGCGTATTTCCGGAAGTATGGGCACAGGGCCATCGACTGGCGGGCGTAATCCGGAAGGGAACATGGAACCATCCCACCATCCTGTCTAGCACAGGATGCCATGTAACTAATGATTGTAACTTATTTCGTATCGAGCCGGGCGTTCCTTCAAGCAAAATGTATGTGGGGTTGCCAGATTAAAATGTTCTTCCTCGCAAATTGAGGTGATGCCTTCACATCTTCCAGGCTGTCCAAGGGGACAAAATCGCGCTTGTCGTTGTCCCAGTGTGGGATGGCAAGTGTTGTTGGCAGGCTGGGAACATTGGCGGCCCAGTCCGGTTCACGCTCTCGCGCCCGTTCCTGGGTCCTCCACTCGGCCAGCTGGTCTTGGGTGAATATGGCGGGGGCGTCGCGCGGAAGCCCCAATTCGATCCTTTTGTTGAAGGCCAGCGTCAAAAGTGCCGGGATGCAGGCAAGACAGGCGTAGCGCTCGGGGTCTGGGTCTCGGGGGTCAGGCAGGTCGTGGACACGCCAAGACGAGTGGTACCAGAACGCCTCTATCTCGTTTCGAATCTCTAGGTGTTGGTCCAGCACCAGATGCTCGTAGATGCGATACAGGGCGGCCTGTGGAGTATCCGTATCCGGGTCGACGCGGCGGTTAAGGAGGGGGACTTCGTAGACGAGGCGGCCGGCGAGAAGATCTCGAGGGGCGGGGGGCAGTTCGCTGGCTGTCGACGGGGCCTGCTTGGGTGCAGCATGTGTGCTTTGCGCCGGGGCCGTCTTGGTCCTCCACAGCGAAAGCATGTCGGCTAGTTTCCGGTGCATCGTTGTCGAACCTAGAGCTGCGACTGTACCGTCGCAAAGCTCTGGCGGGGTTGTATTGAGTTGCCAGAGACAAGTTGCGCGCGTGCGCGCATGCCTTGGCGGTTAACTACGCAACTAGCGGGCGGGCGCTATTTTTAGCCCCCGCCAAACTAGCATGCTCAACTACATAAATTTACATGCAGGGTAGGCCACTTCAAGGGCATCACAGAATGTTGATTCCAACTCTCTGATGGCGCCTCGCCTTGCAACTTGGACTCCTCCGCAGCTGAGTCCATGGCAAAAGTTCCGTCGTGAGCCTTCAGCATTTCTTGCGCGCTGGCTCCATCTACAAAGCCCTCCCCTAGGTCCTCAAACACCCATTGCAGATCCCATCACCGTCGTCTGCATCTCCGATACGCACAATACGCAGCCCCACGTACCCGACGGCGACGTCCTCCTCCACGCCGGCGATCTCACCAACCATGGCACGTTTGACGAATTGCAAGCCCAGCTGGACTGGCTCGCATCGCTACCGCACCAACACGTAATCGTCATCGGCGGAAATCATGACCGGATCCTCGATGCTGACTTTGTGCAACGCTCCATGTCCGTCACCTACGAGAAGGAGGGCGCGACGCGTGTCGACTTGAACTGGCGCCGAATTGTCTACCTGAACAACTCGTCCAAGACGCTGGATTTCGCCAGCGGCCGGCGTCAATTGACCGTTTTCGGCTCCCCTTGGACGCCGCTGTGCGGCAACTTTGCGTTCCAGTATCCGCCCATCCGAGATGTCTGGGCAGGCGCTATTCCCGAGGGGACAGATGTTGTGCTCACCCACGGGCCCCCGAGGGGTTACTTGGATCTTCAAGGTAAAGGTTGCCCGCATCTGACACGAGAAATTGCCCGGGCCCGACCGCGCCTGGTTGTCTTTGGCCACATCCACGAGGGCCATGGTCGGGAAGAAGTACCATACCGCCGAGTCGAAACCGCGTACCAGAACATTCTCGCGGCCGACGGAGGGCTCCTCCATGTCATGGCCATGGCTTGTTGGCTCTTGGTCACTTGGGCGTGGGGGCTTCTGTCCTTTCTGCCACGCCGTCGAGACTCAATGAGTGGGCCAACAAGGACCACCACCATGGTCAATGCCGCCGTGGTTTGCGGGCCAAAAAATGAACGACACAGGCCAGCAGTAGTAGTCGAGGTTTGAGAAGGACTTTTGGTTTATCTTGATTGATTTTCCATAAGACGGGGTTGTCTGTCGGAGTCGGCATTTGAGAGGCACACTCCTCTGTGCAGCATCCATTAGAACGGCAATTCTCATCTGTGCAACCCGAATGACTTAGATACTATGCAAGAGATGAATTCGTACTGTAGCAATTGAAACCCCATTCGCTCCCCGAAAATATTACGTTAGCGTTGAAAAGAGTTAATGCAAGGTTGTCTGTCATTCTCATCACCTTCCGTATCCATCCATGCCTTCTTAATTTACCTATAATGCAAATTTAGGTCGGAGGCTGCCAACCCTACATTAGGAATTACCCCGGAGAGATCTCATGCCAATGGCTAGTCAATGCCCAGACTTCGGCTCCTTCTGTATGAGGAAATTTGGATGACGCTGTACCATGTTACAGATTTCGTAGCGCTTACAGCCAGCTCAATATCTGCAATCTCACTGCCATCAATCCGGTTTAGGGTAGAGCAGCGGAAGAGGTTTTCCACGGCCAAGATGATATACCGCGCCCATGTTTTAAATGGAGCTTGGTAGCTATCCGCTCTGCTCTCTGCCGGACCGGTTCACTGCATCTGGTTGCGCATTGAACCCAATAGGTTTCTCAAAGGCCCATACAGACGCATCTGCCTCATCCCACAACTCGACCAATTGAGAAACAAGTCGCCGCGCATTGGATATGGGTCCACAGACTGCACCCGCACGGGGAAGCCCGCCTCGAAACCACTCGCCTGCGAAGATCACATGGAGAGACACGCCAGCGACCCTTTGGGCCGCCTGTATAATGGTAGCTAGGCTTTGCTCATTCTCCATCCGCATCTGCTTTTCGAAACGGCCAAGGTCTTGGAAGGAGGACATCCAGAGGACGATTGTGCGCCTGTAAGTGGTATTCCCTTCCAAGTTAAAACAAGTAAAAAAATGGACCCGAAACTGATTGTCTGCCAATAGGAGCCTCACCCACCTTCCAAATTCTGTGCTCCGCCAACCGACCCCGTTCAGTCGCCTCGCCAAAACGGAGCGCTATGGCAAAGTATTCCCCAACCTCAACGAGCAGGTTGAGAGGCCCGATTTTGCGGGCTACTGGCTCTGCAAGCCTCACTTCGAAAAGGATACCCTGCCGGGCGACGCCGATGTTGTCATCGTGTACGCCCACGGTGGAGCGTACACGGTGTTCCACCCGGACACCTTCGCTACGCTGCTCCTGCGGATGGCCGAGACCGTCTCGGCGGAGGGGAAATCCGTGGCGGTCTTCATGCTAAACTACGATTTCGCGCCAGAGTTCAAGTTTCCGACCCAGCTGGACCAGATGAGCGCCTGCTGGGAATACCTGACCAACGAGATGAATGTTTCGCCGTCCAAAATCGGCTTGATGGGTGATTCCGGTGGTGCGTCTCTGTGCCTGTCCTTCCTAACTCACCTGGCGCGCCCGCTGCCTGGCATTACACAACCGACCACGACAGAGAAGCCGGGCAAAGGCGTGTTCCTGATCAGTCCCTGGGTCAGCCTTTTTGAGGAATCAGGCTTTGCGGATCACAGGGAGAGCGATGTAATTGAAGCGAAAGCAACACGCCGCTGGGCAAAGGCATTCGTCGGTGATGCCGACCGAGCTGATGTGGACACTTATTTGGAGTTTGTACTCCCCGTCAGCCAGCGGCCGGGGCTGAATGAAATCTTGCCGGCCAAGACTTTTGTATTTGCAGGAGCGGATGAGATGTTGTTGGTAAACATATCAAAGTTTGTCGACGCGGCGAGAAGCGCGGGCGCCGATGTTTTCTTCGAGGCCAAACCGAACCAGGCCCATGACTGGCAGTTCACCGAGGCCTCGATAAACGAGCAGGCACACCTGGCGCGACCTCTTGGCTCACCCGACGAGGGGTTGTTGTCTGGATGCGATCAAATTGGCAAATTAATCAGTAGGATTGAATGAACCAGCCATGGGGGCACACATACTGAGCTACGTACGAAGAATATGCATTAATTGAGCAATGGATAAAACCTGAATGACTGTAGTTTAATTATCAAGCGCGTTGCCTAATTAGTGCTACTGCCGTGGACGCTCCAGACGAGATCGACGCTTCGGTCCGGGCCATGCCCCGCCCGCGTGTTGGACCAACAAGTTTATCTTGCCTCAGCAGAAGCTGGCCGTCTACCAATAACATCGAAACTCCCTGTCAAGGGCCATGCGGTTGCAGACCCCACAGCGGCCTGGTAGGGCTTGAATGTGGTTTGATGACATGAACCCCTCTTGAATTGAAGAAGAAGAAAAAGAAAAAAGGAGACGTCACCATCGTCCGTCTACTCTCTTGAGATCACGGCGCAGTTTGTTGCTCGCTGTACAAGGACGGCCCTTAGCGTCGGCAGCCGCAGCCACGACAGCGAGTTAGGATCGAGCCGACAGACGACCAGCGAAAAGAAGACACCCACCCCCCCCGACAGACACAACCATGACCAGTGTGACCCCGGCCGAGGTCGAGGCCCAGACCATCGCTCCCGCGACGGAGCCAGTCGACGATGACGAACTCGAGTTGGAGGGATGGGACGGGGCCTCGAGTGCGTCGACATCCATCACGTCGAGCATCTACCGCCACTCGTGGGAGAACGGGCGCCGCTTCCACAGCTACAAGCACGGCCGCTACCCGATCCCCAACGACGACATCGAGCAGAACCGCGAGGACATGAAGCACGTCATGATGCTGGAGATTACCGACGGGCGGCTGTACTACGCGCCCATCAGCGACAATGCGCAGAGGATCATGGATGTGGGGACGGGGACGGGCATCTGGGCCATTGAAGGTCTGCGCGTGCTTCCCTGGCCTAGCCGCGATCTATATGGATGAAGCATATGAAGCGGAGGGAGGGCTGCTCCCGAAAAAACAGGGTCATTGTCGCTAACGGAAAGATGTGTGCCACAGTTGCGGACCAGATACCCAGCGCAGAGGTCCTGGGCATAGACCTCTCCCCGATCCAGCCGCACTGGGTGCCCCCGAACTGCCGCTTCATCGTCGACGACGCCGAGGAGGAGTGGCTCAATGGGGACAATTTCGACATGGTCCACATGCGGTCTATGTCGTCGGTGCTCAAGGACATCCCCAAGGTCCTGCGCCGCTCGTTTGAGTAAGTCCTGTTGTTGCCCAAACCCGCGCGCCGAGAAACCCCCCAAAAAAAGACATACACAGCCTGACATGGAAAACGGTGGGAAACAGCGCGCTCAAGCCCGGCGGGTGGCTCGAGATGCAGGAGCTCCAGGCGACGCTCAAGTGCGACGACGGGTCGATGCCCTCCGACGACGGCCTGGTCGAGTTCTACGGCACGCTGGACCGGGCCCTGACGCTGTTCGGGATGGACCTCGACATGCCGCACAAGCTGCGGCCGCTGCTCGAGGAGGCCGGCTTCGTCAACATCCGCCACATCGCCAAAAAGGTGCCCGTGGGGCCGTGGGCAAAGGACCGCCACCTCCGCGTCGCGGGGCAGTACCTGCGCGAGGCCATCAAGCACCTGATCCCTGCCATGGCCAACAAGCCCTTCCGCGCGCTAGGCCTGTCCGAGGCCGAGTGCCAGGTTGCCGCGTCCGTGGGGAGGCGGGCGCTGGAGGACATGTCCAGACACCGCTATCTGCCGTTCCACTTTTGGGTAGCACAGAAGCCGGAGTAGAGAGGAAGACACACACACACCTATGTTTTTTTGGCCTAATTCGTCTTTATAGCCTGCCGCTTCCCCATTGTACGAAGCAGTCAGCGTACCATTTACTTCCTGAATGAGCGGTTAAATGCTGTCCGCAATGAGACCATTTCTCTGCCTGTGATCCCATATCAATTGCCTGACTGAACAGCCTTGGCCTTGGCCACCATTCGCCAACTCGTACTTCGTAGCCGGCCAACAGTCATTCGCCGGGCTATTTATAGCGTTTCCCCCTCTAACCCCGCTCTTCCAGGCCCGCTATACCCACTATGACTCGACCTTGTTGTCAGCGTAGGCACCAGCTATCTCTTTTATAATCCATCCTGCAGCTCGGTCAACATCTTTTGACCGTACGCTATACGGACGGATCAATTGATTCGCCAACCCATCATCTAATTGACCAATTGCCAGGTTCGGATCAACCGTCCAAGATGCGGCGATCGAAAAAGTCACCACCTCCGGGAGGAAAATGGACCCGCCCGACGAGCAGCGACATTGCGGCAGGGCTTCGTCAGACGGAGAGCGCTAAGGAGCGCGCAAACGCCCTGAACTTGTTTGGAAAGGCTCTCCGGCGCGGGGATCGGTTCCAGCCGACATGGGACGCAGTGGGCGGCGCTGCTGGGCTTGCCAAACTCATGTCCGAATTCAGCGTGCGAGACGTACACGCCCTGTGCCGTTTGCTGGGACGCACAGGCTCCGCAGCCAAGGCAAGGCCCGAAAGGCGCAAGTCTCTCGACGAGCTGGTGACGCTCCTGTACGACCAGAATCTCGACAAAAGGCCCATCAGGGACTCTTACCAGGACATCCTCCCGGGCTGCACCTCTGAAATGGTCGAGAAATGGGACGACGATGTAAATGTCCAGTGGACCCCGTGGCAGCAAAAGCGACTCTTCTTTGCCCATCGCGAGATGAACGGGAGGACCTTCCTGGATGACGTCTTCGAATCCTATTCGACCCTGTGTTTCAACGAAGAGAAGAGACTGTTCTGTGACAGTTTGCCATTTTGCGAACAGATCTTGTTGGCATTGCTTGAAAAGGACGAGGAGGACAAGGCAAGAATCCCACATGATTTCGTGTCGGAATTCGTCGCGCCGACACTGAAGCGCCTGCTCAAGAGGAGGGTCAAGGACGAGACCCGGGACAAGTTCTTGGACCTCTTGGTCCAATGCCACCAGAGGCATTCAAAAGCTTTGGCCGACCAGACGCATTTCTTAGAAGACGGAGTGATCCAAAATGTCGTGTTGCACTGGGTCCAGGCACCAGAAGACCGCAGAGAACGGGTAAAGGCGCATTTGGTACAGCTGGTAAAGGCTCTGCCAACCCTCGACGACAACTTCATGTTGAGCGAGATTTATGCCGCCATTCTCTGCCGAGAAATGAGCCCACAAATGAGATACGAGTTCTTTAGGCTTCTGGTTCAAAACATTAGAACCTATGGCTTCGACGTTGAGGATGATACGGAGTCGGGTCTTGCCAAGCTGAAAGATTTGCCGAGTGAAAACGATCTATGGCCCGCCGAGCTATTCTTCTCCATCGGCAGCGAGAACGCGATGCGGTTGTTCCAAAAGTTGACAAAATTGCACCCGGGCGGCAACTTCATATCCCCCAAGCTTCCTTGGGAAACAAGCACTCTGCTCCGGCAATATCCCGACCCGGACGACCCTGACCATGCGGACGTGGAGATTGTTAGATGCCTGCTGATCAGGAACCTCAACGACAAGACGGAGCACCAGGGTTGGCAGGAACGGGCTAGAGAACTGGTACAAGAACGGAAAAGTAAGGCACAGCAGTCGCGGGAGGCCCAGAACCGTGCTTTCTGGGCTGTTTCGGCACTGAACCTGTGTGTTGCTGCTGGCGACCTGGAGGCATTCGGGGACGCTATCCTGTGGGCAAGGCGATTTAACAAGGATTCCCTCACCCTGAAAGAAGTATACGGGGTGAATGTGTTTTCCACAGACCGCATAAAGGCCCTGTTTGGTGTCATACCTCGCCCAAATACCCCTGAGGCTGCCGCGGCCACAGTTGATTGGGTCAAGACACAGATCGAGCTGGCCAATCGAATTCTCATCAACCTCGTAGAGACGGCGGCCATGGCAACCCAGGAGCCTACGTTCCAAGAGAGCAATTGGGACACTGTCCTTGGATTTCCCAAAGTTGTTGCTAATTGGCGGGTGAAGCACATCAAAACATTTCATGACATGATCAAGTCCTCATCTTCAAATGACACCGACAACTTAGTCCAAGAGATCGTTTGGAAGCCGACACTGGACGGAACCATAGAAATGGAAGGTCTTTTGTGCAAATCCACATCAGGGCCCCTTAGGGGCCTCGCACACCACGTTTCCGCTTTGGGCTTCCATGTGCTGCACAGATTGAAGAAGATCCCCGCTTCTATGCTGGCGGAACTGGCGAAGTTTCTTCTTGTGGAGACGAAAACACGTCTTGGGTCTGATATATACACCTTGAGGCTCAGATCGATTGTTGATGTCATCATCCGAATTTCTCAAAGTGATCAACCGGCGCTGGCCTGTCCTTTTATCCAGGACATGATACTGGACAGCGACGACAACAGCAGCTGGTATCGAAAATTCCTACATGTCGGTTTTCTGTCAACACTCCCAGCCAAGGCGACAAGGGACTTCTTGCAAGGTTTGGCCGACGGCATGACGAAAAAGATGCACGAGCAGAATTCGCGCCCAAGGAACGACACCGAGGAGCGACAGCCACCAGCAATCAAGGTCACAACCATAAAGCTGATGGCACAGCTTCTACAAAACAATATATTTATCGACCCTCCCACGTCCTGTGACATTCTTATCGGGCTACTCACAGAGGCGCGCCATGTCGACGCTCAGATTACGATTGTCAACAGTCTCATGGGCACGATGCAGGAGTCCACTTGCCCGCCAGAAATGCGAAACCGTATCCTTGATGCGTTGGAAAAGTATGTTGTCCCCGTTGCAGCACAGCTCAGCGAACGTCGCCACATCACCGAAGAAGATTGGGAGGCTGCTGCCCAGGACGCCGGAGCTAAGCTGCCTGAAATTGGGGATGGAACTCCTCTTTTGATGATGCTGGGCAATCAAGCCTCTAAACCTGGGCTTAGCTCAGACGACAAGATGCGACTTGCAAATCTGATCATGAGGGTGTTGGAGCAGTCTGCCGTCAACAATGGCCGGTGGATCAAACTGTTCCTTGCCAAGAATCAGTTCAAACTCAAGGCCGACTATGAACTCCCGTCGATCTCTGTAAAGCTGGAAAGCCTCTCCTTGATATTTGGGGAGTGGACAAGCTACATGCCAGCCTCGCTCTTTAACTTGCTGTATGGAATCGTCCTCACCAACCTCGATCCCCCGCCCGAGATAGAACAGATCTCTAGCGCTGTCAAGGCAAATAGCGACCTTGTAAACTCCAATGCGGGGAGGCACTGGCTGGACCTGTTCGATAACTCCTATATGGGGCATGTCAGATTGGCCATGGATTACGCAGCACTGGCATTGCAACGGCCTGCCGGGGAGGTAGAATCGAAGCTATCGGGCGAGCAGGGCATCAGTATTCAAATGTTGCAAGACTTCATTCTCGCCTCTACCGAGCGACTGATTCTCAAGGGAGAAAAGAGTGTGGTTCACAGTTTGGTCTCCAAGCTGTGCGAAAATAGGTTTGAAGGACGGGCGCAATGGGAGAGCTGGCGGTTGAATTCCATTCCTGTCATCGAAAATATCGTCACCAAGGTTGAAGACATCCGTTCGAAGGGAACCATGAATTCAGCGTCGCCTCCTTTGCTCCCCAGCACGTTGTCCCTTTTGATCGAGGCCCTACCTGTCCCGTATTCATTAGAAGAACCTGCGACAGCAGAGGATAGAGACGCCTTCATATCCCAGCTGTCTGCCCTTATAGACAAGCTTGCGGCGCAACGGAAACCATATCACTCCGAATTCTCAGAGCTCAATGACAAGGTCCTCGATGCACCCCGCACGTCAAACTTTGCAAAGTACGCTGTGCAACTGGCTGCCGATGCATCCATGGACGAGCCTGCGTTGGCAGACTATCTTAAGTTGGAGCTTGCGGGTGACATTCTGGCACGGGCGAGTGATCCAGAGGACAGAGAAGCTGTCGAAAAAGCAAGGAAGATGGTGGGAGAATGGAAAGGCTCACAGTCTGAGGAGGTTAGGAGCATTGGATATTCTACGGTGGAGATTCTGGAGCGACAGGGGAAGAGGAGTTGGTTTTTCTATACCAGCGATTAGGAATCTAGTATGATGTGAAGAAAAATGCAACTAACAATGACCAGCTGGAGAATAATAGCAAATTTATGATGCTGCGCCCCCCAGGATGTTACTTGTGAATGGAATAGTATCGACAGCCATAATAAACAAATTATTACTTATAAGAATCTACTATTCTTGTACTCTCTCAATCTCAAAAGCTTCAATATCAACACTCTTCTTAGCTGGGTCCTCGTTGCCTTCTCTTGGTACTTTATAAGTCCGAAACTTGCGAGCCGGCACTTTCTCAATGAACTAATAATCCAGTCAGTTTTACTACTTCATAAAATATGAGAGCAACCTTACCATGGTGTTGATTTCTTCCAGCGTGCGACCTTTGACCTCCGGCAGGTAGAAGAAGACCCAGGCTGCAGCTATGATGCAGGCCGGAAACCATATGTAGCCATATCTCGGGCCCCAATTCAATGAACTGGGATTGATGAAGTATGGAGCGGTGAAAGTGACGAGCCATGCACCCAAAAACCCAACAGCAGCGGCGAATCCAAAGGTATAGCTCCGCAAGCGCTGAGATGGAACCTCACCAGCCACTAGCCAAGAGTATGGAGCAATCATCCCCTATCAACTGTCAGCCTATTCCCGAAAGGCCTCCAAAGCTACTCACGTTGTAACTCATCATGTATAAACAGGATAGCGCCACAATGACCTTTCCAGCAACCTTGGTGCCAGGAAGTTTGTCATAAACAACTGCGATGATCAACTGGAAAAAGGCGCAGATGATGAGTCCAGAGAACAGAAACAGTCTGCGACGACCGTATCTGACGACGATGAACGAATTGGCTATAATAGCCACCAGTCCAGCGGTACTAAGAACGTTGCTCATCGCAAAAGGGCTCTCGACATCTGCCATCGCGAAAAAGTAGGCCTTGTATGCTGTTGATCGACGTTAGTTGATTTACCCTGGCAAAACAGAACGCATGCATGAACCATACCAATAATGAACATTGATCCTGATGCTGCCTGAAGGCAAACACCACAGACAGATATCACTGTGCGTCTCCTGTCTACTGGGTCGGTAAACATATCCCAAAAGCTTGAACCGCTGGTAAGTTCCTGTTCCTTCTCAATAGCGCGTTTGATCTCTTCCAGTTCCTCCTGAACGTTGGACCCGGTGGGTCTCAGCCACTTTAGTGAATTCAGGCCATCATCGAACCGTCCCTGCAATATCAGCCAACGTGGTGATTCTGGGATAAATATCATGGCGAAGAATATGATTGTAGGTACGACATATATGATGGCAAGCGGGATCAGGTATGCTGACCTGTCAGGCCTTTGAGCAGTTGCCCAGTCAATGATCGTCCCAATCAGAGTTCCCTTTGAACATTAGTGGCCGACTTGAAAATATAATGCAAAGTATCCTACACTCACAAAAGAAGTGCAAAATTGGAAGAAGCTTAGAAAAAGACCTCGATATTTGGCCGGGCTGCTTTCCTGTAGGTACAGTTGAGAAAATGTCATAAAGTAGCCATTTGCGAGTCCAATGAGGAAGCGCCCTGCGTAGAGCGGGCCTATGTGGGTTGTTGTCATCATAATGATGTTGGCAACAGCACACAATATGCATGCGAGCCATAGGCAGGTCTTGCGACCAAGACGCGCCGCAGCAAAGCCAGCGAGACCAGAGCTGATGAATGCACCCAGAGTCATCAAGGATGATATCAGTTGTTGTCGTGTGGTGGAGATGTTCCAACCGATAGCTGTCTCTGGAGCCTGGTATCCATACACCTGGAATAATTCGTCTTAGCCTCAAAGGTTCATGACTAGAACTAGGATGTGGATTCATAGTCTGGAAGAAAAGTCACCTTCAGAAAGCCAGGCATCGCCTGTAATCCACCAATTAATCCAAAGTCAAGTCCATATTGAAATGGAGACAGAACGACAATTGTACAGGCAACAAAACATCGCCAGTGATCGCGAATTGTATCGTTGTTTGTTTCAGGCATGACGGATATTTCAAATGGCAATATTGTGTAGCCTTTGAATGGAATATCCGTATGTCCCTATGTTTAGGTCGCTCAAGAAGTTCTTTGATGTCTTTACATACTCTATGAATAACCCTGATCTAGCGTCGTACCCTGCGATGCAACTCTTGGCACCTAATGCTTTTACCCCACGGGGAAGCGGGTGCGGAGGGTGACATGGCATGCGGGGTGAGGCAGGATCAATACAGCCGAGGCTTCGGCATACGTGAATTGTCCCATTGTTGTCCATGTCACATTGCCACTATCACTACAAAGGCAACCGACCCCGCTAATATTTGGTACGTGATTGGTTGAGTTTGTCAATGTGACCCTCGATTGATGATCTAGATGAGTGTAACAAGATGCAGCTGTTGTTTTGGAGCCACATCGCTGCAGAGGCAGCCAATAGCAGGAACGTTAATATGTACAGTCAGTGCTGAGGAAGCAATAACTGGGCCGGCTAGGTCTGCAACAATGTCAAATGTCTGTTGCGTTTGAGGGTTTTGTCCGAAGCCACAGATCTCCCCGAGTGCGGTCTGGATGTTGAGCTATTTCTATGAAGCCTACAATCACACCGTCGGACGGGCGATTCTCGAAGAGACCATGCAACAATACCCCGCTCAAGAAAGGAAAAAGAGATCCGAAAAAGGACAGTTACCCCCAAAGGCTTGTTTCAACATAGCGTATGATGATTGCTATTTGAAGACCGCCGGATAGAAACTCGGCTTGATTTGACTATACCTTGATGAAACAAGTGTGAGCCAAATATCATGTCTCAACCACAAACAGGGGTCAAGGTGATCGTCGTCGGCGCTGGATTTGGTGGGTTGACTGCGGCAATCGAATGTCACCGCCAGGGACATGACGTTGAGATTTACGAATCATTCCCAGAGTTGAAGACTCTTGGAGACATTATTTCCTTTGGATCTAATGCTGGCAAAATATTCTACCGCTGGTCCAATGGCGAGGTTGTCGACAAGTTGCGTCCTCTCTGCATTGACCTTCAAAAATATGGATTCCGAATTCACAAGTGGGACACTGGAGAGGTGGTTTACCATCAGAAGCGAGATCCTCCTAGCCACGATGCCCCAGTTCTGAACGGCCATCGAGGTGAGCTTCATGAAGTTATCTTCAAATATGCAAGAGATGACCTGGGAATTCCGATTCATCTCGGCCAACGTGTTCTGGAGTATGTGGAAGACGAAAATTCGGCGGGGATTGTATTAAACAGTGGCGACAAAGTATGTTCTAATTCCTCTCAACCATATTGCTTACTGGATTGTCATGAAAGAACCCAAATCCTAAATTCTGTTGCTGATACAGGTCACTAGGTGCTCAGTGATGTTGTTATCGCTGCTGATGGTGTTCGTTCCAAGGCCAGGGAGATTGTCCTTGGATACGTCGATAAGCCGAAAAGCAGCGGCTATGCCGTTTGGCGTGCATGGTATGATCTATTAAGTTACTTGCAGAGGGTGTTTTGATGCTAATATTGTACAGGTTCTCAAATAAGGACATGATTGCAGATCCTCGAACCAAAGAGTTTTGCGAGAACGGAGACACCTTTAACGGATGGATTGGTCCTGATGTACACTTCCTATTTTCCACAATCAAAGGCGGCAAGGACTGCTGTTGGGTTCTTACCCACAAAGATGACCACGATATCGACGAGTCATGGTCATTCCCAGGCAAGCTGGAAGACGTCTATAAGGTGCTTGAGGGATGGGACCCAATATGCAAAGCAATTGTGGAAAAGACACCCTCCTTGGTGGACTGGAAACTGGTCTACCGCGATCCATTGCCCAAATGGGTCAGCAAAGGTGGTAGGATTTGCCTTTTGGGCGATGCTGCTCATCCATTCCTCCCCACGAGCACACAGGGAGCGACCCAAGCCATGGAAGACGGTGTCACTATTGCCGTTTGCCTGAAGCACTCTGGAAAGAAAAATATCCCTGCAGCGCTGAAGGCGTATCAACAGATTAGGTAAGAATCATGTTCCCACTGCCAACATTTTGACTTACTCTTTCAGGTATGACCGAGTCAAAGCAGTTCAGAAAACGGGAGAGTCTACACGAGATTTGTGGCACAAGACAGACTGGGCTCAGGTAAAAGACAAGCCCTCCAGCGTTGCCCTACCCAGGGAAGACTGGATCCACAAGTTTGACGCCGAGAATCATGCGAAAGACGCGTGTCGTGATGTCTTCAAGTCCTATGATAATGATGGACTAAGGGGCCAGGGAGTTGGTCTTGCCTGAACCTGTACTCGACATAGGTTTGCACAAGAGTTAATAAACTTATTTGCCCAACTGTACAATAGTATATTAGCTTAATAGCGACGCACAAAGCTATAGGAATAGTTGGAATCTGTCCCCATCGATGCATAAAAATTTAAATGTACCTATCTCGTGCGTACAATAATATTGATATGGTCTGGACTAATCCTGGAACCATTTCCCCACATGCATTGCTTGCAGATGAGTCCGGAACCATGATTAGACTCTTCAGTAGATCTAGGCCCAGGTCTATCTATTATGCCTCAGGAATCCAATCGAAAGTGCGACAATATCTACCACTGTATTTCACTTATGCTTGAAGCTGCTCGAAGTTAATCTCCTGCTATTGGCGCCTTGCTATAGACGTTGCTGAAAACGGTAATGCCACACTGGGGATATCCAGTTGGTTAGTTTTATTAGTCTCCTATTTTCTGGGAACCTTAATACTTTAGGGCCACTGGTCTGACCAACCGTTATGCGTGGCCCGGCAACAGCCATGGTGGGCTGATGGAGCTGTCCTTTGTTTTTCAAACCTTGCAGCCTTGAAGCCACCCACTACGTCAATTAATTAAATACCACAAAAGATTATAAAAATAGTTGTTCTGCCTCTGGTGTATCAAGATTGGCCACTTTTACTAGCATGGTTACGGTCGGCGATGACCCATGAGCTTGTCGCATAATCGTTCATCCATTCAGCCCAGAAACGATGTTCTTTTTTCTCTTGGAAAAAGGAAGCTTATTTAGATAAATAAATATGGACGCTAGAAATGTTATTCCTGGACGGATGGAATGGTGAGGTGATGCAATTTAGGATTAGTGGCACAGCGATACATCCCGAATAACTTCCGGTTGCATTCCTCGCGAAGCTGTTTGCAGATATTCTACTAATGAGTGATCTTTGACGATAGGAAACCTTTGTATGGAGTAGAATATGCAATTAAAGGTATTTATCAAATCGCAAAACAACTCTTGTCTGATCTCTGAGGCTTTCTGCTGAAGGGAGAAGGAACAATGTGGCGCGATGTTTCACTTTACAATCCATAAGAACGCCTTTCAATGGCGATTGCGTAGAACAAAAGGGCTCATGGCTTTATTCAATTAGAAATATTCTTAATACAGATGACTTCAAAGTCTGGACTGGGGTCTGTTATGCGCAGGAGAAGTAGTCTATGCTGGAATGCTGGAATGGTGGATACGTTGGGGTGCCAACGTGTCCGTCTGCATTTGAGCATTCGGCACTACTAAGACTAAGCTTGAATCGAACCGAGTCGAAACGCTAATTGTGTACCGTGGAGGCTTGGATGTGTCTGAACCGCACTTAGTCATGGACAACATATTTTTCTACTTATTCTGCGCTGCCCACCACTAATTAGCGAGGTTATGGGTTCGTTCAGCACATTCATACCCTGATCCAAATTTCACAATATCATTTTGATTCATCGATTCGCAAGATGAGATTCGCGACAGTCATTCTCACAGTTCTTATTGGCGCAGTGGCGGCAAATCCCGTTGCATACCCCAACACCAATGCAGGGATGAAGCTTAGCCAGCGCGATCCAAGCGCCTCCATGGACAGCGTGAGTGTACGAATGCTGTCGTTTGTTGTCCTTTTGGTTTAATAATGTTCAACAGCGGGTTATTGCACGCAATATGGAAACGCGACAGGTAATTCTTTTTCGCCATCCGTGGGCCCGCCTAAATGAATCATGGTTTTGGTCGCCTCGAATAAAAGTAGCATTCATCTGACATTGGCAGGTTACAAATGGAGCAGGATGCCCAGCAACCCCTCCCCCGAAGCGCGTAAGTCGAGCCCTAGACATTGAATGCAAATTTAGTTTTCTCAAGGCCAATAGCGCAATGAGGCTGCCAATATGAGACGACGCACATCCCAAATGCAGGCACGGCAAAACGGGAAAATCATGGTTTTGAAGGTAATCTCTCATTTTTAAGTGTCCAGTGGAGTCGCTAATTGGGTACTGGCAGAATACAGCGCGGAGTGCCAAGGTCAAGGGGCAGGACAAGGTTCCTCTCCGAAGACCGCGTAGCGTCAAAACACGACAAGACACTCCCACCACTGGGAGAATTTCCAAGAAGGCAGTCGTAGGTGGTCCAAATTGCAGCGAAAAACAATTCACTGGAGGGGGCGAAAAGTGCGAAGGTGGGTCATCGTCATAATTTATTCAGGCTCGCCTCGGTACTGACTGAAATGGCAAAGAGTAGGGAAAACCTCCCCCTGGCGCAAAAAGATACCGCTCATAATAATATTCCTTTGTGTATATGTGGAATTTAATCTGTTAATAGATATGAAATGTGACTTGATCGTTCATCAACTGCTTTCTAACCTGAAATTCTGATGGTGGTTGCGTGATCACTGACCAGAAGGTCGCCACATGCCTGCCCATGCTTGTTTGGTAATAAGTATGAATGTTTATGGCCATTGGACCTATGGCATCCGGAATACCTGAAAGTAAAATATTTCAAAATATATGCTCATGGTTTGTCGATTTATTGACCTTGAATCTACTGATTTAAAAGTGTGTCGCGAATTTTTACTGGCTACTAAATTTATATCAAAACTTCTAACCTCCGCTCTTAAACATTATACAAGCATTAGATTATAGCGAGTTGCGGAAGTGAAAAGTCTCCGGCGATAGTGTGGAATTATTTAAAACCTATGCGGCGATTGCACGATGTGCTCCAGCGGCATCGTCACCGCTATTTGGGTCACATGAAGTGTTTGACTTGCAATCGAAAGCCGCCTTCCCACTTATCATAGTGTTTTCAATTTCAGATTGAATCATTCCAGGCAACGCATCCTGAAATAATTACTTTGCGACCCTTGGGGGTCTAGTTCCTCAATATCAAGAGGAGGTTCAGACCAGCATCTCCACACCGCAACCTCAGCAACTGGAGTACAACATTTGATAGCTCTTTCAACTCAACATGTCTATAATAGCCTTGTGAAACGCGACGGAGATAACATCACTGTTTTCCCCTGCCGAATACAGACCGCAGCTACTGATGTAAACTTCTTTACCAAGGCAACTTTTATTCTCTACTTTCCTTCTTCTGCCAGCACCATCGTCGCCAATACGGCCATCGACACAAGGGTTACAACACAGTAAAATTCTGAACAAATAGATAATGAAAGGTATTATTTAACAACTGAGACGTGCCCTTCCGGGAATGACTGGTTGAATATCGTGCTTGTTTTTTTTAGCTAAACAAACATATTCTAGGCTGGCAGGGCGGGCATAATTAGGCTGGCTTAGGCCCAATGTGGGGCGTCAAGTCAGGCCAGTTGACGATTCAATCGCCCAGCCGCGCCACAGAGTCAAATGAATCGTAGTCAACGGTGATGAGACCGACTCTTTGGGCTCTAGCTCATTGGGCGCAATGTGCAATGTCTCAAAAACAGCCTAAATGATGTTTTCCAGTCATCCACGTATGAACAACAGCATCACCTGGACGTGTGGGCCTCCTACAGTTCCCATCACTGGGAAAACGCACTACCCATGTGGACGCCCGCCATAGGTCAACAGCTTGGACACTTTCACGGTGGCGAGGCGGATGTTCCCCCTGATTGACGTGTCTTCTACCTACTGGGAAAATCCCCCTCAAACCATCACCATTATCGCGGCATACATAGCTGGGCACCACACCGATAAATTAAACAATTTCTCTGCGCATCAATGTTCCCAGACCACATTCAAGATCATAGTTGCTACCATGGATGTGAATCGCTTGGTATACGATGTTTTATCCCTTATCGCCAAAATTACCGCGAGAAGTCATTATATTCAGAAGCAATTTTCATCCACGCCCCCCGCCCTAGGATCTATTATTGTGGAGTGCCAACACATCAGTACAAATCTTCACATGGTTCTGGCCTTGTCCAGGACAACAGCCACTACTCATCAAGCACAAGATCAGCTCGAGATCTGGAAACAAATCGAGACAGAAATCACTGCTTGTGAAACTACTATGAACTCAATTATAGAAAAGATGGATCTATGCAGTGTAGAAATGGTTTCAAATACCAAGCTCATTTGGCATGACGAGGAAATCAATGAGTTACTGGATCATCTTCGTGCTCATCGCACAATTATATCTACGCGACGGTCTGTCATTTCAGTGTAAGTGAGAACGGTCGCGTTTAATAAATCGAAGCATGGTCTAATTGGTGGAAATTCAGGCACAGTATGGAACAACCGCCTGATCCCGTCGTTCGCCACGAGGATTCCATCAATGGATTTCGAGAAAAAAGCCTAATATCACAAAATGAAGCGGTTTCAATTCGACCTAATGGACAGTTGAGTGACGGCTTTTTCTCAGAAAATCCAAAAGATTTCCATTTCCAGGTTATGAGCAATGGTCCCTATCTAGACCACCTGGTGAGAATGGCGCGACAATTGGAAAAGGATAAGAGGCAGTTGGAGAGTGAAAAGAAACAGTGGGTCAGAGAAAGAAAGCAGTTAGTCAGTCAAAAAGAGCGGCTGGAAGCAGAAAAGAAGCACTGGGGGAGGGAGAAAAGGCTGTTAGTGTGCAAAAGGAAACAGTTGGAGGAAGAAAAGAAAGAGGTTGAAGAAGAAAAAAAGCAGTTGGAAGATCAGTGGATCGGTGAAAGAGTTAGGACAGCGATAAACTTCCTCATTGATTTAATTTAATTTATTTTGACACGTAGAAGAATTACCACAGAAGACTACACAGTTTAAAGATCTCTGTTGCCCACTACTTGATTTTAACTAAACACAAACACGCCTTTTCTGCTCAAAGGCATGACCCCGACGGACCTAAGTTCGGGTCTTAGGCATCCGCAGCTGGTAAGTCCGGATTTGTGTTTGAATCTGACTTGCCCTGGTCTTGGCTGAGAAGTTCTTCTCGTTATCGTTTTGTTTCTAACTGGAATGCTATGATCGAATTGGCCCCCTGAATAATCTAGGCGGTATTAGGATCTGGCCGTGACCAGCCAGATCCTGGCCATCACAATTTATTCGCACAATGGATCTCGACTAGTGCTGACGCTGAACGACGTGCGTAAAACAAAGTAGAGAGGCGGCGTACCAAGAAGCGTTTAACATTTCCTTTTGAGAACAAATGATGGAATAGTAAAAGGATCATAATGTAACTTCAGGAGATGTGGTCAGTTAGCTGAGACATGGCAAACAGCTGCATATGTCAGTTGATCCCCGCCATCTCGGCGAAATATGTTTAATGTCCTCAAAGGATTAATGCCGACGGCCCGAAGCCAATGATCCGTGCTGTGGTATACATATCTTCAAAGCATTGCATTACTGCTGTAGCTTCTCTGGACCCTCACTAGATTAGGCTCCAAGTATTGCTTACCAAAGTAATGGAAGATGATTTGAGATTTCATTGACAAGCCTTCCCGTTAAATATTGTACTTGGGACAGGCAGAGCATGCTGCTTAATCGAATTAGTAATCTTTGTTGAGATGTAGAAACAATAAATCAATCCATAAATGTTCTCAATCCCGCTTGCGTATTTTGTGTGTTTTGTAGCAGGCAGGGCAGATTCAGGGAGAACATGAGTTTCCCCACGGAGTCCCATTTTCGTACACACACATGCCAGTGGCAGTCTATTTGGCTCAGGTTCTTCAGTGTGTTTAAGCACAGACCAAGTGACTCTCAATTCAGATGTAGTTCACCGATCTTGACTCTGGAAGGGCCCTTGTAGAGGGAAGGCTTGCTATTTTGCATTCCCTAGAGCCAGAACCCTTTTTGATAACGGGATATCAACAACTATATAAGTGACTTGTTTTCCTAGCTGGATCTAAGCCCACTGTACTATAACCTAATATAACCGACTTGCAGCTTCACTTCGCTACCAGCATCTTTCAACTCACTACTGAATCGAAAATGAAGTTCACCACCGCGGTCGTTTGTCTGTTTTTTGGCATTGCCGTTGCCATGCCTGCTAATGACCCTCTACTGGATGTCAATTCGCCCAAGGGCAAATGCCATTTGGCATGTGCTGAGGACGGTGTTGTGAGTATTCCCGCTACAATGATATAGTGTACAGTGTACAAGTAGAACTGACCCAGTGAATGCCAGAAATGCGTGAGTTCAATATCCCGAGATATCCTCAACCGAATTTTGTTTGCGACCTTGATAGAGTGCTGACGAACCAGCAGAGGGCGGGCGGTAAATGTGAAGCACAGGCATGCAAAGACCAGTGTCGCAATACATACATCGTAAGTTACTTGACGAACATTTAGGATATAATTTGATCAAATACTAATTCAAACTGCAATAGCAATGTGTAAGTGTAGCAAACTTGAATAATGGACCGGAACTATGTTGTCATGATGCTAATGGATTAATAATAATAGTCTAGCAAATGTGAAAAGCTCTAAATGAGTGTGCCCTTGGCGGGTAGATAACCGATGCTATTCCTACCATTCCGTAAGTGATGTCCCAAAGACCTTTGCTGCATTTATGAAATTGGTTGATTGATATCATTCAAGAATTGTATCATTTGTACCTCTTCACGAGTAAGCAGTCGAAGATTGCTTTCCGGAAAAAGAATTTGTGAGAGGGCAATAATTTGAGATAATCCCCAAGTCTACACTTATGTACAGGGTGTAAACCGTTCTCGAATCCAAAGAAGTGGGTGGGGGTCGTTGTTATCTTTCGATGGGTTTCAGTAGTTAGATAATAATAAAGAGATAAACCCTAGCGCGTTTGTTTAAACTCTCTGTCCTTTTATTTGCCTACCATTGGCACATAACTCAATATTCTTTTTGCATCCTTAAATTATAATCCTTAAAACACGATCTAACGTACATTGTATGAGAAGCTAGCATCATGCTTTGCACTGCCTCACCTACCCTGCGGTCTCCATAGCGCACTACTGGTTCTAATGGCCAAGCGTTGCATTAGGTCTGACATGGCTCCACAACGAAACGGTGAAGCCTCCGGAATATCCTGGAACAGATAAGTAGTGACTCATGTGCCCTTCATTTTGTAATTCCTGTTCCATCGTGTTTCCGTTGATGGGAATGACACCTTCAGGTTGCCTCTACAACTGACATTCCGATCATGGCTGCTGTTGACGCTGGTCCTGGCCCCATGCCACCCCCCACTCTGACCTCACTGATTTCTTCCTATGGGATCCTTCCAACCCTGGCATCATGGTTGTCTACGAGAGATCTCTATCACCTTGCTCTGACTAACAGATTGCATCATGCACACATTCTCGCCTCTCCGAATATTTTCAGATCTCTGCGACGCCAGTGCCTCTGTGATGGCCGTGGTCTCGTGCCACGCCAGGCGTTCAGCGGAATCTACCGCTCTCGTCCCCCCCCAGGAGGATCTTGTCTCAACGCCTGGATGCACGGAGATGAAGAGATTGAGGTGTGTCTTTATAACGCCAAATGCGACGAGGCTGGGGCCCTGCCCTGCATCAAATGCGACATCAACATCTGCGAGGAATGTCGTTGCTACCCTCGGGCCGCTCCGGCCTCTGGGTATCCCGACCGGTTCCCTCACTTGGACGGGGCCTATTCGCTCGTCAATGTCATGTGCCTGTGTCCACCCTGCGACACAGAGATGGAGAAGCAACTGGAGGGGAAGTTTCTGAATGATACGTGTGATTGCGATCGTTACGAACGATGGATCTGCGTCTCGTGCATTGAAGAAGAACGGAAGTTTACCAGGAATTACTATGCTAAGCATACAAAGTTGGAATGGTACCCGGAGGACGGTGAGGAACCTTCAAAAACGGCACACGATCATCAATTTGACAGGACTGTGAGTTCCCCCCCAGAAGGTGTTCTCAACATAACCTATGGCTAGGCTTATTTGCATGGTCCTGGGAGTCTGGCGCTGACATCTCTAAAATAGCTTTGGTGCACGTGTGGAGACTGTGTTCCCCAAGAGACTGCATTCCGATGCACGTGGTGCAAGAGACGCCACTTGCCAACAAAGGAATGGTATCGGGGCGGTGAGAAGGTTTGGGGCAAGATGCCCTTCTTCGACAATGTAGGTTATGCTGTCTATTGAAGGTGTGATAATTCCGGCTAACAGTGATCTCAAATAGAATCCGAACTACCCTAGGTGGGTTGCTGATGAGGCGACGAATCTATATCCGGTTCCATACCCGAGACTAGGATATCCGGAGCCTAGCCGAGGTCTCCCATGATGTTAATGGGGTAGGTGATGCGCTTTGTATTCTTTGATTTTGCTGGTGAATATTTGATGTAAAGGGATGCAGAATAAACATATCAGCGAGACATTTGCTGATCTTTCGCAAATTGTCCCTCAAAGTATAACTAGGCACGGGGATTGAAATGTGGATGGGAGATACGAATCATTCTACTCATCAACTGCAAAAGTTACACTGCAGGCTTTTTGCAATACCGCAATGTAAGTTGGGGACAGGCAACCGAAGAAATAATGAATGTTCCAGTTGGGAAGTTCATAGTGCCAAGGAATGTAGAAACCATCCTCCTCTCCTAGTGTGATGCCTGAATTAGATACACAGACCTGACGACCACCACGAATCCTCCACTTCGTTTCATAAATGTTACATGGTTTTATTATAATTCCACCTAGAAGATTGGAGGTCGAAGGACCTTAATGCAGCAGGTTCACAGAGTGATAGTAGTCTGCAGCCTCTCGAGCCTTTGTTCTGTCCTCCGCGGCACGGGCAAGAAGCTGCTTGGTGAGGGGATGGGCAGAGAATCGATCTGGAAGTCTCTCCCAGACCTTGGGATCTGTACCATGTGGATGGAAAACGCCACAGAGCTTACGAGCATATTCAGTGAAGAGGAAGGTCCTGGATGACTCAACCATAATTGTCATTTGATCTGCGATGTATTTAGTACTGTCATGATATTTCCTAGTGACATGTTATAAATACTTACTCTCCAATATTCTCCGGGGCTCATTTACTTGAAGGGGGAGCTCGTATGTGTACTCATCACCGAAACCGCCGTGGGGTGTGTGGCCACCCTCATAGCTGCAGCCACCGGGTTGGAATTCGTCGGATCTGCCCAGGCCATTGCCATAAATACAGGCCAGAAGCTCCGAGGCGGCATTGCGATGGAAATACGGGGGCCTGAATGTGTTACTCGCGACGTCCCATCGCGGTCCGAACCACAGATAGTCTGCAAGCGGCTGATGGGGATCAACAGACTTTGCTGTCAACACGGTATTGATACTGGGGTCTGTGTGATCCACTGTGGTTGTATTTTGTGCCACGAATTTGGTTAGGTCGTACTGTTATTGATGGTCAGCGCCCGCAATGTATTGCTGCGACAGTCCAGGGCTGTGTGATCAGTATGAAGAGAGGAATTAAACTTGCCTTGTACGGCACACAGTTCCCATGCCAAGCCACTACATCAAAAGGACTGTGGTCTTGGCTTATGGAAATATGTTTACCGGTATTCTTCACAACTATTGTGAATGGAACATGCAAGTTCTCGTCTATATGTGCGACAGGGTATAAAAAGTCTCGAGGATTGGCCAGGCCATGACCACCAAGAGGGCCCAGGTCCGGCAGTTCCCATATTGAACCCCACACCTCAGCGATGTGGCCGCGCGCGACTGAGGTTCCCTCCGGTAGAGAGATACTGAATCTAACTCCACGTTGGATAATACATATCTCTCCGGGCTGGACATACAGCTTCCCCATCTCTGTTTGGACGTCAATGGTTCCAAGTTGAGGAGTGATGAGAAAATCACCATCAGTGTTGCAATATGCTCTGTTTTCCATTGACGCGTTGATCATGTAGACATATAGAGCAATGCCTTGCTTGAGGTTGGGATCACCACTACCGCATAGAGTGTGTAGGCCATCAGCGAAGTCGATCTTCTCGTCATCCTTGGGGAGCGGGAAGGGAGACCACTCGGCTTGCTCTGGCAACGCCTCAACCTTTGGGTTTAGAGACAGGAAGCAATTCTCAATGTGGGATTTGGTGTCAATGCTGGAGTAGCCGCCTGGACCAAGTCAGATTTGAACTAGTGAAGTGGCTATGATCTGGGGCTGAAAATCGTGGGGTAGAGGTAGACGCCAGTGGGACATGGCAATTCCACAAAGAAACAGGAAGAATTCAACATACGATGGGCAGCGGATGGCCGAGCTCGGTACATGTAAGTGCTCGAGTTGACAGTCCGGGGTGCCGCAAAGGCTGAAGATGTTATTCCTTCAGTGTACAGGCCGAAGCCGCGGTCTTGAGGGTTGTTCTGAGCAATTGGCAAGGTGCCCGGGATTACCTCGGACTGGTGGCGATTTCCCCAGCCGGGTTGGTATTCATATGGGTCATTTTGGCGGGTTGGTTTTGTTCTCTGGAGGTCTGTGTAGTGGAAGACCTTCTGAGGGTCTGTCGCAGGCTCGCGCTTGACAATGGCCACCATTTTGGATGGTTGTGTTTAGGTTATGGAAGATACGGACTGGTTGACTTTTTCTTCTTCTCGTCAGTGTAAGATTTGTTGCCAGTTTAATATGGAATCTCAGCTTACATGCCCTTCATCTCCCCGACTTATACCCAGCGCAATGCTGACGCGCCATGACCTTGTGGGACCAAGACGTTGTGCTGCGCCTGGCGACGGTGGCATGTGGGAGTGTTTGGCCCCACATGATCGTGGATGGGCTAGAGTGGACGGTGGGCCAGCAGTAGTGTTTGCTAGTGCGTGTTGTGAGATGGACTTATTATTGATCCTTTGGCTTGGGATATCATTTGGAAGACTGTCTTGCTCCCGATTGACTTCGATATCACGCAAAATTTGACCTTGTAGCATCAATCACTAGCCAGTTTGATTGGGTTGTTCAAAATGCGTGTTAATCTACTCTCACGCGCCCCGGCCGGATTCCTCGGCCAGACTCATCGGCTGAGCAGGGGCCGAGTTCCACATGCCTTTCGGGTCGTCGGACTCTCACAGCGTCGTTCCATAGGATCGATAAGCGCATTCGACTCAATCATTTTTCGCAACTTGTTTGGCACAGATGAGATTCGCAATGTACGTCATTCCTTCTTCAACTGAACCTGTGGTCATTCTGACTTTTGAATTAGGTTTTTAGTGATAAGGCGTACATCGGCCGCTGTGTCGATGTCGAAGCAGCTCTTGCAAGGGCCCAGGCCCATTGCAAAGTAATCCCCGCCGATGCGGGTGATCAGATCACGTCTCAAGTCAGTGCGAACGGTCTCGATCTCGACCGCCTTCGTACTGATACGGATATTGTGGGTTATCCCATCTTGCCTCTTGTCAGGCAATTGACAGACATGTGTGGTCCGGCTGGCAAGTACTTGCACTGGGGCGCTACAACCCAAGACATCATGGACACTGCTACAGTCTTGCAAATGAAGGCGGGATTGGAAATTGTCGATGCCAAACTTACCAGCGTTATTGCTGCCCTGGAGCGCTTGTCGCTCAAGTACCAAAACACGCCCATGGCTGGACGAACCCACTTGCAGCATGCGCTCCCTGTAACTTTTGGTTACAAGTGTGCGGTGTGGCTGTCTGGCTTCTACCGCCACAAAGAGAGATTGGAGCAACTGAGATCTCGCGCTTTGATGGTCCAATATGGAGGTGCCGCAGGGACCCTTGCATCGCTTGGATCAGGCGATGATGGCATCAACGTTCGCAAGCAACTGGCTGTTGAGTTGGGCTTGAGTGACCCTCCCATCACATGGCACGTGGCCCGAGACGGCGTTGCGGAAATTGTCAACTTCCTAGCTCTTGTTGGTGGATCCCTCGGCAAGATTGCTTTGGACCTTATTATCATGTCTTCCAACGAACTGAGCGAGGTTGCTGAGCCTTTTGTCCCACATCGTGGGGCTTCCTCGACGATGCCACAAAAGCGCAACCCCATTTCAAGCGAAGTTATTCTGGCAGCATCCAAGGTACTGCGTTCCAATGCGGGCCTTGTTCTCGACAGCATGGTTTCCGATTTTGAACGTGCCTCGGGCCCATGGCATCTTGAATGGGTCGCTATTCCGGAGAGCTTTGTGATGACTGTCGGTGCGCTACACCAGGCAGAGTTCACACTTGCAGGACTCGATGTGCACGAGGATAATATGGCAGCCAATTTGGCATCAACTAAAGGACTGATTGTGGGAGAGGCCGTTATGATGAGTTTGGCAAAACACATCGGTAGACAGAATGCCCACGACGTGGTGTACGACGCCTGCAGGAAAACGATTGAGGGAAGTGGCTCCACAACCTTACTCAATACTTTACAAGCCGATAAGCGAGTGACCGATGCCCTTTCTTCGGACGAATTAGAGAGACTTTGCGACCCAATGAATTACTTGGGATCGTCCCAGCGCATGGTGCAGGACACCTTGGCCTTGTCTAATAGGTAGTTGTTATTGACATAGTCCAAACTAGAATAGACAAAAACGATTAAAAACAAATACCTGAAATCCTTTTGCAAGCTTTTGATATTGAAATTTTAGTTTTTAAGCAATATGTGCTATTGAACGTCTAGCCTAGAATGTGTATGGCTTGAAATCCTCCGCAACCTGAAAGGGAGCACCCGTCTTCTCAATCAACTCCTCCATGCTCACATCATCAACTAATTCTTTCAGGATAAGCCCTTTCGGGCTGCAGTCAAATACTGCTATGTCAGTGATGATTCTCGAAACACATCTTTTTCCAGTCAAAGGAAAGGTGCAGTCTATAAGTTGTTAGTGTACTGAATCATGTTGATTACCCATGAAACTTGCCTTTGAGGATTTTGGGCCGGCCATTTTTGTCGACGTGTTCCTTCGGCTGACTTAGTAACCGGATCTATCGCTATTTTTCAGTGTATTCGACCTACCATGGTAATAACGACTTTAGTCTTCTCTGGGCTGGCCACTAGATCCATAGCACCACCTATGCCTTTGACCTTTCCTGGCAGCATGAAATTGGCGAGATCTTCAAATTGTTAGTAGGCCTGAAACTGTCTGACGGCATATAAATATCCATGATACTCACCTCCGTACATGCTAACTTGCAGAGCTCCGAGCATGGTCAAGTTAATCTTCCCGGATCGGATCATTCCAAAGCTCTCATGGCTGCCAAAAGTGGAGGCTCCTGAATTGAGGGTAACGGTCTCCTTCCCTGGGTTGATCAAGTCCGCATCTTCCTCACCAGGTTTGGGATATTGACCCATACCCAAAATGCCATTCTCTGACTGCAAAATTACTTCCATTCCCTTTGGAACAAGTGCAGGGGTAGCTAGCGGGATTCCAATTCCAAGATTGACGTACATGCCGTCTTGCAATTCCTTTGCGGCTCTCTTAATGATTCTCTCCCGCTTCTGGCTCGACGCGGTCGCTATGCCTCAAGGTCAGCATCCTGGAACACCACAAAATCGGGGAATCCCACATTTGACGATATCCTGAGGATCCTTTGAAAAAGTGAGCTTTTCAATCTTCTTTTCCTCCGTACTTCTGATGACTGCATCAACATAAACACCCTGGATGTGAATGTTTTCAGGCGCCAGTTCATCAACTTCAACAATCTCGTCTGCTTCGACAATGGTCCATTTAGCATTTTTGGCCATGACTTCGTTGAAGTTGTTTTGAGCCTTTCGAAACGAACAGTTTCCAAACCTGTCTGCCTTGTGCACCTTGACCAGGGCGACATCGGCAAATATCGACTCCTCCATAACATAATCCTTGCCATTGAATTGCCGAGTCTCTCGTGGTTTTGACATGATAGCCACAGTGCCATCCGAGTTGTACTTGACAGGCAGCTCGCCAGTTTGTACTAACAATGCCTGATTAGGGTATTATCGTGAAAGCTGGCTCAGTATGGGACTCACTGATGGTTCCATATGCTGCAGGGGTGTAGAAGGCCGGAACCCCTGCCGCTCCAGCTGCGCACTTTTCTGCCATCGTCCCCTGTGGAATTAATTCCAAGCTTAGTTCCCCTGATAGGTACATTTTCTCGAATGTTTTGTTTTCGCCAATATAAGTCGCAATCATCTTGCTAATCTGACGAGTATCTAGTAGCTGACCTTTTGCTTAAATTAGATTGTCACTCATACAAAGCAAGAGGAAATTAGTACCGAGTCCAACACCGGGCATTCCGGCATTATTTGATACTACAGTAAGGTCCTTGAGCTCTCTCTTTGCTGCTACCGCATTGATGAGCGAGCTGGGCACACCGGAGAACCCAAACCCTCCAACTAGCACTGTCGAATGGCTTCGCATTTTGCTGATGGCCTCTGTGGCTGACGGACATATCTTGTCAATTCTCCTCCGAACCATTGAGCTGGAAAAGTCGCGTCGAAATATTGTTGCGAGACGGGGAGCTCCCCTCGCGTAAAGAAATGACTTCATGGTTGCTGAAAGACAATAGACCTATTCCTGGCTTCTGTAAAATGAGGTTAGAATTTTCACGTATTCGAGGCTCCTGCAAGATGTTGAACAAGGATGGCAGCCTTGTTGTCGTATTTCCCCTGTGCCTTTTCTGCTCCCTATTTGCATTGTTCTCCATATAGTTACACGCTGAGAGCCTCCCGTGGGGCTGTCCCTGTGAGCCAATCCAGAGCCAAATGCCCCACGTTGCAAGACTCGTGGGGCCTTCACACTTCACAGACTAGCCCCACATGAAACAATGGATAATAATTCCTTTGTTAGCGAAAAGCACAGCTGATGAAATAATAGAGCATACCGGAGTCAAAGGTGCTCAATAGTTTATACTGACTAACAATGTTGCCAATTAGACGAAAATTTGCACCGTTGCTTTTACGGCAGGTAACCTTTTGCAGAGGCAATGCTACAGTTGCTTCAGCAAGGTTGCCTCTCACTGGAATAAGGGTGCTGGATCTGTCCAGAGTGCTCGCTGGCGTACGTATCCTGCCTCCAAATGTAATTAAAATGCAAATATGAAATCATTGGCTAACAGACCCCAGCCCTACTGCACCCAAATCTTGGGCGATATGGGGTAAGAGATCACTACCCTCTGAAGTGCATGCCACTAACTGACCAGGGCCGACGTCATCAAAATTGAACATCCAACCCGAGGCGACGACACCAGAGCCTGGGGGCCCCCTTACGCTCCTTATTTGGACGGCCGCTCCGGTTCAGGTGAAAGCGCATATTTTCTATCGGTGTGTACTTCCGTTACCGATGCAGCATGAAGCCCCCAACTAATCCTCCCATAGGTGAACCGAAATAAGAAATCCATCGGCCTGTCTTTCAAGGAGAAGAAAGGTGCCGATATCATCACTCAGCTTGCTGCAAACTCGGATATCGTGGTGGAGAATTATCTTCCTGGCACCTTGAAGAAATATGGATTGGATTATGAAAGCTTGTCAAAAGTGAACCCCAAGCTGATTTACGCGAGCATTACTGGATATGGCCAAACAGGACCATACAGGGATCGCACCGGGTTCGATGTCATGGTTGAAGCGTAAGTGGATGTTTGCAGTAGCAAAGAGAAAATGCTGAAATATAAAATAGCGAGATGGGTTTGATGCACATTACTGGGCCAAGGGATGGACCACCAGTCAAGGTGGGTGTTGCAGTGACAGACCTAACCACCGGTATGTATGCGGCAAACAGCGTATTAGCTGCAGTTATAGAACGACACACCTCTGGAAAAGGCCAGCACTTGGATGTTTGCCTCAGCGACTGCCAAGTAGCCACGCTCTCCAATATGGCTCAGTCTGTCTTGGTAACAAATAAGCGAGATGGAGGTAGATACGGTACCTCTCACCGTGAGTCTTCCTGACAAGTCCTTGTGTGATGAACCTATGTCATGCTGTATGGTCTAGCGCAAGTCATCATTTATTCTAACAATACCTAATAGCTTCTGTGGTTCCATATCGTGCATTTAAGACAACCGACGGAGACGTCCTTATCGGAGGTGCAAATGATCGACTGTTCGGTATCCTGTGTTCTTGCCTTGGGAAACCTCAGTGGGCCACAGATGAGCGTTTCGCGACCAATTCGGCACGTGTCGCAAATCGGCAAGTCCTTGAAAGTTGGATTGAAGAGGTTACCATGTCCAAGAAGACGAGTGAATGGCTCGACCTCTTTGAAGGTACTGGGCTGCCTTATGCAAAGGTCAACGACCTTATGGACACAGTAAATCATGAGCATGGTAAGTTCAATTGACCATCATCCTTGCGAACCTTTAATCGCAAAGGCTGATCAAACTTCCCGAACAAATTAGTTCTAGCGCGAGGCATGATTAAAGAACTCAACCATCCCGCTTGTGGGCCTCTCAAGGTCATCAATAGCCCCGTTCAATACTCGAGAACTCAACCATCGATTAGAACACCACCCCCTCTACTGGGGGAGCATACTAATGAGATACTGAGTGATATCATCGGGCTTAGTGAAGCGGAAATAACACAGCTTAAGGATAATAAAGTGGTAGCATAGAATAACATAATATTGATCCAAGGCGAGTACTGGCGGTGCCATATATACCTACGTCTTCATCTTTTTAAAGCACATATAGGTTTAAGTAGACTGTTATCACTGTTAAGGAAATTCTTGGCATGTGCAATCATCAGAGGCTAGTTACATGTAGACGCGAAAGGGTCATTTATTGAGGGTGGGAAAACAATATCCGTCATTAAACAGGCTTGGGCCCCAATTTCCTTCTTAATGTTGCATTTTTCTAGCCACCCCAATATTCCGTATTTTTGAAGGTAGTACCTATAGGTACATGCCTAGGAAGTACAGGTTCGTTGGCAACCACACCGGGGCTGTGTTGTGAGATTGCCCGTGGCATTTCGTCTGAGCCTTCCAGCTGGTCAAAACCATTATCTAATGTTGATGAAAATTCACTCATGTTGATTTCCACTTTTTGATAAGTAAGCCAATGACATATTTGTACGTCGTCAGGCTATTACAACCAGCAAAATTATGTACTTGCCCCATGACCAACAGCACCGGGCCAAATTCATCCTCTCACTCTAAATCTGCCCGCGGGACACCCTTATTTTGTTTACAATCCAATAAGGCTTGCGGATTAAAATCTAAAAATAGAATCTTAATTCAACAACCAACAGTCTTACCAGCTGAAACCCAAGTAGGGCAAGAATCGGCGCAAGCACAGCCTCTACGTAGCAATACATTCTGCCCTCGGGGAACCATAAGAATGGCAACATTGAGGCTTGTAAATGACGGGATGATGTATGGTATCAGAGGCTGGTTGTTGGTTCGGCTGCAGCATATTGAACGAAATGCGGGATGAGGTGACTTTGTTCAGCTTTTAGGACCAGGAAAGTTTTAGAACTTCGTCGATTAAATTGTACCCCTAGACGTCCATCCCAGTTTAATCAAATTATCCCGAGATATAGGATGCGGGACACATTTTACCTTGTGACATATAAAATATGGTAGCTTTCCGGCTAGATGAGCAGGTTAGACGAACCAGTATTCAATATTCGTCTGCTATAGAAGCGAATGTGATTCTAGGGTACCCGATATCACGTGGACCTCCAATAGGAACCTTTTACGTTTCAAATGAGCAAATTATGATTTCCAGTTTGAAGCTAACATCTTGTTACACCCATTTCGTAGATTTGGTCAGACTGGGACGATGCAATACACTGTGGAGAACGGCCACGTCATGCCACACAGGCAAAGTGGCATTGGGTCAATGTGGCACCCCATTCTGACATTGAGACGCCCCTAAACTTCGTATTGAGCTTACTTGCATGTCCATGTTTAGATACAAACCATGTTGTAGAACCCGGTATACTATCTATCATCCGGACAAATAAATACTTGAAGTCATTCTCCCACACATGGCTGAGTCCTGCCCCAACTAAGCTATCTATATCGTCCTGAATAGCGCAATGCAGACCACTATCCGGATATCTACCTAAATCCCAATGTGGGGTACTATCGCACGCATAATATTATGATTAAAATGGACGGACGCGCCGCCGCGGCTGACTGCGAGCAGCGATGATTACGAGGCTCAGCCCAAGCATACAAAATGATTCGAGAGATATTTAAAACATCGATTACCTGAGATCATATAAGAATATTTTATACCGGTGTTTCGGCTGCTCCTCTGAGACATCGAGCTCAACCCCCAATCTTCATCATGAGTCAAACTGATCCTCCAGGTCCTGAAACGGCTAACACTCAAACTATACCAGACAGCCAACTCCCAGAAGCAATTTCACCTGATCTCAACATGGATAATGCTCATATGGAAGCATACTACAACCACCAGACCTCGCACAGTATGCTTTTTCCAAATTCCAATCAGTCCCCAGAGGTCATCACACCTACAACCATTGCTGCGCCTTTATACGATCAAGCTTGCAACGATCAAAAAATGAACAATCCATCCCCTCCGAATCCTCAGCAAAGTTTACCTCTACCAAAAAATGCAAAGTTTATCTGTGGGCTACAAAAGACGACCTTTATTCTCGCTATACTCCTTGCTGTTATGACTACAGCAGCTATTGTCATCAGTGGGGTTCTTGGGGCAAGGTTAGCCGACAGCAGGTATACAAAATCTTCTTTTTGTGAAGGATTTATAAACTGTTTACTAATTGTTTTGTCTCTAGTGCCCAAAAGATCCAATCATCGAATAATTTGAGCCTTGACACGAATTCTACCGACTTGGATGACTACATCGCCCCAACAAACGTGACAGTCGCCGTGGACTGCAGCTTAACAAACCCTATTAAAAAGACCTTTTACATTAATAGCCAAGGTTTCCGCGTAAAGTATGACCTGGCATGCCACGAGAATTGTGTAGGCGAGGACATTATCGCCATCTGGTCGTACTCGCTTGAGATGTGCGTACATGCTTGTGTGAGTGCCAGAAATAAGACAATCAAGAATTGCAATGAGGTGGCATTTAGGGGAGATGTAAACATTGCTCAAACGGCTGGCGGGAATTGCTGGCTCAAGTTAGCATGTACAAGTTTGGAATCGGATCCAGATAGGCCGATTTACCATGCGTCTTTGTATGAGGATTAGAATTTGTAAAGGTACGACAGCTCAGTGAATATATTATTAATTAATTTCTACATAGCCTTCCATATATGCAAAACCTACCTCTTGAACTGAATTACGTATGTGTCTGCAGCTTGACCAACCTCTCGGTACCAAGTTGCAATGCGTGTTCTAACTTTCGCTGCCTTGACTTTTTTTTACGTGGAACATTTCAGCCTCATATAGTTCAATAGTGTCCCTCGATTTAAATTTAAGGTCATTAGCTACTCTCTAATGAATGCAGATGCCACGCCAATACCTGTGCTATTCAAATTTGTCAACTCAAGGGCTTTCAAACTTTTAATAGATGCTCGAACTCACCTAGCACACATGCTGATTACCCCAATTTCTTTGTCTTGCCTTGCGAGCTCAGCGAGAAGGGTGGCAAGTTGTCGGCTTCCGGTTGCACCGGTAGGATGCCCCAAGGCGATTGCCCCGCCATTGGGATTGACCTTGTCCATATCTAAACCCAGGCCATGAATACAGGCGAGGGTCTGGCTGGCAAAGGCCTCGTTGAGTTCAAAGATATCAACATCGTTCTGAGTTATTCCGGCATGCTGATAAAGCTTGGGTATTGCATAAAGCGGTCCCATCCCCATTTCGTCGGGCTCGCAGCCTGCAATTTGAGTCCCCAGAAATTGAGCAATGGGCTTCAGCCCACGAGCATCAGCCCATGATCTACGTGCGAGAATCGCCGCCGACGCTCCATCCGAGATCTGCGATCTATCAAGGAGTTAGTGGTGTGCTGCCTCAAGCTGAGTGATGCTCACGAATTTCCTGCCGTGCTTCCTCCATCCTGGATAAACGCCGGCTTGAGCTTTCCAAGTTTTTCTAGTGTAACACCCGGACGTATCGTGTCATCCACTTCAACACAAATCTCAGTCTTCTCTACGCTACCATCACCACTAACATTGTACCTGACGGGAACAATTTCAGAAGAGAACCTGCCGCTGGACTGTGCTTGGTTAGCCTTGGTATGGCTGAGGAGGGCGAAATCATCCTGCATCTGCCGACTAATGTTATAACGGCGTGCAACATTTTCCGACGTGATTCCCATCGGCATTAAGCAATCAGCAGCCGACTTTACTGGCGTATTTCGGAGAGTCGGACCGACGTCTGCAGGAACTCCACGTGTTTGGTAGTTTTTGGACATGCTCTCGACGCCACCTGCCATCGCCACATCTATCTGCCCAGCTTGGATTGAATGTGCCAGGTGGGTGATGGCCTGCAAGCTACTCGAGCACTGGCGATTCACAGTGTGAAAAGTTGTAGTCACTGGAAATCCCGCATGAAGGAGCGCCATTCTGCCCGTTTTCGCGAAGCCCAGCTCGGCCAAGACGTTGCCTATCAACACATCCTGGACGTCTTTGGGCTCGATGTTGGCCCGCCTAGGTGCCTCTGCCATTACCTTTGACCCATTAGCAAATAATCATCTTACAACACCAAAAGAACGTTTAATACCGGTGCCAATATGTCCTCCGGCCATGCGTCTTTGAAGCCGCCTTTGAATGACCTGGTTATCGGACTACGAATAGCCGATAAAACAACCACATCATTAGGCGCTTTGCTCCTCAGAGCTCGGACCCTGTTCATCAATGACGCCATTGGATAACTTCTGAAGTTTCATGCGCATTTGCTCTCGTCGTAATAGTACCAGCTCGCTTGTTTAATGAACCATTATGTGGGGTCCTCGCCCAGCCACCACCCCACGCGGCGAGGACGGAGCATGTGGCGATAATTGACCCCACATCAAGATGGGAGAGCAAAGATATCAATAGCTTCATCAACCTCGAGAAAGCGGCAGGATAATTCGATGTCTTTACTTCAAATATCCAGTTACAAATGTCATTTCAATTTGGTTCCGAGGTGTGCCGGCCGGCCTTTGACAACAGGGCCACGCCCAAGGTCTCTTACGGCTTGAGGTTTCCAGAGGCATGCCGAAATCACCTACAAGAAACTTTCTCCAGCTCTAGAGCATACGTAATCTGCTCCAAATCTCTGTCGAACAATACCGATGCTCTCGGTCGACTCCGCGCGACCCTGGGAAACCGAATTGCTGGGGTGCGGATTGGCATTAGCCCGCACACACCAATTGCGGAGGTTATAGAAGTTGTCAAGGATGCACGGGATAGGGATGTAGACTGTCTGATTACTCTTGGTGCTGGCAGTCTGACCGATGCAGCCAAGTTGGTACGGCTTGCTTTGGCCAATTCCGTCACTACCGAGGAAGAAATGAATACCTTATGGGGCTCCAAGAAGAACAATCCCGCCGTGCGGGAAAGGATTATTAAACCAACTATCCCCCTGATTCATATCCCCACATCTCTTTCCGGGGGCGAATATCAAGCAATTGCCGGAGGAACGGAATCCAATGGCCATGCCAAGAGAACTTTCTTGTGCGAGGGGCTTGATCCAGAACTGGTTATCCAAGACCCAGAACTGTGCCTCACGACGCCCCAATGGGTATGGCTAAGCACCGGTATTCGGTCTGTTGATCATTGTGTAGAAACATTGTGTTCTCTGCTATCCAACGAACATGGGGACGAATGGGCAAAACGAGGCCTTCCAAAGCTTATTTCGGGGCTCCTCGAGAGTAAGAAAACTCCACAGGATCTCAATGCTCGCCATCTCTGTCAACAAGGCGTCATCGATGCCATGTGCGCAGTTTCGAGCGGTGTTCCCTTGGGGGCCAGCCATGCCATTGGCCACCAGCTCGGTCCGCTCGGTGTCGGACACGGAGAAACTAGCTGCATTTTGCTTCCCGCGGTGTGCAAGTTCAATCTGAAGATGAACGCAAATGCTGATCGGCAGGCAATGGTCAGGGATATTCTCCTGGGCACAATGGAAGTCGCCCAGATTCTACACGAAACGGGGCTTGATCAACGAGCGGTTGATCTCGGTGACATTCTAGATATGGTCATCTCGGCACTTGACATGCCCAGATCACTGAAGGATGTTGGGATTGGCTCGGATAAACTTCCCCTTTTAGCGAAGAACAGTTTGGATGATATTTGGATCAAAACAAATCCTGTTCCGCTCACAGAGGAGTCCCAAGTCAGGGAAATATTAGACATGTGCCTTGGGAAATGAGTGATTGAGGCTACAGATGTTGATTGAGGTTTAAACTAAGGGATAGAATAGATTGACTCGCCGTCATATGACTATCAAGTACTTCTTAAATACTCCAGTTTCATTCAAAAAGAATTAGCATCGGAATTTCCTTCGTTGTATTTCCTGCCAAACCTGCGAGTCGGCAAGCAGGGCATAATGCACCTCGATGTCAAGCACTCACCCTAGACCTATCGCACAATAATACGGCATATGACTTCTTCCCATAAAATAGAAAACTCCAAATAGTTTAAAAAGTTATACCCATTTATAATTCAAGGCATGATTTTAATTGAATTAGCATTCAATCCTGCAGCAAGATATCGTAAATAACTGCAGGCCATACATTATGGACCCTCAGTTGGACCCGCTATGTTCATGAATTAATGGACCTAACACCCGCAGATCTTTTTTTATTCTTTTTTGCCAACTTTCTGGCAGCAACCTACTCTGAAAAATCCGACACAGGAAAAGATATGATCTTTTATTTAGCCAGACAGAGAAGAGACAACATCTTGCCCCTTCAAACTGCCCCACATGCAGGTAGCATGCGGGGAAATGACAGGGTACCGCATTTTAGCGAGTCCATAATAACGTGTTAGGCCCCACTGCTCAGTCGTCAACAACTCAACTCTATCCGTTGGCGACCTACACGCTTAATTGCGATCATGAAGAAATCGGAAAAAAGTCACGGCAAGGGGCGTACCAGAGCATCAAAAGCCTGCTTGGTATGTCGGCGACGCAAGGTGCGGTGCACTGTCGCCCGTAATGGCCAACCATGCGTGAACTGTGTTCTTGACGGCCATCCCTGCGTCATGGTCGACAGGGCTGTCAGAAGGTACGGTAATTCATTTTCGAGTTCCATTGGTGAATTGAAGCTGACCCATACAAGATCCCGCCGAAAAGATAACCCGAGGAACGCGAACTACGATGAAGTTGCCGATGACGACGAAGCCGAGCACAGACGAGCCTCCATCGATCGGACTAGAGATAGTTCTGCAGAAGCCGAATGCTCTGGACCTTCACAAAACACCGGTTCAGTGCTGAGCGACGACATCACAGACGATTCCACAAGCTCTTCGCGTGGCCAGTTTCTAGAGAAAGGAAGACTATCCCAAGTCCGGGGGATGCCTTTTCCCTCTGGATATGAATACACGACGGCAATACCGTCCTTGGATCAGTACAGGTTATTTAGGTCCGAGGTTACATATTCGGCGTATTCGTTTCTTACCGTTTCAAATCTACCAAACATGCCCCCGGAGGATGTAAATTACTTGGATATCAAGAAGTGCTTGTCGGTCCCCACAAAACTGATTCTCGACGAGTTTGTGCAACAATACTTTCGTTTTGTACACCCAATGTTGCCGCTCATCAATGAAACTATTTTCTGGAACATGTATTGTCCGGTTGACGAAGCGGCCAGGCAGGGGATTCAACGTATGCCCCTCGTGGTCCTCCACGCCATGCTGTTCTCTGCATGTTCCTTCGTTTCTCAGGGGGTTCTTGAGAGGCTGGGCTACTCCAGTGTCCGCACTGCCCGAAAAGCTTTCTACCAGCGAGCCAAGTGCCTGTACGACTTTGAAACGGAGCCCTCAAAGCTGCATATGGCACAGGCTGCCCTTCTGTTGTCATACTGGACCCCCTCTGTTGAGGAAGCGGTTTGCAAGCGAAACGTCACCTGGCTCGCCATTGCCATCGAAAATGCCAAATCAGTCAAGGCCCATCAGACTCAGCGGGTCCCAATCGCGACCACAGACCCCGCCCATGTGCAAGAACAAATGTCATTGAGACGGTTATGGGGTTGCTGCATAGTACGAGATAGTCTGCTATCTATTTCACTAAGACGCAGTTGTCGCATCTCAAACGACAATCTTGACCTAGACTCGGGCTTCGTACTTGGCTATGCCGAGCTGGCAACCGAGACTTACCATTCAAAAGTGTACAATCCATCGACCAAGAAGCAGCTGACCACGTCGTATTTATGTCTGGCTGATATGTGCGTCAGACTGAATGGCGTTTCATCATTACTGTTTCCTTACGAGAGAGGGTGCGAAAGAAAATACGCACTGCCTCCAGAAGACAAGGCGAGAATTCAGAGGTTTGAGATATTCATAGAGGAGTGGCACAAGACAATGTTGACAAAGCTGTCTACCAAACACCCTCTCAACAACTCGGACCCGAGAACTTATGATGTTCTACATCCCTCGGCAGTTCTATATACAAACTTGGCGCACATGTACTACTAGTAAGTCGAATGCCCAGCGGTTACGATTTCGTAATCTTATAATGACGTTCCATCACATCAGCTGCTTGAGAATTGCCTTGACGAATCGTAATATGCTGATGTTCGCTGACTCACCTGACCTCGATCTTAAAGATGCCGAGGTTTATCATGGTGACGTCCAAAATGCAATACAGGGGATTTCTGGATGTATGAGGGATCTTTCAGGCCTGGGTCTTATCCGGTTTCTTCCTGTTGGCATGTAAGTTCCCAGCCTGTTCATCATTGTTATGGCATTGTCTAAAAATGCGACACAGCGTTGCATGCATTGCTCTTCCACTGGCCCTGCACTTGATTGATTGCAGAATTACGATGCGTAAGCCAGGGACGAACCCAGACCCGTTCATAAGCGCTATGAAAACATATGAATGTCTTTATGACGGCGTTGAGTGGGTTGCGGAGACGATCCGTCTAATGTTAGGACAAACTCAACTCGCCCAATGTGTTGAGTCCGTATTTTCAACCACAAATGTCCGTTCAGAATCCTGGAAATACATCGTCTCGTCTCATCCAAGCTGCTACCTGAGGCTTGCTGTGACGATGGACCTGAGTTTCAATCAAGGTCGCTTGCCAGAAGAGGCGGACTTTCCTGCTGGTCTGCGGCAAGCAAATTCCAGCCATTCCACAGACGGTTCCCTTCAGTCGGACGTGGGAATTTCGGACTCTGAATTTCTTCCCGTCGCAGGGGCTATTGCGTGCACGGAGAGTGTAAATGCTCAGATCATACCTAATGATGCGACTGGCGCGACTCTAGTTACTACCAGCCCGTGCTTGCCGATGGATTTGGGGGTCTCAGCAAACGATCAGATGTCAACATCTTGGGACACCACAGACTGTCAAGCATACGGCATTAGCCCGTTCACTGATCAAGAATCTGTCGCGGAAACACAGTCTTCGGCCTTCTCGTCCTCAATGATGCTGCAAGATGTATTGACTGAGAAGTTTAGTGCTTGGAATGGCCGAGCGGATGAATTTTGGCCCGACGGGTATCCAGTTTGTACTTAAGAAACCCGTGCAAGATGCTCAGTAGCGAAACATGTCAACACAACAACTATGTTCTGCCTGTCAAGTAAGGTCGCCAAGCATTTTGCACAAACACACTTTGTCTTGCTCGACATGATTTACTTGGCGTTGTCTCCAATTTGTCGAATGTCCTCTTCGGGTTAGTCTTTGCTCCAGTACCTGTCCCCCTTTCTCCAAAACTCTCTCCCAGTGCCACCTCAGGGTGGCCCGTAGCCAATGTGGGGCTGCTCTGGTTATTTCTCGTATTCCGCAGCAAGATGAGGCCCCATATTGAACCCCACAACATCGACGATGATGTGGGTGCTGCCACGAGGCACGAGGGGCAACCAAGTCTTTCAAACTGAACTTATTTTGCAGACCCCATCAATAGTTAACCCTACTATGGGATGAAAGTTCTGCACTGCCCGAGATCCATGTGGTGATGGCACCCTTGTCGGTGTAGGCTTGGAATAGTGGGAGTGAATTGCGGGGAAGCCCCAACCGAGGCAAATTTCGTCTACGAAAGCATTCAGAGGTGGATGCCTCAGCGCTCCTTGAATGAGGCATCGGAAGAGAATATGGCGTTGCTCCAAATGCTCCAGTAAACCAAGGGACTGCATCTAGAATTGGCGGGACTACTGCCGTGGATGTCCTTCAGTTCCAACATGTAGAGATTGTTTCAGCACCGTTACACCATGGCCAGCATACGCCCCGCAATAAATGCCGATGCAATGTCTGTCGGTCCGATTGGTCAAATCAAGCATGTTTAATTCTCAGATGAGACAAATTCCAGTATTTTTTGGCTGTCCTTTTCAAACACTCTCCTTCCTCACTTCTCTCTGCAAACAGTGTGTCTAAATGCCCAACACAGGATTGAAGTGTGCATAAGAGGGGATTGTAGTGGGGTGACGGCTGGCCCATGGCGCTCAAGAACCAGCTCTAGGTTAATTCAGTTGTGTCAATCTCTTCTGAACAGAGGAACAAGTTTTGGTGTTTGTCAGGCTCTCTATATTCCACTTGGAGGATTTCCAACAAGGGAACAATATTTTATGTTAGCATTACAGACCCTTCAAATTTAGCTTAATTTGCGAATGGGCTAGGAGTCATCGAATCTTTCTAACTTCCGGGGTCCTGTTTTTGCCTCATGCACATCGGCCCGCACCGTGGATAGGCCGATAGGGTTTCCTTGACCAATGTTTCTAGCAGTCAACTCCGAGTCAACCGGCGTCGATGCAACGTGAAGTGTTCATTCCGGGATCAATGGCGACGATCACGGTGCTGCAACCCGGTTTGGACAAGTGAGGCACCCGTCTCGCCGCGCTGCCATGTGGGACCACCCACATCCAACGGCCGAAAGCCACCAACACCCTGTTGACGGTGAGGGGGTGGGCTATGCCCGTGGCCGTTGGCTTATAAACAGTGGTGTCTACCGACTGCTTGTTGGTTTGGCAGTTTGTTTGCTTCTTTACAAAGAACAGTGTGCCTTGGTTTTTCCCGTAGCAAATCCTCACCAAAAAAAGAATGAGTCAGGTCGACTTCTCCACGTTCCGCAACTTGATTGCGGGGACGCTCCGCGGCAGCAAACACACGGGCCAGGCCATTAACCCTTCTAATCGCAAACCGCTATGGGAAATCCCAATTGCGTCGCCAAGTGACTTGGAGGAAGCGGTCGTCGCAGCTGGGGCTGCTTTTCCATCATGGTCCCAGACGCCATGGGCCGAGAGACAAAAGTGTCTGATCCGGGCGAGCCAACTCTTGCGTCAACACCAATCAGAAATGGCAAACTTGCTCATGCTTGAAGGAGGCAAGCCGCCGCAGTTTGCCAACCTAGAAGTAGAACATGCAATTGACCACTTTGATTTCTATGGTGAGTATCCAGAATCTCGTTAGAGTTTCATCCAGTTTGGCAACGTCTAATCCGAGTCGCAGCGACTCTGCACCAGCCCGAATCCCAGATTGTTCAAGACGATAAAAATATCCGCCTGACACTACAGTATGGCCCCATTGGCGTTGTTGGCGCAATTTGTCCCTGGAATTTCCCCTTGATATTGGCTGTCGGCAAAATCGCACCAGCTCTACTCGCGGGCAACTGCCTTATCGCCAAGCCATCACCATTCACACCGTACAGTCTTATCAAACTCGCCGAGCTTCTGCAACCTGTATTCCCGGCGGGTGTGTTCCAGGCGATGCACGGAGACGACACGTTGGGGCCGCAAATCTGCACGCACCCTGGCATTCACAAAATTACCTTCACTGGGTCCACTGCGACGGGCAAGAAGATCATGGCCTCTGCGAGCACAACCCTCAAGGATGTGACGCTTGAACTCGGTGGAAACAGCGCAAGCATCATCTGCCCGGACGTGGATGTCGACACTGTAGCACCACAGGTTGCGATGGGGTCGTTTTTCAATTCTGGCCAGCTCTGCGTTGCCAGCAAGCGCATTTACGTGCACAAAGATATTTACGAGCCGTTCCTGAAGAAGATGGTCGAGACGGTCAAAGCTTGGAAGGTCGGCCCTACATCTGCTGAAGGAGGTCAAATGATAGGCCCTGTGCAAAATGAAATGCAGTACAACATTGTCAAGTCGTTTTTCGAAGACACTGCCAAAAATGGATACAAATTTGCGCTAGGAGGAGACCAGACCTTTGACGACTCAAATTTTGTTATTCACCCAGCAATCGTGGATCACCCTCCAGACGAGTCACTGGTCGTCCAAGGCGAAGCATTTGGTAAGATACTCAGCTCTATTGCAGCAGTCCCGAACAGGAAGACTAATAACGATGATAGGACCCATTGTCCCCGTTCAAACGTGGTCAACGGAGGATGAAGTGATTGCACGCGTAAATAATACTTCCTCAGGTCTGGGCGGCGCAGTTTGGTCGTCTAATCTTGACCGCGCCTACGCGCTTGCCGGTCGCATTGAAGCTGGCACAGTTTGGATCAACAGTTTTGAGAAGCCATTGCCTCAGGCATACTTGGCAGGACACAAGGAGTCCGGCATTGGGGGTGAGGGCGGAAAGCAGGGTTTGCTGGGATACTGCAAGCCGCAAATGATCCACCATTATAAGGGCTTGGTGGGAAGTAAGCTATAGACCAAGATACCATGTCTGTGTGCATTTATGAAATATCTGAAAACGGTATACCCTGAAGCAACTCTCCCAGTCTAAAACACTTTTCCCAGCCCAGGCCGAGGAGAATCTGGCCACGGCCATTCCGAAACTGCAAGTCGTACATTTCAGGAGTGTGCAGTTCAAATTTATGAGCTGGGCCAATAACCAAAACATGCCCGTCCTCCTCAGAGATGTCGTTTTGGCCGTACGCATACCGAACAAGATGTCTTGCCATTCTTCCCCCCAATATGGCGTCGGACTGCTGAAAACCGTGAGCCACGTTCCCCAGTAGATATATCACATCTAGTTCGTGGGAAGCAAGACCATGATTGACGCCCTGGAAAGGGTTGCTCTTATTGCTCTCGTTAGCATAAAAGAAGTTCAAATATTAATTGCAGATAAATACCTGGTGCATGTGATATCTAGAGAATTTCGTATCATCGGATCCCTTGAACTTGATTTCCGTAGCGAGGATGGGCATGTAAAAGCGAAGATCAGTAACAAGATGGAGCATGCCTGATAGTGTATTTCCCTCATTTTCTTGGAGATCATATGCACTTAGTAGCTGATTTGTCTCAGCTTTACTGAGGACCTTCTCGCAAGCTTCGATTGTCCTTTCCAAAGCGTTTGGGTCATTCAAATACCTCGAGCGCAAGACAGTGCCCTGTTTATTTTTAGCATCTTTCCGGGGAGCCGTAGGAGGGAGATTTATCCACTTACATCGTGAAACATGTCTCCCATGAGAATTTGTTTGCACCAAGTCTTTGTGATACCAAACATAGCAGCCTGGCTGTCATTGATAAAAACTTCATCCAAAGTCGGGCTCCAATGTTGCGTAAGGGGAAGTAATTGGACAATTTCATCTGGGCTCATTGCTCTCAGCTGTTTTATCTCATCTTCCAGGCTTTTACCTTGAATATTCAGATACTTTAAATTCTGGCGGAACATGGTATCTTGCCATTCGATTGGCCGGGGTCTTCGGAGTGTGATATCTCCGGACATTAATATGCATCTTGAGAATAGCGGTTCATCCGTAGCAAGCAATGTGGATAGACAGACTGCCAAGAACCGTCAGCATTGTCTATGGCCTCCAAATTTCACAAAGACATACTGGCACCGGCAGATTCCCCAAATGCGGTGATTTCGTGGGGGTTGCCTCCAAACCCTTCGATGTGGCGTTGTAGCTGGTTTCAACGTCAACACGACTCACGGCTCATCCCAAATAAAGTGCACTGTACCCATTTGAAGGCGCATGCTTGGTCCTTGAGCCCGTAATTCCCTTGCAAGTTTGCCTCAGTGGAAGCGAGGAAACCGAAAAGGCCCAGTCGATAGCTGTGATCAATTTTTAGTGACTCGGCTCCAAATGCAGGAACCATTTCGTGCTACTTACTTGATGGACACTGCAATGATGGGCTGGCCCACCTCGGCCGCTTGATCAACTAAATGCACCAGGTCTGAAATGATATCTCAGCAAACCAGGTCTCCTGTTGGCTATAAACCAGATTTATTGTACCGTATTGGGGCCATGCATTGCAGCCGATTGAGAATCCTCCGCTGCAATTTCATACCCAGTCAGTTACCCACGATTGTTGACATGGTGGTAATAGTGCATACCCATGAACCCTGGGAAAAGCCCTATTAGCGCCCTATTCTCCAGAAGCTGGTAGGGGGTTTACCAAACCACCACTGGAATTCGATCCGTACTCGTTATTCCTGCCGGTCGGGTCACGACCAAGTTTAAGCACTCAAACTCGGAGTATCCAACATCTGGTTCCTGTAGATTTATTTCACCGATCAGTCGCGTATCTGCGTGGAATGCGCCAGCTCCCTGAGGGCAAGCGGGCCCATGGGCTGTGGCATCAAATATTGTAGGTGACAATGGCCCGCTGACGGACACGGGGTCTTTCCACCGCGCCGGGATTGAAGCGTACGGGATCCCGCGGAACTGAACTGAAGTAGAGCCTTCAGGGACAACTCCCTGCAGGCGTCCCAGGATAGGGTGTTCAGTTCGTGAGTTGTTCATTTCCCCCATCAGCATAACGAAGGCGTCGCTAAACGGTGTGGTGTGGTGGTCCAGTGGGCGCTGAGATTGTTGAATGCCGCTGTTAGCAGCAGCTAATTTCGCCACAGGGGATTAGGGAGCGCTGAAGAGAGATGTCTCAGTGGATATGGGGCCTTTCATCAGTACTCATCTCCCACCCACATGCCCCACATGAGAAGGCCCCATCCACGATTTTGGCAGGGGATCGATCATTGTGCCACAGGCAGCCTTTTGGTTTGGTTGGAATACGGAAATAATAATATTGGAAAAGAGTGCCCAGTAGTAATAGCTTCTATAGATGCATCATGTTGATCTAGTATACAAAACTCTATGTAGGCCTAAGATTGACCTACAACACGGAGGTTGCAACGGGCTTACCAAGCTCTACCGCCGCAGCGCCAATGGCCTTTTTGCCCGTCTCCTTGACAATGACCTGGAAAATGACCTTGTTCTTCTCCTTCCACATCTCGACGCGCAATGTCTGCCCTGGGTCAACCGTTCCGGTAAATCTCCCCTTGAGGCTCTTGTAGGACCCGTAGGTTTGGTACACACACTTGCCCGCAATGCCGAGCGAGCACAACCCGTGCAAAATGGGTCTCTTGAAGCCTCCGTTCTGTGCGAACTCGGGGTCTACGTGTAGAGGGTTCAGGTCCCCGTTCAGTCTGTAGAGGGCTGCCTGTCCCTCTGTGGTCTTTTCCTCGACAACGCGATCTGGCGAACGTGCTGGTGGATCGTTTTTCGCTGTCGCAGCCCCACGGTCGGCGAGGACCGCATCGCCCCCGAATCCACCAGAACCGCGCACCATGACAGTCGTCTCGTTGTAAAATATGAGCTTGTCGTTTTGATCATATGTCGAGAAACCCTGCACTGCAATCGCGCTCTTTCCCTTGTCGACGACTTGAATCAAGTCGGGAAACGTCCGCAGCACTCCAGCGGTAGGAATGGGGGCATGGATCTCGAGGTACTGGTCCACGTGGAGGAGCATCCGCAAATCGTAGTTCGGCATGATGTCCTCCATCCTGTAAGGTGCCTTCGCATTGAAGAAGGGAATCAGCCCAAATACGGGAAGCGCTGCAAAATTTTTGTTCCCTTCAAAGATCAATGGGAGGTCGGTTGGTTTCGCGCCAACAGAAAGAGCGTAGAGAATCAGATCGCGCGCCGTGAAAGCGTACTCTGTCGCAACAGCATCCATTTTTTGCGATTTCGCAATATTATCCAAAGTCTTGTTCTCCTAAATCAAGTCAGCAGTTGACCGATATTAGAGCGGGGATCGAGTCCAGTGTCTCACCGTCGACTCTCCAATGCCACCGAGAAAGAGTGCCAGGTGTTCCTCGGCTGAACCAGGGTATGTGGGCTGAGATTTCCCAAAGCTTGCAAGCCCATCTTTAATATCACCGAGGTTCGAGGTGGTGATAGCCCAGCCAAACTGTCTTTCCCAGCGGGTTCGTCCAAGCCATCCACTGCCAACTTCGTATACTCCACCAGTGGCAGATGGCGGCGCCTTTTCGCTGGACAGAGCAGCCACCATGGGTGCAACATGGTCGGGTTTGAGTGCCTGGGCGACCTCATCGCTCAGGATACTCTTGGTCATGTTAGTACCTGCGTTTGGGGCGATTGCGTTTACGAGAATATTGTTCTCGGCTCCTTCACGGGCAAGCGCCTTGGTAAGCCCAATAATTGCTGATTTCTGCGTTCCAATGTCAGATCAAACACCCAATTTCGAATTTAAAAGAAATAAATCAAGCTTACAGCAGCAGCATAGTTAGCTTGTCCAAACGAACCGTATATGCCGGTGACACTGGTTGTGTTGATGATGCGCCCGTATTTTTGGCGCACAAAATGCGGCCACGCAGCTCGGCTGTTCTTGTATGTCCCACGTAGGTGGACAGAGAGGACAGGGTCCCACATTGATTCCGTCATGTTATGGAATGCCTTGTCTCGAATTACTCCAGCATTGTTCACGACAATGTGTATTTTTCCAAAGGCACGTATCGTTTCATCCACGTTCTTCTGGCCGTCCTCGGCAGATCCGACAACCCCGGCAGCCTGGCCTCCCATCGACCTGATTTCGTTGACAACGCCGGAGGGATCTGCAACATCATTTATCATGACCGACGCACCAAGTCGCGCAAAATGCAATGCGTACGCGCGTCCAAGTCTGTTTTTGCCCAATTCAAAAGTTATTATATTTGTAACCATGTGTCGCAGCGGTGATAAAACTTACCCAGACGCGGCTCCAGTCACTAAAACTACCTTCCCTTTGAATGACTCTGGGGAAGAAGGCTCGTTTTTGGGAAGCTTCAGACCTTTATTTAGGAGCCCTAAGAAGTCTTTCGGGCCAGATGGGTAGTCTGACTCGCTGAAATTGGAAACCTGTGACCAATTGTCGAGCACTGAATCAGGGCCTAACGATTCATCGGCGCGCAATAAAAGGCCAGCAGACCGTTGGAGACGGAGCTTTGACACCCGCCCACCGCCTATCTCGTAGGCATTTCCATTCTCAGTCGTGTTCGATTCATGCGCCAGGAAGGCTATGAATGCAGCGGAGTATTCTGGAGATAGGCTATTCGTGACCTTTTTGGGGACACCAGCAGTATCTGGCAATGCAACTGAGATATTTGTTAGCGCGATATGGATCATTGAAGAGTGGCTAGCATTCGCAGAAAACGTACTCCACGGAAAGACAACGTTCACGAAAATATTCTTTTTGGCGCCTTCTTTCGCAAGGGTAAAGCTGTATCCAATTTGAGAATGCTTTGCGGCTATTTAATGGGTCAGAAATGTCACGATTGCGGTACCATGAAATTAGAATTGCAGTAACTTGCCAGAATACAAGGCCTGTTTATTTATGCCGTGTAGGGCGGCAATGGAAGACACATTTATGACTCTGCCATAGCCCTGTTTCCGAAAATGTTGCCAGGCTTCATGAGTAATCTATCAATAAGATTAATTAAAATAAGATATGATAACTTGGGGCATCTATTATTGTGCCTACCTTGTAACTTCCTTTGATGGCGACATTGGTTGTATCATCCCATTCGGCATCTGACGCCTGGTCGAAACTCTTATCGGGAACGGTAAGACCAGCGGCATTGATCAATATATGGATCTTGCCGAAGACTTGAATAGCATCGCGGATGATCTGGTCGCCAGCAACAAGACTATGCGAATTTGCGGTGGCATTTCCGCCTTGACGGCGAATTCCGTCTACCACGGCTGCAGCATCCTAGGTCAGAACATGTCAGTGCAATCGCCCACCGGGTAGATTGGCTGAGACAGACATTGCCATTATTCCCGGCATCATTCACGACAACGGATGCTCCTAAAAGTCTGTCAGTGAGAAATGAACCGGATGAAGGCAGAATATGGCGAACCTTGTTGAGCGAGAAATTCGGCACAAGCCTTTCCGATTCTAGTCTGCGTCAGTCGATGAAGTGCTAGCAGTACAGTGTACTGTCTGGACAACACTCACCCTCTCCCAGCACCAACGACCACGGCAACCTTTCCCTCGAATGAAAGGGCAGGCATTTTGTGCAACGGATTGGGACAGACGTAAAGTTTCATATAAACTAGAAACTCTCTATCCCAAGTTTCTCAGGCTCTATTTTTCTTGATTCTGAACCCTTTCTAGATGACCAAGGCTATCTTAAACAAATCCTACTTGGCGGTTCCACATGGGCGCTCAAGTGGCAAAGGCCCCACTAACAATAACACCCACATACGGAAATTAGGAGTGTCAGGGGTGGCACAGTTGGATAGTGTCGCCTGGCTCTGGCAGTCTACCTCGCAATTACTATCTAGTCGCCTTGCCCAGTCGGCAAATGTATAGCAGCATCGTAGTTGCCGGGCTGCCTTTTTGCCTCGGCTTCGGGCTTGCGGGCACCTTAACTCACGGGCACCCTGCGTCGTCCAGGGCCTCTTGTGCGCGCTGGCTCGGCTTGGATGAAACTTTCCATTTGGGCTGGCGTTGCCAAAGCTAAGCTACCCTGTACCTCTGGTGTTGCGATAGAGCCTCTGAATAAATCGCTCATGTACATTGTGGATTATGCATTTATGTATTGAAGAGCGGCTTGGCTGTGCACAAATCAGGCATAAGCAGACATTACATACAGCAGTGAGATACAACAATGCTTTTGATGCCTAATTTTTGAGGAGGCGATCCATGCCTCCATTCAAGTGAGGGTTCAAGGCTTCCCCGAATGACCAACCACCCGCAGACATTGTCCAAATAAACTGACTGGTCCCTCAAACGTTTATTCCAGCCATCATATCGTACTCCTGTTTCGACCATCAAGATGCGTCTACTCAACACACAAACGCTTCGGCTAGAAACTTTCGAGGGGAACGATATTCCACTGTACGCCATTCTTTCTCATACGTGGGGCAACGACGAAATCGTCTTTGCGGATATTGGGAACGACCAACGTTGTTTTGGAGATAGATACAAGAAGATTGAAATGACATGCGCTGTCGCTAAACAGGACGGGTTTGATTACGTTTGGATTGACACTTGCTGCATCGACAAGTCTAGCAGTGCTGAGCTTTCCGAAGCAATCAACTCCATGTATCGGTGGTATGCGGAAGCCATAATATGCTATGTTTACCTAGCCGATGTGCCGTCCCAAGCTATCGATGGCGAGACCGGAGCCATATGCCCAGAATTTTGTGAGAGCAGGCTAGTACCCATCATTTTCACTACAAGCTGCTTTTTCATGCATCCATGTCAAATTGACCTCTGACAATCTAACATCTTATGCATGCAGGTGGTTTACTAGAGGTTGGACACTTCAAGAGCTTATCGCTCCTCCACATATCATCTTCCTTGGGAGTACGTGGGAGAGAATCGGCACAAAATCAAGTCTCAAAACGGCCATATCAGAAATCACTGGCATACCTGACGCCATTCTCCAAGAAGGGGACCTCGAACGTGCAAGCATCGCACAAAGGATGTCATGGGCTTCGAAAAGAAACACCACAAGAACTGAAGATCGGGCCTATTGTCTAATGGGCTTGTTTAGTGTCAACATGCCAATGCTCTACGGAGAAGGCGAGAGGGCCTTTATTCGGCTCCAGGAAGAAATTATGAAAGTCTCAGATGACCATAGCCTGTTTGCATGGGAATCGTCTGATGGTCGTGGTGGCCTTCTGGCAGCCTCTCCATCCGCGTTTTCCAACTCTGGCAACATAATTCCGGTAGATTCACCAGGAGTCTTAAGTGGGACAATAACTATCAACAACAAAGGAATCCATATCAGACCTCAATTTTTGGATATCAGTAGATCAACTGTTCAAAGCGTTAAGCTCGCCTTTCTCCCCTGTACGGTCGAAGGTCACCGAGAGAAAAAGGTTGGACTTCATGTCAAAGCCATATCAGAGACCAGTGAATACTTTGTGAGGATAAGGAGCGGGAGACTTGAGCTAGTTGACATCGACAATACTTGTCGAGTCGGACTTGTCGAGGAAGATATATGCATTAGACAGGAGCGCCAGATACACAAAAGACTGCCGTCACTTGCAAGGGCCGCAGAAAAAGGGCAATATGAAACAGTCAAGCTTTTGCTTGAACAAGATGCCAGCCTTCTTCCGGAAGCGCTAATATTGGCTGCTCAAAATGGGCACGCATCGGTAGCCAAGTTGCTACTTGACAAGGGCGCTGACCCAAGGTCCACGAATCAAACAGGCCAGACAGTTCTAGCACTGGCTGCCGAGAAAGGACATGTAGCGGTAATGAGACTATTGCTCCAGAAAGATGCTGATCTTGGCCTGCCCCTGCGATTGGCTATAGAGAACGGGCACGAAATCGCAGTAAAGCAATTACTTGAAAACGGCGCTGAGCCCAATGAAAAGGCTCTAGTATCAGCTATAGGAGCTGGTTTTGAGGCAATAGTGAAGCTACTACTTGAGAAGGATATAAATCGTAAGAGCATGGGGCAAAAGCCATCTACAGGACGGGGTCATGAGATACCATCGAGTCCTATGACAAGCAAGGCCGCCAGCATCGAGACTGCACTGGAAGTTGCTGCCAAATTTGGGCAAGAAGCGATAATAAGATTTCTTCTTGAAACAGACACCCAGCCCAGCAGAAAAGCCTTGGCAAATGCTGCAATTAAGGGAAATCAGGCAATTATTTCACTATTGCTTCAGAAGGGTGTTAAACCCGACAAAAGAGCGTTGAGACGTGCCGCATTCAATGGCCATGATGAGATAGTAACGCTGCTGCTTCGGAAAGGCGCTGAGCCTAACCACCTGGCACTAACAAATGCTGCAAGGGAGGGTCACGAAACAGTGGTAAAGATATTGCTTGAGAACGGCGCTAGGCCTAGTCAAGTAGTGTTGGACAATGCAGTGGCAAGGGGGCACAAAGCAGTAGTAGAGCTACTGCTTGAGAATGATACCGGACTTGACCAAAGAGCATCATTACGAAATGCAGTAATAAATGGGCATGAGGAAATAGTGGCGCTATTTCTTGAGAAGGGTGCCAACCCCAATCAGCCAGCAGTACTGCAGACTGCTGTATATCACGGGCATGAAGCAATAGTGAAGATATTGCTTGAAAATGGCGCCAAGCCTGATAAAACAGCGTTACACACGGCTGCAAAGGGGGGACATGAGAGAATAGCAAGGCTATTAATTGAGAGAGGCGTTGACGCTAGTGATGAAACACTACATGCCGCTGTAGCAAAGGGCAATGAGGCAATAGTAAGGCTATCGCTTCAGAGTGGCGTTCAAGCTAATGAAGAAACACTCGATAACGCCGTAGCAAAGGGTAATGAGGCAATAGTAAGGCTATTGCTTGAGAATGGCGCTTATCCTGATGAAAGAACCCTACTTGCCGCTATAGAAACCGGAAATGAGGTGGTGGCAAAGCTATTAATCGAGAGTGGCGTTGACGCTGGTGAAGAAACACTACATGCCGCTGCAGCAAAGGGCAACGAGGCAATAGTCAGGCTGTTGCTGGAGAATGGTGCCTGCCCTGATGATACAACGTTTCATGCTGCAATAGCAGCCGGAAACGAGGTAGTGATAATCCTTTTACTCGAGAAGGGCGCAGAGTAATCTTGACTTCTACGTTATGTATATATCACGAAATCACCAACGCCGATGTGTCTATAATTCGATTTCTTCTCAATTTGGTGATTTATTTATAGACTAGCGGTAGCAGTTACCATTCTTGCCCCGCAATCAACAGCGAATGGAAAGAAATGGAGTAGGCGGGGGGGATTTGTGTCACCGGAAGTAAATCGACTAATTGTTTCAAACAAGACTGATTAGGGAAAAGAAATATATGGGGTATATTCCTCAAATTATGCAAAATAAACATCTCTGTCTTTCAGTTACTAATAGAAACCTTAAAGTCCTCGAAATGCATCGGCTTTAAGCATGACTCCAACTCATGATTATCTGTCCTATCACTTAGTCTGCATCGTGGGGCCATCATACATATGCATGGGCCCCACGACCTGCATTTGAAATCACACAGCCACTCTGTTTGACACAGAGCGGTTGCAGATCGGATGCAGCTCGGTCGCAAGGGCCAGCTTTAGTGGGCAGGGCGATATAATATCGCACTCTTTGGATAAATATTCGACTACTCCGGGCTGCATTCATTCACTTAGGACAACAGTTACTACCCCTTTCTCCGCTAGACCCGCCATGGCTTCTATCACAACTATTGAAACCATCAGAGACGAAGCTCTCATCCTTCCTCCCGATGTATCCGCCAGCTCATTCCGTGAGGCATTAAAGTCGATTGCTGAAGTTGTCGGCCAAAACAATGTCGTCATTCATACGGCCGAAACCATGATGCCTGATGAAGAAGGGGCATACACAAATCTCCCGAAGGAACATGATCTGTTCTATATCCTCGAGAAAGAGCAGTTTCTGGCCGGTGCTGTCGTTTGCCCTGGGAGCACCGAAGAGGTTAGCGCTATCGTGAAGCTTGCCAATAAATACCTGACGCCACTTTGGCCAGTGTCTATTGGTCGTAATCTAGGTTTGTGAAATACTAGCAATTATATATACACTCTTTGTTTAGTGATTGATCTGACCGTCAATCTAACCGTTGATCTGTTGCAGGGTATGGAGGCGCAGCACCAAGACTGCGCGGTAGCATTGTCCTCGACCTGGGTGCTCGAATGAATAGAGTTCTTGAAGTCAGTGATAGAGACTGCACTTGCTTGGTCGAACCAGGAGTTACCTACTTCAAACTGAACGACCACCTCAAAGAAAATGGTCATAAACACCTGTGGATTGACAATCCTGACCTTGGTAAGCCATTAACGCGTTACCACAAAAAGCAAAAGAAGAACGAAAAATGAAAAGAATTTCTAACCGTGTTCGCTTTTAGGCGGTGGTTCGTTGCTCGGCAATGCGCTTGAGCGAGGTGCTGGGTACACGCCTTATGGGGAACATTTTTCCATGCATTGTGGAATGGAGGTAGTTCTACCCAATGGAGAGGTAATCCGTACAGGAATGGGAGCGCTGCCCGGCAATAATACCTGGCAGACATTCCAATATGGTGAGTTTACATGACGCTCGTGATAAAACTTTGCGGCTAATTAGGTTCAAAGGATATGGGCCATACCACGATGGCATCTTTTCGCAATCCAATTTCGGAATTGTGACCAAGATGGGATTTTGGCTCATGCCTGATCCTGGCGTAGGTGCTTTCTTGTACTTGTCAGTGAATGGAATTGACGTTCTTGATAGGGCTACCAAGCATACATATTCTCATTCCAGAATGAGAGTGATCTCCCAGACATCGTAGAACGAATCAGGGTGCTTAGAATCTCAGGTATCATCATGAACGCGCCAACTATTCGAAACACTCTCATTGACGCCGCCGTCTATGGTCCTAAATCTGATTACACTAATAATACCGGTGTGCTGTCAAGTAAAGAGGTTGATGCGATCGCCAAGAAGATCAACGTGGGTAGATGGAACATTTACGGCGCCATGTACGGCCCCAAGCCAATGCGTGATATCCAATGGGCAGCGCTAAAGGCGTCGTTCATGGAGATTCCGGGGGTAGGTTTGAACGGCATTTACCCGTCAATGTACAATTAATGCACCTTGCTAACATGACCAAGGCCGAGTATGAATTTTCGAAACCTCGAGCGGAGGGAGAAAAGCTCAGTGTTTTGCACATGCGAGAAGAAACTCTGCAAGGAATGCCGAATCTATACGAGTTAGGGTGGCTCAATTGGACATGCAAGCAGGGCTCTCTGATTGGCTTTTCCCCTATCTCGCCGGCGACCGGCGTAGATGCTAACAAGCAGTACGAGATGGTCAAGCGTAGGTTCATGCAGTTCGGCTTCGACTACATTGGCACTTTTGTGGTGGGATGGCGCGAGCTGCACCATATTGGTATTTCCGCCTTTCCAGTATTTAAAGTGTTTAACTGATAAACTAACCGGCTCACAGTCTGTCTCACTTTTGACAAGAGGGATCCAGTACAACGCAAAAAAGCACACCGCTGCATTGAGCTCCTAATTGATGATGCAGCCGCAGAGGTACGGAACTCATGGGATGTCTTAGTCACATTTGAGGTCACACACTAACAATGCGTTAGGGCTACGGCGAATACCGCACACATCTATGCTTCATGGACCAAATTGCGAGCGTGTACAACTGGAACGGCCAGTCGTTGCTCAAATTCAACGAGCAGCTCAAGGACTCGCTGGACCCCAATGGCATCCTGGCGCCCGGGAAGAGCGGGGTTTGGCCCAAGCGCCTCCGAGGCCGAGGATTTGAGTTGAAGAGGAGCGATGAGGTTGCCCGCCTGTGACGACAAGCTCGGGGTGCCCCACGGGGGAGATCATACGGCGGAAGCAGGAGACTTTGTGGGGTCCTGTTAGCGTGTTGAGAAGTTGGTCAACTCAGTGTGTGCCGCGTGTCTGCGTGTAATCAGGCTTGCATGCATGAGTATGTAGGCTATATAGCATGCGTGGATACAGCCTTTGTGTATAGCGGTCCATATAACCTATTTTGGCTCTCTAACAACAATCGTGTCATTTCCGTTCAGCCACGTAAAGCCTTCACTGGTCCTCACTCTCGTTGCGATCCGACAATGCAGAATATCCCATCTACTATGCGCGCGGGGGTAGTCATCGTGAGCTTCGTCCCAGTCTCATGTATACAAATTCGATGTGATGGATAGCTAACAAGGTGCTATTCTCGTCTCTTTTCGCAGCGTTCTGAAGACAGCTTCAGATTCCAGATTGACCATGTGCAAACCCCATCACCTGGGCTGTCAGAGGTCTTGGTGCGCCTCGTCGTTAGCGGTGTCTGTGGGACAGACATGGCCCTTGCGTCGGGGAAATTGGGCCCCACGCGCAGCATCTTGGGGCATGAGGGGGTTGGCTACGTTGCCAAGGTGGGCGAGGCCGTCTCAGCCGCGGAAGCACAAGTCGGCGACCGCGTCGGCATTGCCTGGCTCCGCGACATCTGCAGAGTGTGCGCCTTCTGCCTGCACCCAGGCGGTGAGACGCGGTGCCGGGAGCAGCTCAACTCCGGGCGCAAGATTGACGGCACCTTTGCAGAGTATGCGCTGGTGCCGTCGAGGTATCTCATCCGGATCCCCAAGACGGTCCGGGTGCCCGACGAATTGATAGCCCCCATCTTGTGCGGTGGGGTCACAGCCTATGCCGCTCTCAAGAATGCCAATGCTGTGGGAGGACAGTGGGTGGGCATTGCAGGCGCTGGTGGCGGCGTGGGAGCCCTCGCCATTCAATATGCAAAGGCCATGGGATTCCGCGTCATTGCCCTCGACGTTGGAGCCGACAAGCGTGATTTCTGCACGGCATCGGGCGCAGACCACTTTGTAGACGCCAGGGAAACAACCGACCTGACCGCATCAGTAAATGACCTAACGAGAGGGCAGGGTGTTAGCGTGGGTCTGGTGTGTGCTGGATCTGGCGCTGCGTACAATTCGGTTGTCGACATTCTCGGGCCATTTGGAACACTAGTGGCCATCGGCATCTCACCTCCAGACCAGGCTCTCTCCATCCACCCACTTACACTCATAGATAGAGGAATCAAGATCGTAGGGTCAGCAGTTGGCACAAAACAGGATATACTGGAGGCAATTGGCTTTGTTGAGCGTGGACTTGTGAAACCTTCCGTAATTCTGAAGAAATTGGACGATTTGGTTGACATTGTCCCACATTTTACCAAGGTCAGTTTCTCATTCATTCCATCTTTGACTCTACACACCGTTCATAGCAATTCTGATTATTCTGTGGACTAACATGCGGCTTGATAAAGTTGACCGGAAAGGTTGTTATCCAATTTGACAAGCCCAAAAGAGCTCAGCGACTGTAATACAGAACGACCAATTTGTGTTTCCTTCATGGTTCAGAAGGAAACATAAATAGGCCAGCATTTATATAGAACCATCCACTTAATTGCAAATATTTATCTTTATTCAATTGTCCACAGTAAATATCACAATCTATCGAGTATGGAAAAATACTGTTTTTGAAGAGTTAGGATCATTCATTCATCTATTCCATCAGGGTTCAAATGTACTCTAGTTCACGTATTCTATTTCACTGTCCCCATCTACTGCTCTGATACAATTAAGCTAGCCATTCCCATACCCTAGTTTTAAATATCATTAGAATAATTTCTGCGATGCAAGGGAACGCTTGTAAAGCACTTACCGTCCCTACACACATGGATGTGACGGCGACTTTCTTCCCAGTGCGTTTAAGCTCAGCCAAGGCCGTAACAATCTGCCTGGCACCAGTACATCCCAATGGATGGCCGAATGCGCTGTTGAAATATCACTCATTAGCTCATTTCTTCAGGTTTGGCAACTGTGTCCTTACATTGCTCCGCCTCGAGGGTTGACCCGATTCAGGTCCAATCCAAGGGTTTCTACACAATAGACCAGCTGATGCACGTTAGTGGAAATGAACTACGGTATTAAACTGGGAGTCCGGTAGCTCATACCATGGAAGCAAAGGCCTCATTTATCTCGAAAATGTCAACATCGCTGGTTGAGATTCCCAGCTTCGCCAAAAGCTTGGGAATGGCAGCCGTTGGCCCAATGCCCATGATCCTGGGCTCAACTCCGGCCACGGTAGACTGCACGAATTTTCCCAGAATAGGCATATTGAGCCTCTCTGCTATATCACGACGGGTTATGAGAACCGCTGCGGCACCGTCAGTTATTTGAGACGCATTCCCGCCCGTGGTAGTTGCTGGCGGCCACTGAGGAAAGGCTGATCTGATCTTGGACAGGCCCTCCGTTGTTGTTCCCGGTCGAATTCCGTCATCTCGATTTACGACTACTTCTCGAATTTCTCCATTCTTTGGATCCTTCCATGTAGTTTTAATCGGTGCGATTTCCTGTTCAAAGTAGCCCGCCTTTTGTGTTGCTTCAGCTTTTTGGAAGGAAGCCGCTGCGTATGCATCCTGACGTTCGCGTGAAATATTGAAGTCCCGTGCAACATTCTCAGATGTCCAGGGCATCAGTTCCGTAATATCTTTAATTGTGGGGTTTTCCATAAAATGGGCAGGGAATTTCGGGGCGCCGTTGTCCGCGTTGGTGCTCATGCTTTCAGCGCCCACGGCGATGCCAACGTCAATACTCCCAGACGCGACCTTTTGAGCGACAGATTCCACAGCCAACAGACCTGATGAACACCACCGGCTCACAGTGGAGATTGAGGTTGTGGCGGGATAACCAGCTGCAAGGGCTGAGGCGCGGGTGACGAAGGCGGCGTCTTTGTGAAGGACATTGCCTACGACAACTTCCTCCACAAGCCTTGGGTCAATTTTCGAAGCCTCTCGAATATGCTTGAATCTTTGTTATGCCAAGTCACGAATACAAGAAATAAGACGTTCGTACCTGTAGCAGTGGCACCAAAAGTCCTTCCAGTTGCGTATCCTTTAGGTAGCCCTTTTTGGCCTTGGTCAAGGCAGTTCGAGCTGCGACTGTGAAAACCTATGCTCTCAGTCAGCAACGTGATTGTTCCTACCAATGGGCTTGAGGTAACCCACAACATCATCTGGATTCCGACTCAGCAGGTCATCCCGAGCGGACTGTTTTGCAGGCTCGGACATCTGCTTGGAGATCATCGCCACTCGCTGGCCTGGTGAAGACATTGTGCAATTTCGGAGGCACAATCGTCAAGCTGAGCTGGTGTCTCGATGTATAATAGCCAATAAGTTTGGATCTGGCTGCAGGAGGTAACAGTTGAAAAGATATTTCAGAGACGCAGCTCTGCACCACCACACATCTTAACTACCCCTACCGAAGGGTCGCCAAAGTTCGACCAGTGGGGTTGTTGTACCGCCCACCACAACGGCCCCACATGGAGGACCACGACGAGACAAGAAAAGGTAAAGACATCCTGGATCTCGTGAATTAGCAAATCTGGAAGCAATCAAACAAACATCAGGTCAATTATCTACGACAAGATGACATCCAGAATCCCCATCGAGGCACCAGCAAAAGCTGTTGCCCTCGCTGCCTCTGCAGCTACCGCCACACTCCTGAGTGCTCTCTATGTCGACAAGCGCTATGGGTTCTCCTACGATGTACGCCAACTTCTTCAAGAAAAGGCTTTTCGGAAGAGAATGGAGGAAAGAATCCGCATCTTAGGAGATGACACTTCACTATATCACATGTTGCAGTTGGCAGATCCCAAGGCCGAGGCCCTTTGGTTTGAAGGGCGCCGCTGGAGTTACGCGGAGGTGCTGCTGGGTAAGTCAGGAGCACTTGCGTTTTTTTACTAGCATACTGCAGTTATTATGAAAGAGCTAACTAAATCTATATTGTCGCAGAGGCGGACAGGATAGCTGCTTTGCTCGCGCTCCGGGGCGTGTCGGCAGGAGACTCAATCGCCATATTGGCAACTAATTCCCCAGAAATGGTCTTTTCCATTGCCGCTGCGACCAAGCTAGGGGCGATTGCAGCACTCATCAACTCTGCTCTCAGAGGTATGGTTCCATTTTTCTCCGTCTGTTCCTCCATCTTCCCCTCCTTGAACTGTTGCCCACCCATCATGCATCAAATCCCCGTCCCACATCACAATCCTGGTCCGGTATTAGTGGCATAGCCCCTGACGTCTAGTTCTCCACACAACCAAAACTTTCCCACATCTTCTCCAACTCACCCCACCTTACCCCGGATGGACAAGTTCATCGGGCCCATTGTGGGCGACTCGGGGGTTATAAACAGTGGCTAATTTTAAATACTGCCTCAACAGCCCAAACACTGCAGCACTGCTTACAGATTGCTGCCCCGAAGTTGGTCATATGTACACCGGATCTGGCTTCGGCCATCGCAGAGCTTGGGGACTTCACAGCCCAGGTGCCAACCCTTTCTCTCTCCCTAACCTCGTTCACTCCGCTGCAGCTCAGCACTGAGGAATGTGCGGGTGCCAACATTACTCAAATCCGCTACGAGGACCTCTCGTCCGTTGACCCAGACACTCCCATTCCTCGTCTTCCGAAGCTTCTCACAGCCATCGGTGCTTTAATATACACATCTGGCACAAGCGGAAAGCCCAAGGCTGTTGCCATCAAGAACTTCCTGCTTGTTTTCATCTCAACCCCGTTTACCATAGATATAAACAACCCTCGTCAATATCTGCCCCTCCGGACCTTTACTTGCTTGCCTCTTTTCCATGCAACCTGCCTCTTCAGCGGGCTGTACTATTCCGCAGGTCTCTCTGGAAGTCTTTGTCTCGCCCGTAAATTCTCGGCTTCTCGATTTTCAACGCAGCTAGTCGATAGTGGAGCCAATCGTCTGCTCTATGTCGGGGAGCTTTGTCGTTATTTGCTGTCCGCCCCCGAATCCCCTAATGACCGAGCCCACAAGTGCACCGTAGCACATGGCAATGGGTTATCGCGAGATGTCTGGCTCAAGTTCAAAAAGCGATTCGGAATTGTCGAGATTAGAGAGGTATACCGATCCACCGAAGGGATTGCTAAATTTGACAACTTCACACGAGGAATTACGGGGGCCGGCATGGTGGGCTTTGCCGGCCCAATCAAGCTCTCAACTGAAGACAACACATTTTTAGTGAGATACGATCCATTGGCAGAAGACATCTACCGAGATCCCAAGACTGGGTTTGCAGTTCCTGCCAAGGCTGGAGAACCGGGAGAAGCCATTGGGCGGGTTCGCTCGATGGATGTGTACAACGAGTACTACAAGGACCCCGATGCTACAAAGCTGAAGTTGATACCCAATGTTTTCCGGCAAGGAGACTTGTTTCAGAGAACCGGAGATCTCCTGGTCCGCGATAAGCGTGGATGGGTCCGGTTCCATGATAGATCAGGGGATACCTTTCGGTGGAGAGGAGAAAATGTAAGTGCCAGCGAAGTTCGAGAACATATCTCTAAGCTTCCCGGCGTGCAAGACTGCTCTGTGTACGCTGTCAAGCTCAATGGGTAAGAAATACCACATCATAAAGGCAACGACCGATGATTATTCTAATCTTTGGATTCTAGATATGATGGGCAGGCGGGCGCTGCTGCTATCACGTTGGAAAATCCAGACGATGTCGATGACTTCACTAAGAAGCTTTTTGAACGTCTCCGGTCTGGTGGCCTCGCATTATACCAGCTACCTAAACTCGTTCGTTTTCGTAAAGAGTATGTCTTAAACCCGTACTAATTTGGCGCTTAATCCAAGTATCTTATCATGGACTAATTACCTCCCCAATAGGATTGAGACAACAGCGACTTTCAAACAATCCAAAGCATTGCTGAAGGGCCTCTCGTGGAATCCAAACGCGGACGATCAAGAGGATTCCTTGTACTGGTTGAATGGTAAACGATATATCAGCATGGACACCGCAGCTTGGAACCAAATAGAATTGGGAAAGGCTCGACTGTAGACTTGTTTTGGACATCATCGCATCTTGCACGGATTATTATACATGCACAAATTCCAGAAACTGAACCTTGATACAAATCGATTCTCGATTAATTGCGATAGCCACCTTTGCAAATATCGATAAAGATTAATTTTTTTTTCAATGTGTGGAAATTGGACAAGCTCAAATAGACTGTATTTCCTAAGCTGTTATGCTAAACAGGTCAAAGGGCAAGGTCCTGTTCCAGATACCTTTTCTATTGTGGTTCCAGGAAGGTGCGGCATATTTCATAGTGTCCACCTAATTAGATCGCGCTTTAGATATCAATAGCGGCCAGGTGTTAATTCAGCCGAATCAAGACTCAAACACATTGAGATCAAACTTCCCGCTGGCCGATCTGTCCGAGTATTGTTTCCCTGAAGCTTTTGTCCAACCTCCAAATGGTTGGCTCAATGTCAAGGTTTCGATATTATCGTATTTTGCAAACCAAAGAGGGACATCCGTGGCCAAGGGCACACTTCGAGAGCCAAAGATTTCTTGCCATTCCATGGCCGAGGAATAGACACCAAATCTGTATCCAGACTCTCTCAACGCTGCTATCATCTCTTTTGCCTTGGCGATGTTTCCAGAATCGCCATAGTTCCAGGAGCCGCAAACTCGGTCCCTCTCAATATCGACCCAAATAAGACCTATTGCCATGCGCTGTGAGGAAATGGTGTCCACGAGTTCCCCTATTTGTTGAGAAAACGATTTGCACCGATTTTTGGTGCCTGTACATGGTATCCAGTAGGTATCAATGCTGGTATAGCCTGCAGACACTGCATTGTGGTAGTTGGGAACAAAGTTCGGATCTACCCGGCCTCCTTGGGAGCAGGCTTCCTGGTAGCCTCTTATGGCAAGGTGGCTAAATCCCTCCCCTAGAGCCTTAGAGTATGTGGCTTGTGGAACAGCATCCGAGTTATCCACGCCATGCACAAGCGCGCTGGCGGTTCCGACCAACCAGCAAAAAGCTGCCACGGAAATGATCATGATGTCCTTGTAAACTGCCGGTTCCACAATGTTTGCTTCTCTTAGCTAATTGGGAAGCTTTCGGCCGTGTCAAGGTACAGATATGTTGTTTGGTGGACTCGCCTGTAGACGGAGCTGTGCTCGGATAATAGAGCTCAGGTGGAATTTGGGTTTGCAAACCAGTAGCGTGTTTGAGCCTTTCTCTGGCTTCAGTCAGTTCAGTTGAGTTCTAATGCTTGAGTTTGGTTCATGCTAGACTGTAGGAGGAGCCGGGTTAATATACACTGATAGAAAGACTAGTCCACAAAGATTAGGGCATTTTTAGGTCATTAACGGCAGGAAATAATTTGCTAGACAAAACATTGATCTGCAAATTGTTGAACGGGGACCTAGCAACAGACACAATATTGTCTCAGTCCGGTCCCTACGCTGTCTAGTAAACACTAGCATCATTGGCTGGGTGTCTCTTCGCTTTTCACCAAGTTAAACATATTGGTACGCCATCTGTGCCAATCACTTCCGCTTAAAGTTAGTGCAGGGCAACGAATACTCGTCAAGATCGCCCAGGCTAATCAAGCCCAACTCCGTTGCCTATTAAGATGAAGGTATATGCTCAAGTGGCGCACGCTAAGGCAAATTTGCCGAGTTCACCGTCAGGTCGCTCCCAAAAGATGCGGTGGACGGGATTTGACTAGCCATGCTAACATGCGAGAGGGCGTGTTTGCAGGGGCTTACGTGAATCAATAATGAGTATCTGGTTCCAAGACGCAGGCTGATCTGCGCTGCTGTCCGTTCCAGTGCGAGAAAAGCACCGAGACATGGGCTGAAGACCCCGTTCCGGTAACCTGTTTCTCGCCGCCCTACAAGCCCAATACCGGGTGTCTGGCTCTGATTTGCCCAGAACCATCAATCACACTGGTGGTGACGACCCAGTAGTCGCGTCGAGGTCACTTAATGGACCACGCAAATCGCCTTGAAAGTGGATATTGATGGATGTGCTGCGTCGCGTGTTTTGTCTTCAGATACTAAACTGGCTAGTATGACATTAGTCTCAGCCAGACATCGCGGGGCATTTTCTACACTTTCTGCTATGCACTCGTCACTATCCACAAGAAATGTCCAAGGGAGGGTCTGTGGTTTTTCTTCATTTACAATCATATCAAAGATAGAATCAGCAGTTGATTACTTATTAAGGACATAGCAACAGGCCCCAGTTGAGAGCGAGAAGATGGCAGAGTACTGTATCAAAACACCACGAACCCGACCAAACATGGCATGTTTTTCTTCTAGCCATTATTTTGAAGTGTAGGATTACATCCACTTTTGCAGTCACATAGAACTATCAAAACTTCGGCGATAATGGGATAACAGGAGCTCGCATTTTTGATCGGAGTAGGAGTCGTTAATCCTTTCTCCCTGCCACCTGGCTTACCCTATACCACCACAGTGTTAACAGCCTGATAAAACAGCTGAGCGCCTGAACTGTAAAGACTGGAGTTGAAATTCATTCGTTCCTGAGCGTGTACTCAAGTCTCATTGAATGTATATTATTGAATATGGTTGCTGGTGCAGGACAAGGAGCCCAGCTTTTTGGCCATGTCACAGCCCGATAGCCCGAGTAAATCTTGGGCTCAGAATCAGGCCATTCTCGTGCATTACTTCTCGTAGAATGACCCCTGTTTCCCAAGATTTGCCCACAAGTTGCCTCCGACTGCACCTCGCCGCCAATGTGCATGGTCGGTAACCTGTCATGTGGTGGACAATGCTCTCTGCGCCCTGCCATGTGGGGTCTACAGAATGCTGAGGGACTGAAACGGAAGAGTCGGGAGGCTGTGGGTCCCTAGAACACCGTCACCTTTGTGTCCCTGTGGGACAGATACGCGCATCCCGAACGTGTCAGCGCCAGGCCATTTGCATTGCCGTAAGTCCGGATGGTAAGCGTCTATCGGATAATGGTACCCGGAATAGACCGGGCTATCTTCTTATAGACGACGGTGGTCGTTCCTCATCGATAGATGGATCTCAATCTTCTCCGGTATTGTCTTATTTATGCCTGATCGGATCGATCGCCATGAGCAGGGCCTGCCTGGCTTCGAGATGTATGTGGGGCCCTCCTGAGGCTGGTGTTGAGCCCCACAGACTTCCTCACAACTGGTGAAGAGATGCGCATTCTCGTACAGTCGGCCACCACTCCGATCTTTGGGGTAATGGGAGACCCCTGCAGGGGAGCCAGGTGGTGAGCATGTGAAAAGAAGCAAACCTCGCGCCGTTATCTGGACCGGATGCAATCAGTCACCTTCGCCTTGCTCAACAGTGCGTCAGTCCATTTCCCAGAGCGCATCTTCAATCGCAGTCGTCTCCTCAAGCAACTCCCCAACAAGCGGGAGTCATGCAGAAAATGGCCAGGTGGGCTATCCTGCCATTGATTCCGACTTGCTGCATCAATCCGCAAGGCTCCGTCATGACAAGATTACAACTTGGTCGTGAACCCTTGGTTTTCTCATGGCGACCGACCAGTGGTCGACCTGCACCAACCTCATCGCTCAGTGTGCTAAATCTCAATCATCAAATGACAAATTCACTTCCATGCATGGTCGCCGTGGCCACCTTCGTAGAGCAACCGAAGATAACCTTTGCCTAGCTTGAAACGTTTAACCAGGTGATATATTGCGGACGGTGGGCATTTAAGTTAGCGTAACTGGCGAGAAAAAAGGTTTGCGAATCAGCGACGACGCGTTCCGAACTACGGGATAAACCCTCCACCCCACAAAAATATGAGTAAAGACGATACTTGAGGCTTTGAATGCTTGAATGGTCGTGTCCGGCAGCCACAGAAGATCGTGCCCGTCGTCGAAATGCAGAGGGACGGGAGATGCGCCGAGCCAGCGGCAGGTGTTCCAAAGGAGACGAGAAAAGTCCCGGCCAAGCCCACCAAAGACGTAGCAATCCGGGTCAGAACAGCGAATGTTGACCAAACACACGTCATACTAACCCCAACGGGGCAAAGCCGAATTAGCCAGGGACCTATTGGAAAAGGGCGGAGAATGCTAAAGGTGCTAAACTTTCCCCGCACTTTACCCCAGGGTCATCTGTAATAGCGCCCTTGAGTGGCTGCATTTGTCTTCTGCTCCAGTCAACGTAGCACTGAACTCTCTCTCTGCTCCCTCAACTCCAAAACTGGCATCAGTATCGTATGGAATCCAGTTTTACTTGACGTGTTCTATTGTATCCCTGTCTTCTAATCTGGACCTCCTTTGCTCTCTATGAGCTTGTAATCTGGCCCATCTTCGATCCATCCAGCACTCTCACCAAATCTCATCCCCTATGCGGTATGCCCATTCGAAAGTGTTCATACTGCGACAGCAGATTCTCCAAGGTCGAACACCTTAAACGCCACGAGCGCTCTCGTCTGAAAACCCACCCTCCACGTCTTCAGTACAAATGTTAATAAGGCATCCAGATACCGGCGAGAAACCCTACCAGTGTAGAAAGTGCCACAAAAGATTTTCCAGAGGGTAAGTGCAGCTGAATTTTGATCATGACTTCTGAGGAGAGATTGTGATGTTAAATGCCACCAGGGACGTTTTAAATCGTCATCTCAAAGGCCACTACGAAAATAATGGATCCGTAAACAAGGCAGCGATCGCTACTCCATCACCCCCGCAGGATTCTCAAAATGAGAACCAGTCTCCAAAACCCAGTGGCCTTGTGCCACAATCTCCATCGCATCCCTCTCGACCAGCGTCACTATCCCAGGACATAGAACTTGTACCATCAAATGGAAACGATGGCGGCGAGCTGGCCAGGGAGGCGTCGTTGGATATTGAAACAATTCTACAACAGGCCAACATACCACTCTCCCCAGACCCATCCCGCACCGACCGTCCGAACTCGACGCCAACCAGCCACGAGAACCAGCCGCCTTCGGCTCCGAGCCAGGCTAGTTCGAGCCCGAATAGTGAACAAGAAGCAGAGGAGCTACGGAGCATGCTCCAGCCCAGCTATCAAATGCCTGTGCTGCCGGAGGACGCGGTTTTTGGTGATGAAGACGGGTTCCACGCATTCAGTGCATCTGTTTCCAATCGAGATTTCGACCAGTTCTTGTCTGTCTATGGTGGTCGTCCTGATGGCCCCACAGAATCTATCGAGCCAAACTGGATGTCTGGACTCGATGCCGATATCGTAATGTCAGAGGGCCACCACGGAGATTGGTCAAATTCGCTACTGCTCTCTCCAAATGCCATGTCCATCATGCCCAGTCTGGATAAGCCAAGACGAGCGTCAAGCTTCAGCATCGATATACCCGACCAAAGATTTGCGAAAATGGCGAGGCTGTGGCCCAAAAAGAGCGGACGCCCGTGGAAATTGATGCAGACCTTGTGGGCAGATGCTGTGGCGCACGGAGGGAGTAACGTCTTCTCAGACGCCGCATCCGAACTGTTGTTGGATCCACACAAATCCAGATCTCAGGCGGTCCAGTATGGAATTGATGACGAAAGGCGCTTGGAATTGATGAAGGAATATGCAGTTGGGGGCTTCACAGGGGTACTGCACATGAAATATCGAGTCAGTATGGCGGCTAACTCGTGTAACCAGGAACCAATTTCCAAAGATTTACGTTTCCCAAGCGCCGACACACTGGGATTGTGTGTTGATGTATACTTCACCCGATTCCACCGCCTAAAGACCATCATCCACGAACCGACATTTTCTCCAAAACTTGCCCCTAATATAATATTATTTCCTATCTGTCTTCTGGGTCTGCTATTATTTGACCCGGAGCGCAGCCGAGGATTTATTGAGATACACCTTTCTGTAAGTGTTTCAAAACTTTCCACTTTCCCTTTGACATGATATTGATCTCGGGTTTTAACAAATGATTGCGTGTAGCATGCGATTCAAAAATGCACAGTGGCGCTCTCTAAGCCGTGGTCTAAGCATGAACCGATGTCACTCCTAACCGTTTTAGCGTCAGCGGTTCTCCTACTGATGTGTTCAGTCATAATGGATGTATGCGCCCATCTTACCCGAACCCTGCTAAAGGCTTGAAGCTCGAGATTACTCACTACTGGTAGGACCGGATCAATTGTGAAGACACATACACCTTGTATTCGAAGGCACTCTCCGTATGCAATTCCAAAATCTATACCTAAGGATCTCACTGACGGAATTATCTTGCAAAGGTCGCACAGCAAAATTCCCTTTTCGAGTGTGACAAGGGCCCACCCCTTGACTTAAATCCACATCATGAACGTGGTGACGATGACTCTTGGAAAGCATGGGCCCGCGTGGAATCCGCAAAACGGTGCGTACCATCTTATTTCTTTGCAATACATGAAAATCACCCTTCCATTGCATTCAAATTTCTTTTCGTACCCCCAAACTCGAGATTGGATAGAAGGAAAAGTGCTAATATTATGATGTTTTAGAGTAATTGCCTCCTTGATCATGATAGATTCTTATTTTGCTTTCACAATGGGAGCTAGCCCCATCACGCGGGTGGACACTTTGCAGTTCTACGTACCTTGTTCATCAGCCCTTTTCGCCGCCCCCGACGCCAAGAGATGGGTTCAGCTGACAGGGAGAGAATCTATGTCATCACAGACTATTGACTTTCGTCCAGGGCAGATGATTCTGCCAGTAGGCCTTCCGTCGAGTTCAATCGCTATGCACGCGCTTCTCTCGGCCCTCTGGCTACGTTTTGCTGACCTACGCCATCGCCTTATTCTAAGTCAACGAGGCGCAAAGGATTCTGTATTATTTCCGGGAAAGGTTTTTCAAGATGATACAACGGGCGCAGTTCTTGTGCCCTTGCTTCAGCAAATATATACCTCATACCAGCATGATCTGGTGAGGGAGAACCCTAATGTTATGGTATTCTGGCACAACATGCATATCACACTGACAGCCAATGTGGAATTGTTTGAGAGAGCTGCTGGAAGAGAGGGCATTGAAGCAGCCAAGTTGGCATTGGAGAGTATCCAGACTTGGGCCCAGAGTTCATGCGCCAGGCGAGCATGTCTTCACGCCGCGCAGGTTTATGCAAACATGTCTAGGAGGAAGGTTGCCGATGGAACCATGTTTGTGTCAGAGAGTGCCGTGTTCAATTCCGCCTTGGTCATAGGGCTATATCTCTACGTTGAGCCGCCCTCCCTTTACCAGAGCCCTCAGCCACCATCCTCTTTACCATTTGAGCTCTTGGATGACGTCGATTGGTCTGAAATTAGCGATGCAGGCTTGCCTGGGCGCAGCAGGTCACCCAAAAGCTTTACGAGTGCGGCGATGCGCTTTATTAACGAAGGAGGCCCAGTTTCGTTCGCTGGCAAGTCACAGCAGGGAGGCTACGGCTCCGCTCGAAGGGTCATGTTGGAGTATGTAAGTCTCTTGGAGGAGGTGGGAAAATGGAATTCAACAGAATTGTGTCGCATACTACGGATAATGAGCGATGTTTCAGAGGACCCTGAGAAGCGGTAGGCAGGTTCGATATTCATCGGCGTATTCAACGGCCATGTTGTACACGACATGGACTCAAGACACTGAAGCAGTGATGCCTTGCGCTTTGCCGCCACCGGGTTCAACTCTCAGGTGCTTATTAGCTGGAAAGGATTGTATAATTCGCTTTCATAATATGGTACCATGGCCATCCTGATACTTGTAATAAGCGGGTTCGAGTTGGATCTTGGTTAAGGAATGAAACTGGCTCTGGATGGTCATGTGCGTTGTAACATATGGTGTAGGATATTAAATAAGATGTCTTATTGGATCAAAATCTTTCACAATATTCTCTGAAAGGCAAAGATGAGATACGATTATATAAAGTACCCATTGTGTGGATATAAATGTTGATGACTCTTGAACCTGGTGGTTTTTTATCTGAGCTAACGCCGCCTTCCCCACCCAGACATCCATGTCGACAAACGAGGCCTATATGGTAGAGCCGGGTATCAAGCGAGAACGGCCTACGTGGCCTGGTTAGCTGACGGGATGAGTGGCAGACTGATTAAGAGGTCGGGAAGGCGATCGCGTTGTCTTACTATCAGAATGTCGAATGCGACTGACCCCCCGGCAGCTCAAAATGACGTGAAATTCCACTGGGCGAAGGTGGAAGGTCTTCTGCCCGAGGCGATACCCAAAAGTTACATGGCATTATGCGACTCGATCCACTGTTCTATTCAATTGCTAGCTATGTGTGTTTGTATTGAATGATGGCTGGCAAGAGTCCTCAGCATAACGACAATTGCGAGAGTGTCTTTCTGCGATAGTTCAGAGGGTTTATTGGGAGAAGTCCTGAGCCTGTGTCTCTAAATATGACACCGAGTCCTCTTCTCACTAGAACCTATCTGGATTGGGTACCATCATTATAGACTTTGAAAAGATTTTGTGAGACTCCCTCACTAATTAAGGCGGTGTTCTGGGCAGTTGACACGCAATTTAGCGAATTGCGGATGGTTACTTTTATGATAATCCCTCTCTTTATGAAATTAATCATCACTTGAAACATCTCGCTTTCGTATCATGATTTCCCCGTCTATACTCGGGGTCCTCTGTAATAACACACATATCAGCAAAGGTATTATTGAGAATATTGGTTGAAATACTTACTACATTCTCAACAACCTCGCTTCTCGGGCGCTTTTTGCCCTTCTCAAGTTTAACATCCCATCCTTTCAATAGCTCAGCTATTATGATCTTGATCATAGCATCGCTAAAGGCTCGCGCGGGACAGGAGTGGCGGCCGTAGCCAAAAAATAGATCGGTCTTGCTGGAGCTCGCAAACATGTGTTTGTTTTCCTCTTCGGGATTTGAGCGAGAACGATGGAAGCGCAAACCATCAAACGAGTCAGGATTGCTATATAGCGCGCCATCCCTACAGATTGCATGAAGGGGGATTTCTATCTTTGATCCTCTCGGAATGAATGTTCCATCCGAAAGAGAAACATCGGCAGTGGCAGTGCGTTGCAATGTAGCTGTATGGTCAGAACACGTCCATTTATAAAAGTTGAAGCAATCTGTTCTTTGAATACGTACCTACTTCAGACGCTGAGAGCCTGTGTGTCTCCTTCACAAAGCTATCAAGCATTTTCATTTTATGTAGAGACTCTTGGGTAAAATAGCCGTTTTCATCCACAGGCAAACTGAGCATCTCTTCTCTTAAGCCAGGAATATATTCCGGGTGTGCAGCCAGATCGTAAATACACTGTACCACACCTATAAATATGGTGGTCTTGCCAACTATAAGCAAATTCATTTGGTATAGTGTTTGCGCATCTAGATCTATAATCTTTTAGCTGTCGCATAACATGTCTAACAGAGTCGGAGGATTTTGGCCATCATCCATGTTAGACTTTGATACATTGCCAATGGTTTTCTGAATATAGACACGTGATCGAGTCCATATGTCATTAATCTGAGCTCTCCACGGGGAAAATATCCACACAATAGGGCGGATAATTGGCGGCCAGTTCTTGAGAGTATGAAGTGCCTCAAACATGGCAACGAGGTAGCCTTGGGTAAGCTCAAGCCACTCGTCATCTTGTGCTGCTTCTTCGCTATGAAACACTCTAGCACCAAGTCTGGCCACTAAGTTCATGGTTGGTTCGTACGGCTTTAGATGTCTCCAAGGTAGAATTCAGAGTTAATTGTTAAACTTTCCCGTGTCTTAAACTCAGTTCATGCATTTAGCTTACATGCTTGCTCGCCATATAGCATTGGCATCTGCTCATGGGCCATTCTTTGCAAAATTGGAAGGTATTTAGCTGTGAGTTATTTCTGTGGTTAGCTCAATAGTGTTACTTGAAACAGCATGTCATTGCTACAATACGACTTACAAAGCGTCTTTGGCGTTCCTCCGCGGATCGTCGTAATTAGCTCCCCCGGAGGGGAGCTAAAACGTGTGTACCTGGTTTGCATGTCCTACAAAGTCATATTCAAAAATCTGCATTTTGTAATAAAGCTTATTGCAACATACGTTCTCTATTGAAACCTTCATGCTCAAATCTGGATGACTTTTGATTTCATCAATCAAGCGAAGGGGAATGATAAACTTGAAGCCATCGTTGGTAGTCAAGGCAAATACCTGATCCGGGTACTGTTGCAGAAATCTTTAGAGGCCGGCATTTTGAATTAAATATGGACAGAAAAAACCTTTGCATATCCCTTGACCAACATCTCCTCAGAGTTATGGACATAATATGCTGCCAGCTTCTTCTTGTTTGATATTTCATCTTCCATTAAAATAGGACATGTAATCTTCGGTTGACTCAAGGACTGATAAACTACTGCACGTATAGCAAGAAGCAGCGGTATTAGGAACCAGGCCTGATGTGTGAAAGACGGGACTTCCAGCGTCATGATGGTGTTAGATAACCTTTGGTGTGGTTCAATGTTTTGCGGGATCATTTAGAGCGCACTGTATCCCACTTTAATAGGCGTCGCCCGTCTTGCCGCCCGAAGTACATCAAAGATCAGCACACATTATACATTAGCGCACTCCACTGGAATGTTCAGCTCATACTCCTCTATTTTCATACGCCATCGAATTCAGCACCAATGCACCTTCAGAACTGATTAGTGAGTATTCTTCCCGCTCTCTACTAACTGCAAGAGGAAACGTTTGGCGTTACGGCTGACCCGTGCCGCCTTCTCCCATGCCAAGTCACCACCATGATCTCATTTAAAAGCCTGTTTGATTGGTTGATTCCGTATATGCGCGAGCCGTGTCTCGGACCTGGGGCTTTGAGCAATCGGATCATTCGTTTCTGAGGAGCTACTGCAAGAGGCCACCAATATGGGCCCATTCAACGATATGGTAAATGCAGCTGGTCAATTCCGTCACATTCGGTGACGTGTTTCGTGGATGAATGTTAACTCAGAATGACGACTACTGGAGGCCCACTTCTTAGCGAATCAATTCAGTGTCATTCTTCTACGAATACCCGGCCCCGACGAGTCATGAGGCGTGGACAACCGAAAAGAGTTTGTTGTGGGTCATGCGCTATGTGTAAGCAGCACTCATTGATGAATCATGAAAAGCCCTCAATAGACCATCTTAATGGAATCCGCGGGATCTGACTCTCCATTGGGGAAAAAATAGATCTTGACAAGACTCATACCTCAACAAGATTTTCAGGGACTCCAATGTCCGCTTCTAAGAGCTACGATAACAACCCCATACGCTTATATTTCTTGCATGGGCCTAAGGTTGGATCTACCCGGTCAGCCTACTTAATTCTGAAGGCCATGCAGCTTCGCCCCCAACAGTTGCGGAATCATACGCTATATGGGTTCGGGCCGTGGCTAGTCAAATTACTAACCCATCACCTTATCGGCCCTTTTGATTATTCAGTGTCAAAGTTCTTATTTGATCACGTGAGATGTTGTCATTTGTAATGTGCATCTATTTTCGACCTACTGACGGCTAATTCATCCATTTTATATGAGCCGCGGACCGGACCATATCTTACTATCGTAACGAGAGTCCATGTACAAAGGTTCACTTTTGTTGGACACAGATAGCGCTCCGTCACCTTGTTCAATACGTTGCACCGAGGGCAAGAAGATCAATTCGTCAGCACAATGTTTGAAATTGCAACGCCTACAAAGGTAATAAAGAAATGGAAGAGGTAGATCCCATCTGCTTTAGCGAAAATTACTATGGCACGATTAGAATTAAGCCAGTCTTCGGGTCTCGGTAACCCATGTTGTGCCGTATTGATGGTCTTGATCGCCGTCAAGCAAGCCACAAAGACGTTCAATGATGTCCCTTTAGCAGGCACATACAGTTACTGTCTGATATTGGACCCACATCTAAACACCATGGATAATAAATTCCCAACAAATGCGTCGTAATAGGATTTATCTGCGGACAGTTCTCCAGTATCTAATCGTTCTCGCTGGGCAATACACTAATTCTTAGTCCAATGAGACGGCAGAATAAGGAGAGTACTTGACTTCTTACTAAATTTTAGTGGTAATAGCAGTAATTTTAATTATGACTGGACTTTCTTTCCCGTTCGAGCAATATTTCTTTGGAGCCGATGGCGAACAAAGTTCCTCAGGTACATCCAATCCTTAGTATTCTTTTATGATCGAGCTTGTACCTAAGGCCATGTGAGGATAGGTATACCAGAACTCCTTATGCACACTCAAGAAGATACATGACTAGAGGATCGGGCCGAGAATGACAAAGCAAGTGACCTAAGTAAATGACTATCCTTTGGGGACCTGTAAATCAACATTTAGGTCACCAATTTAACCATGAGTAATTGAATCATTGTCTATTTTAGATACTCAGGCTCCTTCAGTTTGTAGGAATGATATGTGGGTCTTGTGGTAGCAAGGTGGTATTGCATTGTTTTACTCAAAGGGACATTCGTAGGAATCGGGCCTTTTATAGATCGACAGCACAGATCACAACCATTTACGTTATTAACGTAAACTATCACATGGTACACAAGTAAGTATAATCCGTGAAAACAACCATTTAAAGCTTGCCCAGCTGAACACCAGATAACTCCTCAACATCAATCAAACACATTACTTCCTCAACATCAAACATATTGCTTTCTCATCAACAGTATTACATCCCATCACAACCATCGTAGTTGTTTTAAACTAACTAAAACGCCTTACAGAACACAATCTCAAATCATCATGAAGGTTCTCGCTTTTCTTGTCACTGTCGCAGCTGTGTGCTCAGCTAGCGACCTGTGCAAATGCAGGATTCCTCACCTCAATCTTGACCACGGAATCTCAACTGTGAACTGTTGTGTCAACATCCTCAAAACCGTTAGAGGTGACAACGGTTGCCCTTTGCCGCAAGAGACGGATAAAGCCACCTTTCGGTCCTGTTGCTCAAAGTTTTCCTACGGCCAAACTGTTTATCAGGCTGACTGTTGAAGAAATGGCAGGTGAGGGAATCGTTGGAACAGGAATACCAACGGAGGCAAGCTATGGTTCTTTACCACGAGATAGATACTTGCGCAGAAAATGAAACAAAATTTATCAGGCATTGACTTGGACAGTCAAATGTCCTCGTACGTGAAATTATCTCCAGTTCACTTGTGAATTGAGTGGCTGTTCTGTGCAATATTCACGGGATTGTTCTACTAGTCACTGTATTGTTTCAATAGACCATATGCCAAATAATTGACATACTACTAGTCACTGAATATGATGGAAACTGACCAAAGTTGTTTGAGTGAAGAGAGTTATTTCCGCTCCATGTCTGTCGCCTTTGTGGCTAAGGCTAATGGTACACCTGAAGGTACCTGGTTAAGCCCATTTTTTGACCTTTTTAACTTGACCTTCTAAAAGCCCACATCACGAAGCTATTTGTTCTGTTATGACGCTTAATTGGTTTGCCTTGGTGATGCGACAACACCATTGATTCCCACCTTCCGATCCCCTAGCCAAAATCCTTCTTCTTCCGCCTTTTCCCATTCCGTTACTAGAGTTTCCTCCACCTTTGAGTTACGTGGAATGAACCGACACCTAAATGGTTTTGCCATTGTTACTGCTCCCATTTGGAATGCATCATCAGTCAGATCAACTGGCAGCTCAAAGCCATTTTCATCCACTGGAGGAAGGATCTTGAAGGCCCACAGTATCCTTGCAAAGACAATGTATAAGCTGTTTTCAGCAACATGCATTCCAGAGCAGATCCTCCTTCCGGTTCCATAAGTCCAATGATCTCTCTTGTAGGGGTCTGCAATTCCAACGTATTCTCCGGCTTTTAGTGGATGACCGAGAAACCGTTCCGGCTTGAACTTTTCAGGCTCTGGATAAACTTGCGGATCCATTTGAATACCGTTCTGGTGTAGCATAAGGGCAGTCCCCTTTGGAATTATGTAGCCTTTGTACTCAATGTCCTTATCCGCCCCGTGAGGCCCGCCTGTCGTTGTTGCTGGCCGAATTCGAAGGGCTTCCTTGATAATCGCTCGAACGTATGGAAGATCGTCACTGAAAGTGGGCGACCTGCTACTGCCCACTACCCGTTGGATTTCTTCATGAGCCTTTTCAACCACACCAGGCAGTGAGCTGAGGTACAAGAGACCATTGTTAACACTGGCCGCCGTTGTGTCCGATCCAGCTTCAATCATGGCTGAGGGCTATTAGCAAGAGTCCTGCATGGACCGTATAGTGTAATATCTGCTTACTTCCGCATACGTATGCAGCCTGCAACTCGGATATTCCCTTCTGCTGGTACCCAGCCTCCACGAATTGGCGACCGAAGCAGTCTGGGGCTTCTCCCTTTTCTATCTTCTCCTTCATCTGGTTCCAATAGAATAACCAGGTTTCATTTTGTCGCTGTTCCACCTTTTCTACGTCTTTCTGCCACCAGTGCATCCATGAGGGCAAGTTAAGTAGCCATGGGAATATATCAACGGCGCCGTACACTGGTTACAGTATTAATATGAGTTTTACCAATCGATAGAAATGGGAATAGGCCGATGTGGTAAAACATACTGGGATTTGCAACCCTCCCGAAATCATCCATGACATCATAAATCTGGGTGATAGCATTCGATTCCTGTATGGCGACAAGTTATTAGCTACACGCCTTTAGAGAGAAGTAATGAGATATTCCCAAGACATTAGATCGACCTACCCAAGATGGAGCTCTTATTCCATAAACCATAGTCAGGATTACAGACGCAGAATACCTCCTAATGTGGGTAAGAAAGGCCATTTCTCGTTCATCCTTCCCCTTCATACCCGGGTCAGTATTCTTAATGCTTTTGTACATGTCCCATAGCAACTGTTTGCTCTCAAACTCTTGAGCGGGCTCAAGGGAACCGGAAGCTTTTGGGGTCAATAAAGGATGAATAATTGACCGTAGTGTTCGCCATTTATTTCCATATGGCATGAGTACCATTCGTCTGTCACCAGATACCAATCTAGCAGAAACGAAGCTGGGTCGTGTAGAGGTGATGGCAGATTGTTTCTCCAGCAGATCTTTGACAATCTGAGGGCTGTTTAAAAATATCCAGCGCTGGCTAGGGCCAAACTGGACTTGATATAATTCGCCATATTGACGTGCCCAATGTTTGAAGATGGTGGGCGACTTTATCTGATGGAGGTTCCCAATAAATGGAAGCTTCGGAGGACCTGGGATTGGCTTTCCTTTGCTCGGTGAAGTAGAGACTCTGATAAATATAATGGCGAGAATAAAGATTATCGGTAATAAAAGATTACCAAAATCATATGCACCGATGTGGAGCGTGATGGGAATAAATCCTTTCAGCATTATCGATCTTGTTTGATGTCGTCAAAAGTATTCTATATAAGAGAAGAACTCCATGAGAAGGCTGTGATTACCTTCAAGGCGACGACTATCTAATATATCTGGGAGATTCACGAGCTCAACCATTGTTGCCAAGTGATGCGTGGGGCCGATCTTAGATTTACCCCGCGATATCCTCGGACACAGCACTGCGGGAGCTAATTCAATACCGTGTGTGCGTGCGGGGACCTATCCCCCACTGAACCTAGCCCTTACTCCTAGGGGATGTCGTATTTGTAATTAGATGCTCACAAACATGCAATGATCTGGCAATGGACAGTGGAAACAATAGGAGATTATGCGAGGCCAGGGCATAAACTGATGCTTGCCCCTGTTTTGATTCCGAGACTCGATTCCGATGGTCTATATTGAGTTATTATTGGGTAGCCCATTCAGGAAAATTGATTGTAAGCGGGAGTAATTGAGTGCGGAATGCCGATTAATTCAGCGCCCTGCCTTGAGAAGGTATACAACGACTCGGATACTTTGATGTTCCTTTTCGGCAAATTTCCGTCGGGCCGCTCCACAATTCCACTAGCCCCTCGATCGACTGAGAACCCTTTGGACCATGATGATCCCGTGTGGTTCTTCCGATATGTATTTTATAATTGATTGAAAATGAGAGTATTGGCGATTCGGACTCGCTAGACAATCGCATATAACCAAGTTCATCTAAGCACGAGTACATACGTAAGAGGAAATCATAATGGCTGAAGAATTAAGAAACGCCGGGTTCTCGGGTCGCATTTTAGACACAAAGTCTCCAGAGTTTGTTCCTGCGTCCCATCGCTTCTCAGCTATTGCCGAAGCCAAGGCTAGATACATCTCTTTCCCAAAGAACCCCAGAGATGTGTCCACTGCGATACTCTACGCTCAATCGTACGTTTTTGGTCAAAGCTTTATATTTTACATGCCTACGGCTAACTACCATTTCCTCTAGGGCTGATCTGAAGATTGCAATTAAATCTGGCGGGCATCACCCCTCAGGCAGCAACAGTGTAGAGAACGGCCTTGTCATCGATCTTACTGAGCTGAACGGCATCGCACTCAACTCGGAGAAAACTCAAGTTACAATTGGTGGCGGCTGTCTCTGGGGAGACGTTTATACCTTTCTTAGAGACAGGGGCCTGACTTGTATCGGAGGGGGGGTGCACAACGTGGGTGTTGGGGGTCACATCACTGGAGGTACTGACATGCTGTAGAATGTTGATTTATAAGGGAATGTGGCTGACATATTTTAAACCAGGTGGATATGGCCCCTTAACTGGGAAGTATGGCATGGGTTAGTGCCACTTCGCAATTTGGAAGCTTCTGGATAGCTAATCCCGCGGCCCAATAGCGTGCGACAATATCATCTCTGTTACCGTGGCCCTCGCCGATGGGCAGATCATACGATCCAGTGACAATGAGAACGCAGACCTCCTATGGGGTATTAGAGGTAATTCAATCTCTGTATGGCGGTGAATAAATATTTCCCCAAAAGGCTGATTATATATCTTAGGTGGCTCGTCGAATTTTGGCGTAGTGGCTGAGTTTGTGCTGAAGACGGTCCCGGACCCGGTAGGTTCTACACCCAAGCAATATATCGTGACGAAGAATGGGAGCATGAAAGGTTGTTAAAGTAAGAGTAGCTTCGTGTGCTAATACTCTGGGGCAATAACAGGGATCATGGATATTTCGCTCCATAGCATTACCAAGCTCCGACCTGCCCATTCTAATTCCGAGGTTTGTTGTAAGTGTAGCATTACCTGCAATTACATATGGCACTCCTCACAAAGTTCACAGGAACATTGCAACAGCTTTGAGAAATCAGAAGAAGATATTATTTTAACTTTTCTGAATTTTGTCCGGGGACCACAGAATGAGGTCAGAACCTAGATTTCCGCATGAACAATCCGATTCTACTGACACATTTGGGCGCAACAGCCTCTAGTACTACTGAACTTCAACTTATGTGGTCCGGGTAAAAGGTTCCCGGAATTGGTAGGCTATTTCTTGAAAGACTTGAAGCCCTTGAAAGATACGACGGAATCCTTTCCGTCGCTAGTCGAATTTAGCCACGCCCTCGATAACTTGCTCCTTGCCGGCCCGAATAGAAAGGCAACGGGGGCCATCCCTTTCGACAAGGTTTCGGTGATCCTTGTCGAAAGACTTTGGAAATGGTGGCTTGACTATACGGGCGCTAATCCTGACGCTGCCACTTCCAAGATTTTCTTTGAACTTCACAGAACTGAACGGTATCGGCCGGTAAGTTGGAATAAACAATACTCCAAACCGCTGTTTCCGTTCATCTAATTTATAAATCCTACAGGAGGCAAGCTGTTTGCGGGTTAATGAGCCTGTTCACAATATGCTTGTAATTAGCGAAGAGTAGGGTACCTTGAATAATAGAGCTGTCGCTACCAAGACTAATGGTGTGATAGACACAGCAAGGTGAAGGGTGATGCCACTGCCTTGGAGTGGGTACATCAAACCGCCGTTAAAACCAGGCAACAACAAATCCGAGATTGGGGAAAGGATCTAGGTGTCTGGGCAAATGCGTCCATGCTGAATGAAACCTCCGAAGATTGCTGGGGGTCGAACTACCCTCGCCTTCAAAAGCTCAAGGTAAGAATGAAGCTTCCTGCAGGGTGAAGAATGACAATGGATAACCATTGTCCTCAAATAGGCCAAATACGACCCGACATCTGTTTTCAATCGGTTCTTCCCAATTGAACCCCAGTTATCCCGAATCTAGTTGGTATTTGGTAGCATAGTCAGGCACTGATCAATGTAGGACAGTTTGGGTTCAATACAGTAGTGCAGTGCAATGCAATGATTGTACAGAATCCTCTCGATTTTATAGACTATTTATATAGTTAGATAAACATAAATTGATGATGGGCCTTCTAGGCCCCTGTACTGCGATTGACTGGAGCTTATAACGAAGTGGTATCCCCTATGGGCTTGGACTTGTCGGTTTCAATGGCAATTTTGCACATCTCGCCATCCCCTTCATATTCAATCCCTGATATGGGAAGGTTATCTCTGAGCAGCGACCCTTTTTAATAATTAGTGTACCCTGGGCAGTAATCTTTGATTGCCTCCAGAATAGCAAAGAGACGAAACAGAGTGACAACAAAGATTGCTATTCGGATGTGTTCACGATTCACTACAGCTATAGATGGACGGTGCTTGCTATAAACTGTTTTAGCCTCGCTCTAAACTTTCTAAGACAAGACAGATCCTCCGTTCACCGGAATTATTTGGCCATTCACCCAAGACGACCCATTCTCACATAACGATGTAACAACCCATGCCAACTCATCAGGTTCGCCCATTCGACTGGCAACAGGGGTGGATTCTAGCAAGGGTCGAGTCTTCTCATGGAAGACCTTTGGGAAGTTTTTGACAGCATCCGTAGCGACGGGGCCCGGTGCCACGCAGTTGACCGTGCATCCGTATTTTCGAGGTAATTCACGGGCCCAAGAGCGAGTGAAGCTCTCGATCATGCCCTTGGAGCCAGCATATATAGTCATTTGTGGCTGCGGATCCCGCGAATTGTCCGAAGAAATATTTATAATGCGAGAGTTTTCTTTGGACAAATATGGCAACACAGCACGCGTCAAAAGGTATGTGCCACGTCCGTTTAGGTTCACCACGCGATTCCAGGCGTCTTGGTGAAGCGCATCGTCCGGGTTGTCCATAAAAAGCATAGCTCCAGTACCGGCATTATTGATAAGAACGTCAATACGCCCTCCATGTGCACCAGCAGCAGCTGAAGCCAGCTTGGCGGGGCCTTCCAAAGTGGACAGATCTGCCTCTACCGCAAACGCCTTGGCTGAAGACGGCAGACTCTCACATACCGCGTCTGCCTCTGCCTTCTGAGTTGAAGTTGGATAGTTTATGATGACATGAGCTCCACGCTGGGCAACTTGACGGGCAGTGGCTGCACCAATGCCACTTGACGAGCCACTGATCAGAATGACCTTGCCAAGTAGGGTTTGAGATGTGGTTAGGTCTGACATAGTAATTTTTTCGTGGTCTTTGTTTTAAGAAGTAGGAGTACGATTGGTTATAGTTTTAGATACAGTTAGGTTCTTAACCCATGTCAGAGGGCTGTATTTATTAGATATACGGGAAGCTTGGGGTGGTCAGTTCAGCTTGGGTGTAACAACCGTACGGAAACACACCTGGCCTACATAGTAGGAGTACTGGCTGCCCACCGGTTGAGAGTGACGGAGCGATGTGGTTCCCGAAGTCATGTTACGGATTCGCTTTCGGAATCAGCCTTCAACCGCCAATCTTTCATTTTCTTAGCTCGACTTAGTATACCAGCAGAGTATCACATGTTTTCGAATTCCAGAAAAGTTCATAACACACATTTTTACAGATGGCTCTTAGCTTGGGAAGCACCCACAAAATATGATGAGTATCTATTTACATTTCGGGTTGGGTACATTTCTATTTTCGGTGCAATCGCAGTTGTGCAACCCAGGGAAACTGGCCGGTAGGCTTGAAACTAACCGCTCCACAGAAAGCCGACAAATACTCTGATTTCTTTGTGCTACACGACAGGAAATAAGCATCATTTTGTTGGAGGTGTTTAAATCGGATTCCACAGTCTGACAAGTGGACGTGAGATGAGGTCATTGCTGCCATGATGAATCGCATCTTAAAATACTGCCCTCTGACATGTTTCATTCAATATAATGCGCCAAAATAAACCTCTATAGTGTTGGATTTTGTTCTTGTCGCCAGATCACAAACAAACAAGGGTATTATAGGGAGCATCTCTGTCTACCTCAGCTAATGCTGATGAGGTCCAGACATGACGATACTCAAAATCCACTACAATAACAATCCCAAGTTCCTTAAAATGTTAACCGAGGCAACATCGGATCCAATGTGGAGTACTCAACTCAATTTCCAGCCTGATTAGTGATGTTCGGTTCCCAAATATTATAATTGCGGGGGAAAATGCGGTTGTTGCGGGATAAACCCACAAAGCTACCGGGAAATTTCCCACTGATGAATAGCATTTGCACTAACGCAAGTGGGACAATATGTGCCTGATCATAGCGTCGTTGAATGTGCCGGTCTTCCGTGATGCAGAGCCCCACGTTGATCAGGTAGTCGGATCTTTCGGGGCAATGGAATTGAATGAAGACCGATGATGCGGGGTACAACTAAGGTCTTGGCAGGCGTATGAAAGTCCGATCGGATTTCGGGGACGAGAAGGTTTTAATAGTCAAGAAGGCCTCGTTTATGGCCAACGGTAATCACAGGGAAAGCAACAAAATATACAATGTAAATGGAAAAGAAATTAGCTTGGTCAGTGTCCTGCCTATACTAGCACATATGCTTCCAATTGCTCCTTAGTTCTAGTAGCCAGTTCATGATGTCTGTTCTCCTCCCACACAACGCCACCTTCTCCGAACTGATTGCTGAGATGTCCCAAAAAGAATTCCAAATTATGTTCTGCCTGGGGAAATGCGTCCTTGAACGTATTGAACAGCTCATTGACCTTTAGCTTCCGAGGTGCCTTCTCAACCTTATCCTCAAACAGTTGCAGATATTGCTTCATATGCTTCAAATCAGCTTTTGCATCAAGCTCCCATCCAGGCTCTAGATGGCCGGGGATCAGTTTCTCTGGGTTCAGGCTTTCAATAAGTGTCAGGGTTTTCCGCCAGGCAGCCAATAAAATGGGCGTCTCAATTTCTTCGACCCAGACATGTGAGCATCGTGCATACACTGCATCGCCACATATAATTGTGCGCTCTGAAGGGAGCCAGAATAATGTGTGATCAACGCAGTCTCCCTGAAGTGGTCCCAAGAGCATAACAGGCGAGCTTTCATCTCCATCGAGCACAAAGAAACTATGGTGGAAAGCTTCAGGTTTCCTGGGTGTTGCCGGCACGTTGTCAGCGCCAACAACTGTGGGCCAGTACTTTACTTTTTCGTCATATTCGCGCTCGATTCCTGCACAAACATATGGTGCAGCGTAGAACCCTGCCGCCGGGAAAGCCTCGAGAATGGGATTTGCGCTAAAATAATGGTCTGGATGGTGGTGGGTTGTGAAAACACCTTTGAGTGGCAACGTTGTCGTCTGCTTGATCCAGGACACGACCGCCCTTGCGTCGGGGAGTAGAAACGGAGGGTCAATCAACACACAACTCTTACTCCCAACGATGAGAGTGGTGACAGAGCTAAGCCCCTCTACTGAGGAGCAATGGATAAAAGTGGTGAGGGACATTTTGGTATTATTTTGAGAATAGGTTGGAACTGATTTCTGGTATTGTATTAGCATATTGGTTTCGACTGCAAGGGAATGATTGTGGATAAATTTATAGATGATCTGAATTCAGATCGTAGGGCTCAAAAGTCCGTCGGGAGGACACGGCTGCGTTGCCACTGCGGGGATCCAAAGCGAATCATTGATGCATGATTCCCAATGCCAATCGGGGCTGCCACGTCGGAGATTATGACGGATGCATTTTGATATCCACCGAGGATAAATGTGAAAAGAGGGGAAGCTGACATGCGGCAAAGTATGACGGCATTATGAATTCTTACTGCATGATTAACAAGGATTCGACCCGAATGCTCTTCAGATATAGTGTTTCTTTCGTGGGGAACTGTTGTATTCGCGTGTCGTATGCCCAGCAATCAGGAAATGCTAATATTTCTTTTCTGTTTATGCCTGAGTTGTGCCGATGACAGTGCGGGTATACCTACAACTAATAGTGATCAACTACGTGCTGGTATTTTACCTAGTTGTAGACGAGTTCGTTTCGGATATCATTGATACAACCACCGAACCAAGATGGGCAAGATGGACAGGATGCGAACCGGGACTGCGGCAATGGCTATAACACCCCACTAGCATTTCTCTCATCACTACTGGTTAGTAATAATAAAATCTAAACAACACATATATAGATACAGTTGTTTTACTTCCGCAATGGGTAACGGAACATAGTCTTAGTGGTTGAATGGGTGGATATTGGATAGGTTGCACTCAGCCTTCCTGAAGGATCCTGATCCTGTTCGGGTATAGCGTCAAAGTGCGGCGAGGGCAGTTTTTCTTATACCTTGAGGGTATATCCCGCCGTTTAGCGAATTCAATAAATCTTGATTGGCTACATTTACCAAGAACTCGGACCAATTGCTGGTTTGTGCTTAGGCATGACCTGAAGCTGGACGTATCAGCACACCGCTCTGGGGTGTTCACACTTAACAGGAACGCGACGTGACTTCACAAATATAGTTAGATGTCAAATAGAGTTTGAATAAAACGCGCACGGAGTTTCCAGCTTGGGTAGATTATAAAACGGCAATTACAGACCCCACATCCCCACTAATCCTTCTATTCAAAAGAAAGCCCTCGCGTTCACCAGGGTTTCGTTAAGCGACAAGCACCCAGAATTTCCCTTGTGTCTTTATTCCTTAATTTGGTCACTTTAAAGAGTATCACTCAACCAATCTCATCAAGAATGGGAAACCTCAAATTCGATCCGGATTATGCAGCGAAAGTTAACCCGGGCCAGTCTGGTCCTCCGCCGAAGCCCAAAGATGTCTTGGAACTACGCGCCATGAATGAGGCTATTCTGGGTGGACTGTGCCTTAGCGTTCCATTCCCTGAGGACGTTGAAGAAACCAAATTCGAGGTCTCCTCCTACGACGGCCAGAGTATCGCGGTTCACCGATTCACGTCGACCGGTTCTGCCAAGGATCACCTTGAACCTGCAGTTATATACATCCATGGAGGCGGTGCTGTGTCTTGCAATGTCAATCCAATGTTTCGCTCACCCATTGCTCAATATGTTTCTTTGTCAGGCGTCCAATGTTTTGGTGTGGAATATCGTCTAGCGCCGGAGTTCCCACACCCCACTCCCACAGAAGACTGCTATGCAGCATTGCAGTGGTTAATTGAGAAAGCCACGCAGTTTAATATTGACCCGACTCGTATTGCTGTCATGGGAGACAGTGCTGGTGGTGGCATTGCTGCGGGAGTCGCTTTAATGGCCAAGGACAGGGATCTATCTCCCCCACTCGCGAAGCAAATTCTCATCTATCCTATGCTTGACGACAGGACAAAAATAAACCCGGAAAGTAGTCTCAATAGCTTTCTCATCTGGACTGCAGAGTTCAACAATCTTGCGTGGGCAGCATATGCAGGTTCCGACGCTGGAAACCCGGAGGCGCATGTATCACCATACGCAGCCCCAGCCAGAGCCACCAGTGTTTCAGGTCTTCCATCTACTTATATTGATACCGGAAGCCTGGATCTTTTCCGTGATGAGATTCTCGCGTACGCTTCCCGGCTGGCTGCTGCGGACGTGGAGCTTGAGCTACACTTGCATCCAGGAGTTCCTCATGGATATGACGCTGGGCCAGGAGATATCCCTGTAGCTCTACAGGCAAAGACCAATCGTATACGAGTAATGAAGAGTTTATAATTAAAGTTAAATTGATCGTCTTCTCTGTCTGAATTATTATTCTCGCTCGTCCTCAAGTTTAAGACTGTGCAATGTGTTGTACTCCTGCGTGGCTACCCTACAGAAAATCATGTGTGTGAGCTTCGGTTATGATTCAGCTACTTTATCCACTAAGAGGGAGAGTGTAATAATACGGCAAGTAATCATCAAATCCTCTGGTGCGGTTTTGATGTATGATTCTTACACCGATGACTAAAATAGTTCTCAAGAAACCTTAGTTCTATTGATGTTACAGTTGTGTGAGGTAGGGAGTGGTTGAGTTGTTGTCTATGCCTGGGTTGGTATATGCACCCATGTAGATAAATTCGATTGAATAGAGATTTAAGATACTCATAATAGTGCAACAACGGAAAAGGAACGTGCAACGGATAATGAAGGCATTCATTTCTCCGGTCGCTTAGGACACTGGCTATTCCGGCGCCATTATGGTGATGATCAGATCCCCACATAACTGAATCAAGCCATGCTGTTTACAGCGATAGCGCTCGGAAACTGGCCGGCTAACCGATTTCTGATTGGACAACCGGACCAAATCCTGCGTATTGCCCCGTAGACTAATTTACTTGCCATTTTCGCTACCTCGTTTACCACGGATCTCCAATCGTGAAGCAGCCGAACCCGTGGAAGGGGCAAGGCATTCCGATAGAATTACGTAGACGTTGCGATTTTCTCTGAGAATTATTAAGCATAATGATCGTTTTAAGGTTTATGGTAGCTTGCATGCGTAATTTTGACAGCGACTGGGCTCCACTCGTGGGCAGATGTGACACCATCCCCAAAACTAAATCGGGCCGTCCCAAATCCAGCTCCTGGCTTCGGAGGTTACATAGTCCACTCTGTCAATTCTGTTAGACGTTAGCTACTTTTTGGGATTGTATAAGACTACGCCTGGAACTTCGCCGCAAATGATATTGGAGTGGTTTATGTCTGTAGTCTTTTAAATTGAGCACGGTGTTGAATCGTGTCAAAGAGACAACAAAATGGTTTCCACCAAACTTTCTACCGCACTTTTGTTTGCCGCTGCTAGATTCTCAGCGGCATATGCTCCGGGATTAGAGCTCGTGTACACTCTAGAGCGGGCGACACAGGGCATTGCGATTTCTAGCGACGGTCGCAAGTTCCTATCCCAACGATATTCGACCACTCTACCACCTCAAGCGGTTGAGCTTCTCAGCGACAATACTACCGTCCTTTATCCTGACGAGGCCTGGAACTCATGGAACTCGAGCGTTGACCCCAAAACTGCTTTCGTTAGCATCGATGGAGCTCGCATCGGCCCTGATGGGCGGTATTGGGTTGTTGACGGTGGCACTACCGATGATAGTGGTGTCCTCGTGAACGGCTCCTCCAAGCTTGTTGGTGTCAACCTGACGACCAACGCGGTAGACAAAATATACTATCTGGATAACATAACCGCCATTGGTAGCGGCATAGACGATGTCCGATTCAGTGCCAGCGGGGAGATCGCTTACTTGAGCGACACTGCCGGAGCTCTACTTGTGTTGGACCTGAAGACCGGTGACGGAAAGCGTGTCCTTTCGGATGATCCCTCAGCCCAGGCATGGTTCCCAATGTCCTACAACGGCACTCTGGTCCCAGGCTACCAAGGCGATGGAAGCACTCTTTCAGTCGGCCTGGATCAGATTGAGGTTTCCCCCGATGGCGTCTACCTTTACTACCAACCATGCAATGGAGGCTTATTCCGAATCGAGACCAAATACGTCGATGCTGTCCTGACCAATTCGACTCTTGAGACGACCCTGGGTGACTACGCGGAGCCGTTTGCCAGTACCCCCAGCACTGGTGGTACCACTATCGATGGCGATGGCAACATTTACGTCAGCGATACGAATCTTCTGGCCATTTGGAAGGTTCAACCTGACGGTACTACATCAATTCTGGTAAAGGATGATGCTTTGGTCTGGACAGATCTTATGTGGGTTGATGCTGACCACAACCTGTGGCTTCCAGCTTCTCAAATGAGGCCCGGCGCGGATGGTTTGATGGCTGATGGTCCCCACAACATTTTCACTTTCCCAATCAACGCTGGCCCATCGCTGATTGATCACGCTTAAATTATCCATAGAGTATTGCTTTGGATGTGCTGCGGTATTAAACTAGGGTGTGTTGATAGGCTGAAGTTTGGGCGGTAAAAGGGTTGCGCGTATCATTATGAGCAACTGGCTGTCATTCGATTGGACAATTTTAGCTCTAATAATATATACATATTACCGGCAAATATTGACAATCACAACTCCGTGGTAGATGGCTTTGATGTAGAATACGCGTATGCGTTTATTCGGTTTCATCTCCGGGGCCCCATCTTTGTGGACTCGGACAACAAGTCTCGCCCGGATGTGATTTTATCCTCTCAGCCCTGTTTCCTCAGAGCAAACGATAAGCTCGGCGGAGCCTGTGAGCACATTTATGTAATAGACCAGAATATTGTTCCGTACTTATTCAAGTGTCATATGATGAGTAGATGCAATAAAGAGTAATATGACGATGATGACTTTTTCCACCCGCGACACTCGCCTGCATTATTTCGGCATTTTCCCGAATTATTAATCAAGTTTGAATCCTGCTCCGGATAGCAGGGACCCCAAACATCCCCACACTAAACAAGGGGTGAGCCAACATGGGTGATTGTCCTCAGCTGCGGGCCATCCACTTATCAATCAAACGAGGTAAAAATTTGGGCCCCACATGTGCTGCAGGACTTTGCATTTGTGCCGATGATCCGATACCAAGCCTCTATCATGCTATTTTGCCTTGCAGTAATTTCTAGCATAGAGTAGTGTTGCAAAAGTAAGGAGTTACCCAGTTGGAAGCAGGTATAGTTTGGCTCTGGTTATTGGGATTCTACCTTACTAGGAGGAGGGTAAATCAGGCACAGATGTACAAAAATATTTTGCCAAGTTAAAAATGTTCTAGCTCCGCTTTGTCCTCTTCTTCATCAAAACGTCCACAAAAATTTGAGAGATGTTCGGCTTTGTATATTTGGGCTTTTCAGGTTGTGTGAATCCTTGCTCCCAGCAACGGCATTTGCCGCTTCTTCATCTCCAGTTCTGGCGCTTGAGCTCCCCCTTGACATGATGTTATGCCATCTCTGACGCAAACGTTCTCTCTCCATAGTTCTAGAGTTACGGTGTTGAACCTGTGAGAGGAATCCGGCTACTTCATCATAGCCCCGCTCCCTCGCCCACTGAAGGGCGGTTCGCCCGTCTTGGCTCTTTGCATCAACATTGGCACCATTGTCCACAAGAAGCTTGACCAATACGTGATGACCGAGGGCAGAAGGAATATATAGGCCAGTACTTCCTGCCTTTATGTTATGGCTGAGACGGGCTCCCCTTTCAATATGTGCTTTGCCACCAATTTGGATGGCTGAGTCTACAGGGGCTCCCATATTTATTAGCAGACGTGCTACTTTCTCATTTCCGCACCAAACTGCCAAATGCAAGGCCCTAAAAGAAATTCGCACGGTCGCCTCGCTCTTCACAGTAGCCTTCAGTTGGATAATTGCCAATGCGTAGGCGTTGGCAACGACACCCTTGTCGAGAAGGAGCTCTGCTACCGTTACATCATCAGCCATTGCAGTAAAGTGTAATACTGCTAGATGCGCTTCGATCTTCATGTCGATATCCGTGTCGTCCCTGACAAGTCGCTTTATTCCCTCAGAGCCGAACCAAATTGCAATATGATGCATAAACGCCCCAGTCCTGAGCGTTCTATTAATGATGACCTTAGCAGCGCCGTGTGCGTTGGCACCTCGACGAAGGAGCATACTTGTTGCCTGTCCTCGCTTCAAGATGGATGCGAGATGAAGGGGAGTCAGCTCAGAGGTAAAAGTATTCTCGAAGCTGATCTCACATTTCTCTTCGATATAAGCACCCATGGTTAGGAACAAATCTATCAGGTCTGTTTGCCCAAGTCCAACTGCAACGTGAAGCCCTGCCAGCTTCGCAATCATGTTGGTTTCCAATTCCGTTCCAGTATCTGCATCCACAGGGATCTTGAATTTCAGATCTGCTTTGACGCGCATCTTGAGGGTGCACTTCTCATTAATGCCATTTATAGTAGTCACTGCTAGCCTCCCAAATAGCTTTCCGCCTAGTGCAATTCCAACCATAAGAACAACAAGGCTGGCACGGTTGTCTTGGGTGCCATGGGCATGGTAATCGAATGATTCCTCCGTGCCGTGCTCAGAGAACAATGTGATCATCTCTTGATGTTTCAATGCACGGGATATATCCATTGGTGTGAGTTCAGATTCCAGCGAGAATTCCATGTAATAGACCAAGTTCGACCCAGTATCGCCGAGACTTATTTGGAGGTTCTCATAGATGTCAATATCCGATTCAAAAAGAAGCTCTGCGATTCCCAAACACCTCGCAATGAACGCAATGTGGAGCGGGGTGAGCTGTGTATGGATGGAACTGCCGTGAACTAGTACCTTTTTGTAGACATCATTTCCAGCATCTCCACAATTGCAGTGTTTCCAGTCAGGGAAGCCAGTTGAAGTTGTGGAAATTTTAGATACAGTTCAGGTTCATAATTGAACTGAAATTCTGTATGTATATCGTGGTTTTTGTGAAGAAGTAGCTTTACAATATCGTCATGCCGCCATAGAATTGCAAGGTGTTGCGTCGTAAACGTGGAGTGTAGTTCCAAGAAGTGAATACTCCCCATTGTATGTGTATTGAGCTCCTTTTCTAAAACTAACTCAACTGTTTCTTTGTTTCCTGATATATATGCGAGTTGCAGAGGGTAGCGAAGCCTAGCATGAAAGGTGCTTTCAAAATATTTCCTGGTGTTAGAAGACAGCCAAGCATTGGTTTGGTCATGCACTCAACTTCAATAGATTTTGAACACTACTAGTTATCTAAAGTCAGGAAGCCAATCTCTCAGTCTAAGTGGTAAAGGTAGTGCTGATAACCTGACTGGGTCCGCTGATAGCTTTAACTGGTAGGATTCATTCTGACAGCCGGAGATGTTACGTTGATACAATTGGATCGGACTGTCGAAAAAAAAATAAAAAGGAAAATTCAATATAGGTTAAAACCATGTTTTATTTATTTATTAGTTTGATAATAACTGCTTTCAACACAGTAGGATAATATGATGATGTGTGGATCAATCCGACTTAAGTAATCTAAAATATCCACCAGTGCACATTAAAAAAGATATAAAAGAAAGAATTGAAGTGAAGATATAATCAGTTGAACATTTACAGCCCACAGAATTTCTTATCGACACGGGTGACACTGGTGTCAATGCGGCCAAGTTGAACAGCCTGGTTGCTGGTAAGTGCATTCATGGCCTTCAAGCCGACATTGAGGCCAGTTGCAGTGTGATCAATGGCCAGAACATAGATGGTATTGGACTTGTAGGTGGCCTTGTAGCAGAGACCGCAGTTGGGGGAGTTCCATCCGGGAATAGATTCAGCACCTCCGATGTAGGGGAATCGCGGAATGTCGCTCTGCTTCTGCCAGCCGTACCTGGTAATCAGGCCGTTTACTCCGTCAGAGCAGGCGACAGCGGTGAGGGAGCGGTTGGGGTCATCATATCCAGTATCGTAGGAGACTATGCGTGGAGTCAATGACATGAAAGGTCGCTGTAGATGAATGGCAAGCGGCACTAACCAGAGACAGCCGAGGCAGCGCTGGCCAGAGCAAAGATGGAGAGGATATTGGGCAACTGCATATCTGCGGTATCTAGTTTTAGGAGACGTTGAGTTTCGTTGTAAGCGGATGTGATTATTGGACAGTGGCTAATAGGATGCCTGGGTCAGATGAGGGTGGACATGTTTGGTTTCGTTGTGACGCGATGGCCCTCTTATACAACGCGGTATTCGGGACGGGAGCTGTTAAGGGATCTCGGCTTTCTCTAAGGTTCAAATAAAGCATGCAATAATGTCGCTTCCCTACCATCACGAGCCCCCCAAGTGATGTGACATTCCACAAAAGCAGCTAGCACCCGCCCGAACAACATGAGATGCCGCTCTCCGGTCACGTCCCGATTTGTGAATAGCTGCTTGGCACCAAACACTCCAGCTACAGCCCATTGCCCATCCTCGGAGTATTGCTGCAGCTGTGGGTACCTTTGGGGGCTCGCCTGACCAGGCCAAAGACAGTTTCGTCAATTTACTGCGGGGTAGTTCGCTCGTATTCCCGTCAGCCCCCCCGGCATCATTCGGCTGTAAACTGCTCTGGGGCTTTTTAGACCAGCCAAGAGGCCATTCCTGGGGTCAGCAATGACGTAGGTGCTGAGTCGTGAGAGGCACAACCTTCTCTTGAACCTCGTATCCTCCCCGGCCTAGTATCTAAATGGCGCAGAGGACCCCGTGATCATTGATATTGAGGCGACATATCGATCGCCCAGCAGGCAGATTAAGCCTAATGTAGTCTATTAGCCTTTGCTCAAGCTATATGCTGATCTTGACGTAGTCTTGCATCGCAGAGGAATATCTAAATGGTGGTCTGAGGTGGCTGCGCTCAAAAGTGCATCTCGTATAGCTCACGAGGTTTGCATGCCGATGGAATGATATAGTTAAATGCTGATCATGGCCAGATCGAGCATGCGGACCGCGGGCCGATAGCCGAATCGGCACTCCTCGTAATATTACGTCAATGAAACAGTAGAGAGAGCCAGCCTGCTTCGTTCGGCTACGAAAAGATATAAACTACGATCAGACCACTACATAGCTAAGCGCAGGCACCGTTCAAGAAAATGGGTTTTGCTTTATCCTACGTCGTCGAACTGCGGTTCTTACAGCATCAAAATTAACGATGGTGCACATGTGTGTTCAGTGGTTGTATTCCAAGACAAGGGGAATTCTACCTGTCAAAAGGATACAGGGCACCATTGCACTATGCATTGGAGGGGCCGGGTGTTCACTTCGGTGTGCCGGAGTTAGTTGGCAATGTGTCACTATCCTTCATATTTCAATTCATCTATTTATTCATCTCGCTATTCTTGCAACCACCTGCACAGGGAAAATAAAATAGCGACCCAACAGTGCATATTACTACGTGTTAAACCTCACGTAGGCCAAATGAGAACATCTGATTAGACTCCACAGAATCTTTGTCTCTCAACTTGGTAGGTGCCTCGAAACCTGACACGGGTAGACGAAACTCCAATGGCTTTCCCAGCGACTGCCCCGATGCATCAGCGTAAGGGAATGGTAAGTATTTCGGCAATAGTCCCAGCTGATCCAATGCGGTCGCTTGGTCCCAAGTGATGTGCTCGTGATATAAACGGTCCCCGCGAATATTGACAACCGCCATAAAAGGGATTTCAAGCTTACGTCCGGTTGGCGGAATGCCAGGGAGACTGACGACGGTTAGAGAGCTACACACCTAGCTTAAACGAGATCGTAGACTTACAGCCAATCTAACGTAGTGTTGTGGGTGCATTTAAAAAGAAACTCGTCAATGACCCTGTCGATACCAACGGAGCGGCTGATCAACTCAGTTTCGGTATCAGTCGGATTTTTGAAGATGAAATGGTCCCGATAAAATGCCGTCAGTCGTTCTCGACCAATACCACCAGTAAGCTTAATATGTTAACCACAGGTCTCCAAAGCTGGCTTCATATTAGATGGTACTCACCGTTGGAATGTGATTCACATATGGCTCTTGTACCATGGTCGCCATGGTGCACTCTACAGAACGATTCTCAAATTCGTAGTAAACATGTTCATCCCAAATGGCCTCAAGGTCGAAGTATGGACCATTCATGAGCTTCTTAAAGAACGAGAGGTTTCGTGAATGTGACACAGACTCCAGTGGGTATTTAAAATGCTCTTGGAAAGGAGTTGCAAATAGAAAGCTGTGAGCTGTAGGGTAGTCGTAGGCGGTTAGTTTATCTGTACGCTCTAGTAGTTCTGATGCTTTCCCGGCCAGATGATGAACCTGAGGGACCGAAGAGGGCTCTAGAGTTGTTGTAAGATCACCCAAGTTGCCATAAATTGATCCAGCAACAATTTGGGGGAATGAGATCAAGCAAGAGGCAACACGGTTCCATAAGAGGGGACTGTAGGCTAGTTTCATTACTTTAGCAAATGAATGCTATATCGAAACTGCTTGCGGTTATGATCAAATACATACCGATTAATCCAACGCTAGTTTTAGGCTGAACTGTTTTGCAGGTCTCTAGTTCATCCAAAGCCCATCTGATAGCATCTGTTGGCCTAGCCAGCGCAGCCTCAGTTATCTCAACAACGGTGTAGCCCTCTTCGGCCCATTTCATGATCGGTGCCGGAACACCATTGTCGATGGCAAGCGTTTGAGGACCAGTAACACCGCTTTTGGAAACCAGGACTAGAATCCCAGGCCCATTACCTCGCCTGGAGAGGGGCTGTAGGATTGTGAGACCTGGCGCAAACTGCTTTAGGCGAGTTTCTGGTAGAAATGGGAGGGTATCATATTTGCTGTTCATTTTATGAGGGATGCAGAAGATAGGCTGTAGGTACTAATTTGGATTTTGTCTATCTGTTCCTTTCAATGGAAATGGGATATTGCGATTCTTAAAATATTATTGATAACCTAGGAAATACATGCGAGTTGTGAACGACGCTGCACTCGAGAGGACTCAATTCTACCCGCCTTCAATCCGTCCAATGCAACGTACCGCCAATTGGAGTTTCAGGTATTGGTAATCCTAGTCATGCGCACATATTCCGGTCCGTCCGGTCATAGCTTGTGATTTTGTTGTAGATCCGTCAGTTCCAAGGCATCCATGCTTTTCGGAACGGGTCGGAAACCGGAACGGAACGTAGGAGGGGCTTGCAAGGATTAGCGCAACTAGGCTAACGCCACGTTATCGAAGTGAGACCCACTTCAATTTCCAAATCGTCATGGCGAATGGGATGATATCCAGCAATCTTTATCCGATAGCTTCATTGTAAAATCCCTGTTGTCTGATATCGCTCTTGTTGATTCCCGATCTTCGAAGGTCAAAGGTTCTTCAGCCTCGCATATCTTAGACCATGGAAATGGGCTGAATGCGATATAGTTCATCCAAGCGAACGTTCTGAAAGGCGATGCACAATGCAATATATTTCTTACCACCGTTCGAAAAATGGTTCAGACTATGAACCATACGTGTTTGTAGAGTTTGTATATAATAGACTAATGGTTGGGGCGTTCGTTTATTAAATTCTCTCCGGTGGCTAGCAAATCAGTGAAAATGACTGATAAATAAGACAATGCCATTTTCCTCAGGCCGGACGAGTCTACACAATGCGGGAGAAGTTGAGTCAGGCGATTCAAAACTAAAGGTTTCCAATTTGCCTGCGCGGTGCTCAATGTCAAAGTGAGGGAAGGGTGCTCGGAAAGCAAATTTACAGATGCGATGCAGTTCCGAGGAGATTGACAATATGGGATTGGTGCAGGATAGCGTTGGTCAATACCGTTTAGCCACCCAAATAATCAAGTCGATGAGCCCCACCCCCGCAATGCTAGCAGCCAAAGACCGACCTTGGAGTGGATGGCCATGAGCTACAGGAACCTAGCGTAAACTTAAGGAAGTCAGTCCTGTAGGCAGATTTCGGACAATCATGGAATCCCGATATTTCATGACACTGTGCAGCCTTTCATTCGCAGTATTCGGATATTTGGAAAGGAGATTTGAAAAGATATCCAACTCAGTATTGGATCCACTAAGAGATAGGGGGATTTCTCACATTTGCATTCACTGGCCAGGGTATGCCGATGGCACAGTAGATAACAAGACACAGATATCACCTTGTGCTGATTGGCTCACCATCAAGCAGTCCGGGAGTCCGAGGTCATTTTAGCTTCTACAGCATCGCTACCCCGCAATCTGTGACGCGGATGCCCGCTCCGACTGCGAATGCCAACGGTTCCGATAGGCCAGATCAAGGGCTGTGATACACTTAAGAGACCAGGGGACCATACTAGGTTCATCTGGGCAACCAATTGCCAGACTACGGTACAGACGGCTGCTTGAAATATGTGCCAGTACCCTGATTAGATGGCGCATCCCACGTCGGGGGTAACGTGACTGCGACGCGGCCCTTGCATATAATATCGCAGATGAAGCAATCGATCGTACATCTCTCATTTTGCTGGTTCTCGCCTTGACAGTGTCCCATTTGGAGCCCCTATTTTATTGATCTAATCATCCTAAATTCTTTTCAATTATAGCTGTCCGGCCTTCAAACACTACCAATCTGAGAACTTAGAGACATGGCAGAGAAGCGGCCCGGGCCCCAGGCTCCGAACGATTCTTGTAAAAGACGCGCTCCGTATGCGGCGAGAGCCTGTGATGCCTGTCGAAGACGCAAAGGCCGCTGTGATGGCCGGAAACCCTGCGAATATTGCTTAATTCGCTCCATCGATTGCTGCTATTCATTAAACACCGACGATCGTCGTTCCAACACAAGCACTTCGAACACTTCGAGAAATCTTCCTCAGAAAAGCCATAAGGACTTACAATGGGGCCATGAGTATGTTGAACCATCCACGCTTCCCTTCTCGCATCGATTCTGATCATGGCTTCGCAATAGCGAAATTAGTTCGCTTGGCGGCTTAGTAGCGTCCATGCAAGGACAGTTGGAAACCCTTGTGGCCCATGTCAAAATGTCGAGTGAGGGAAAGAGTCTTGATGCAGCGCGTGTTATTGTGGCCCCGACCCAACCACAATCCAACACCGACCGAGTTGGATCGGTTGCCAAAACGCCAGTAAAATTCTCACAGGCAAATTCTTCCTCTAAACGTCCAGCGCACTGGTTTCATGGCCCTACAAGCCCAGATTACAGTCTGATTGCTGCCCAAATTCGTATTGAACAGGGTAACTTTATTTCTGGTGGAGATTCCAGTCGGCGAAGACTACCTTGCCTAGACGACTACCACTCGGACGATGATGAAGAGGACGAGCGGTCTCCGTATACAGGAGACGAGGATTTTACCATGCGCCATCTGCCAAGACATCAAGATTCACCACCACTGTTCCGGTTTCTCGGGTATTTAAGCAAAGGGGAGGCAATCCGACTCTTGCGGGTTTATAATGAAATGGTTGGCGCATTGCACCCCATTCAAGACATTGATAAGCTGCTGGAACAAACCGAATTCTTGTATGCCTCCATCGATGGACAAACTCCCCGAGGTGAAAGACGAGTTCTGGTAGATGAAGATGAACTCATCATCTTGAATTTGGCCTTGCTGATTGCAATCACGGCCGAGCCTGTTCTTGAAACCGATGTGAATGGCATTGCTGCAGACATGTACCATTATTGTCGAGGTATTATCGATTCAAGACTGATGGGCCCCGTTTCTAGCATAAGCCAAGTTGTAATCTCGCTGCTGATGGTTAGTACTTGATTAATCCTGCCAGCTAGTCCGCCCTCAGCTAATACCCCATTCACACAGGGATTTTATCACTTCTTCAAATTCAGACTTCAACAGGCGTGGCGGATGTGCGGACTTGCCGGTCGCATGGCGATGGAGCTCGGAATTCATAACAAAGATGTTCTTCAGCCTTATCCGGAGAATGACAAATATCGTCAAGAGGTTGCCACAATATCCTGCAGCATTTTGGTGTTGGACCGCCAATGGAGCGCTGCTGCGGGTTTACCACCCAACTTTCAAGAGTCGGACTTTGACATGGCCCAGATATCTTTGGTATGGAAATTATGCCTTGAATTACATTTCATTCACATGCTAATACTTTTATATGCAGGCCTCAACGCCGTACCTGAAAGCAATGATGGCTTTCACTCTAATGTGCCACAAATTCAATGAGCCAATCTCCCGTGTAGCTCGCGGCGGAAATTGCCAAGATGAGGACAAATTGGAGGTTACCAATTTCCGAGTTGAACAGTGGAGGAAACGGGCTCTAGAGAAACACAACTTTACCCACCCGGAAAAATGGGATGCAGCATCGGCAGCCAAATCACCCGCGTGGACCATCATACTATATCTGCGCGCCAATGCTGTCAGGGGAATACTTTTGCGGCCATTTTTCTTATCCAGCTTCAATTCACTGGCCAAAAAGAAAATCCAACGAGGCCTAGAGATTGTTTCCGATTCGATGAAGATTCTTTCAATTGTAGACAGTGAGACTGACATCTTCCGGAAGCAACATCCCCATCTTCATCATTTCTTAGCCTCAGCTTGTGCGCTCCTTTTTCTCATTGTTTCATACACCGAGCAGCACCGAAGCAATATTTCCCCAGACTTCCTGACAAACTATCCGGATTCCGTAAGACAGAGCTTCAAGCGAGCTTGGGCACTCTCTGCTGCTTACAGCAAGCATTCCAAGGCATCGCAAAGACTCTGCAAACGATTATTATCAATCAGGGAGCCCCTGATACGCTGGGGTTTGATATCCAGAGAGGAAGATTTCGGAGAAAGCACATCACATTCAGCTATTGCTCAAAGAAATAGCATCCCAAGTGATACAGTCAAAAAGACGGATGTGCCATCCAAAGGCTCATTTTGGCAACCCCCTGCGAACCTACCAGAGACTTCCGGAGATGACTTGTTGTTTTTGGATCTTGCGTACAACAGCTCTACTGAATTCTCTGATCCTCTGTCGGGCTTTTCTTTCCCCAGCCTGAATAATGATTCACGCATGGAATGCTTTGATCCATTAATGTTTGAATATTCACTGAATTCATCAGCGACGTTTTTCTCTGACGGGGGCTGCTGATGTCGTTGCGCAGATAAAGGTTCAGTTTGGTCTATAGAGCCCGAAAATTGAGTATTGTAGACTTTTTATATTAATTTAAGTTCGCTTGGTAAAATGATTGGGAATACAGGGCATTATAACCCGAATCAATGATACTTCAGCCCTGTTGCCTCGATTACTAAATCTAATTCCGGCTCCATATTCCTGAGTATTCCGAAGTCGGCACGAGCCCCGGTATCATATTCCGGTGAAAATTAGCCCCTCACTCATATCATTGCCCAATCTCTAATTCGTAACTTCAAATTTAATGTCTTTTAGAGTATTGATCAAGCACCTACATTCACTTCAACAAAGCGGTTGTCAGCCATTGATTTGAAATGACACGACAACTCTATGATAAAACACAATTGGGGTCCTATTTTGATCGCATAGGTCTCCCCTCTGCAAGCCGATTAACCACGGTGACTGGTCTTCATCCACAAGGCCAGCTCCAATATTTAAGCATACTACAAAAGTATCAATTGACAAAGATTCCCTTTGAGAATCTTACTCTACACTACTCCTGGCATCGCACTATCGACTTGAACTCTGACCACCTCTTCCAAAAGATGGTTTGTAACAAAGGAAGAGGAGGCTATTGTATGGAAAATAACACTCTGTTTCTCACAGTCTTGCTATCCCTGGGATACAAAGCCTACATGGTCGGGGCTCGAGTCTTTGACGTAGATTCGTCAAAGTATGGAGGGTTCACCCATTGCCTCACCATAGTTTTAGTAGGCGATGAACGCTATGCTATCGATGTCTGCTTTGGCTCACGTGTTCCTGTTCTCCCTCTTAAATTGAGTGATGGAGAAGTGCAGCCTCATTCTGAGCCAGGGCAGATGAGGGTGCGTCACGATCACATCTCACAAGGGCTTTGTGCAACTCAGAAGCTCTGGATCTACGAGCATCGAAGCAATGAAGCTGCAAGGTGGGTACCGCAATACTGCTTCCCAGATCTCGAATTTCTACCCGAGGATATCAACGTTATGAATTGGAGCCCAGCAAAAAGTGCTGCCAGTTTCTTCACCCAAAAGGTTGTTTGCGTCAAATTCACAACCGACCGAGAAGTCTACCCACCTATACATGCTCAAAGTTTGTCTCATCATATCGAAGGTGCGGCTGCTCAGAATACCAACGGCGCAATTGATGGAGCACTTATCGTAGATGGAGATTCATTCAAATGGAGGAGGAAAGGAGTAGTTCAGTGGGAACATAAGTTTTCAAACGAGGTGGAAAGATTGAGTGTACTGGAAAGATACTTCGACATCTCACTAGATGAAGATGAGAAGCGAGCGATCAAGGGGTGTGTAGGAGAGGTTGGCGCCAAATAACAATTCTTGCAATCAAATACATAAAAACGGGAAATATCTCCAAGAACGGCAAAAATGCGACATACAATAGCAACGGGACTATGTACTGATCTTCATCTACCGTTGTCAGTCTGTAGGAACTAGAGTATAAAGTTGATTGTTTTCTTGGCCAACCCAAAGTTCGAAACCAAATGACCTTATGTGCCTTCCTCCCGAAGATATTTACTTGAGTACATGTATCGTTCTAACGATAAATAAATAAATGAATGATGAAAGGTTCCTTCTCTCTCGTTCTGATACATTTTATGAGCACTGTATCAGAATATTAAATGCTGAAAGTGGCGTTAGCTCGCAAATCACGCGAGCTTGAACCGACGGAAACGGTGTATTCTCCACTAGCAATCGCCCAGCGCGAAGCAGAGTCATGCCAATAACTCAGATCACGACGCCGTAAGGAGAATGTGATATCCTTGGACTGGCCAGCTGGGATAGATAGCTTCTCGAATCCACGTAAAACTCGCACGGGTTGATCAGCTGCTTCTGGGAAGCTCAAATACAGCTGAGCTACCTCGCTACCACTCAGACTACCAGTATTGGTCAATGTAGTCGAGACAGTCATGACCTGGTCAAAAAGGTCAGAGTGGCCGCCCAACCCCAAAGCTCCAGTAGGATAGGCATGAGACAGAGCTTTCTTATCTGTTACGGTGACGTGGAGATGTCCGTAAGCAAATGTGGTATAGGATAAGCCATGGCCAAACGGGTATCTAGGCTCAATCTCTTGAGCGTCAAACCAGCGATAGTCAAGGTAAACGCCCTCAGTAAAGGGGCACTGATCGCTGGAGCACACAGAGGCAGGGTAATCAGAGGCGTTCTTTGCGATAGTGTGAATTAGCTTGCCGCTTGGATTGACTTCACCGTATAGAACATCAGCGATCGCATTGCCGGATTCTTGGCCCAGCAGACCAGCATAGATGACAGCAGTGATGTTTTCGTTCTCAACCCAGGCATCCAAAACCCGAGGGCCTGAAGTATTAACAACGGCAATCGTATTGTTGCAGTTGCTGGCAACCTCTAGAACCATATCGTCTTGCTCGTCATTTGAAAGTTCACTTCGGTCCGCTCCTTCTCCAGACCAGGAGTTGAGGAACACCAGGCAGACCTCGGCCTCGGAGGCGTAGTTGGCGTACGAAGGTGTGACGCCTGTTCCGCCACCGACGACTAAGGAGCTAGTGAGGGTCGTCGAGGTGGAGTAGGCTGTGTTTACTATTAGCATGGTCCAGTATTCCTGGAATTTCTGGCTTACTGTTATTCATGATCCAGAATATCATAGATCCGTCCTGAATGGCGTGCTGCAGTAGTGCATCATAGGGGGTCACCAGGTACGACAGAGAAACTGCACCAGAACCACCACCGCTAGCAAGATGGCCTTGGTAGATGTCAGAGTCTGTACCTTGTACACCAAAAGCGAAGTTGGGACCTGAGGAGATTAGCAAATGCATTTGACGCAACATTAAGACCACTTACCGGCATTCGCAGGGCCTGCGTGGGACCCAAAGAGGGCGAGAGACTTGGGTTTGTTGAGTGGAAGACCACCACCATTCTTGTTGTTGTTCTTCAGTAGACTGATGGATTCACCTCCAACCTGTCGAATAATCTTGGCATGGTCCGCACGAACGTTACGCCAGTCGGTGGTACCGCCTTCTGTTGGGAGGTCTGCGGTGTCAAGGCCGACATAGTAGTAGCCAAGCACCACACGGGTAGCCATATCATCAAGTCGATCCATAGTAATGCTGCCGTTCTTGAGTCCGGTTGTGATAGCCTCCTCGGTCCAATAGCCATACGAAGAGTAGTCAAGGCCAGCATTTGCAGAGTTATATGCAGTTGATTGAGCATTCGCGTCAGGGCATACAAAACCGGGAAATCCAAGCTCTTCCTTGAGCCTGCCCATAAGCAAATCTTGGTTCTCGCATGATTTTGTGCCGTTGACGTAGTTCATAGCACACATGACCGCGACAGTACCGGCCTTGATGGCATCTGCCCACGGCCACATATACAGTTCCTGAATCGTCTTCTCGTTGGCATTTGAAGAGTAAATAGTGCTGGACACATATGACGAGAGAACGGACTCGATCCCTGAGATGGTGCTTGCCGAGGTGTCATTGCCAAGAATATCGTACAAGTCTGCGGTTGTAAGACTAGTGGATGATGTAAGGGCGCTCTCCAGGCTCTCAAGCTGAGCAGATGTGAGGTTGTACTTTTCAGCGTATTCGTTAATTTGGCTGGTGGTCAAACTGGTGCTCCCAGCTGTTCGGTTGGTCTCTTGCTCGTAGAGCAGAAAATGTCGCACAACCTATTTAATGGTTGGTCAATCAAAGAATCGGATAATTTTGTCACATCACCGCCATGCTATCCTCCCCTCTCTAGTTGTCGATTCCAACTGGCTAAAGAAATGAAGAATGGTCTGGCTTATGCTTACTCACCGAAACAACGCCGGCCTCTTGCTGGCCCTTGACAGCCTCAGCCACCGCAATTCCAGAAAGATATGGGTCTGGTGAGAATGCCTCATTCTGCCTGCCGCCTGGACATGCGTCAGCACAAATGAAGTTTTTGTGAGTGGGGGAGAATTGCACAAACCTTGTGGCACGCGACCTAAAGGTCCCAGAACTGCGCTGTTTGCTGCGCTGAACCCAGAACCGAAGTATTCTTTCCCGACAGCTTTAAACTGGGCGGCAATTAAATCGCGATCCCAAGTTTGCACGACGGCATTGCCCAACGGAAAACCCGAAACATAAAAGTACTCGTTGATACCCGATACTCCATCAGCCTGCGTGTACGCTGACCAGGAAGCATCACTGGAATTGAAGCTGGATGCTGAGATAATGGCAATTTTTTCGGTAGTGTTGAGAGGGCTTACAAAAGCCTTGGCCTTCTCATATGCGCCCTCGACAATGCCAAGGTCCACTGCATCAAACAGTCAGACTTTTCAGAAGATATTGGCGCGAGAACAGATGGCATTTACCTTTGTGGCTGGACAGCAAACCGTTTAGGATGCTGGAGTTTGTACTTGCTGCTGATCCACCGCTAGCAAACAGCGTCGGAGCGACCGACAGAGCGATCACGGCTGGCTTCATAGTCGATAAATTTTTTCAACAACTGCCAAATTCAATTAAAGACTTTGTGAATTTTCACTCTAACACAGCATGGAAGTGAATTTATAAAGATAGTGATGGAGGCCCCTTGAGGTATTCCCGGCCGGTGCGGGTCCAGTGTACGGAAATTGAGCTTCGTTGATCGGAGATTCCAGGCTTTGCGTATCCACTATCCACACACGCATATGCCATCTACTCCATACCACGATTCTACATAGCCCAAGCTTTCTACTAATTTTGACGTGTTGCACTACGTGTACAAGCAGTCTACGCAGCGAAGAGACCAAGAGTTCGGCCCGATAGAGGACTTTAGGATACTGTCAGGTCTCCACCCTGCTCCAGATGTTCCTCCGAAATCGAGATCTTCTATTCGAGGCAAGTTTTCAGAACAACGTTCTTATCCACAACATAATAAAGTAAAACAGAAAATACAAGTAAAGTAAGAATGCGGCGTGGTTTTTTGCCAGTAGTTCAGCCGCGCGACTCGACGGCAGCCACGAATGGCCTGTACATGGAATGCATGAACCAGCCCTTTAATTGGGTGAGTGCATATTGAGCCGTGAAGATGAACTCGTAATACCGCCATTTCACTCTGTTGGATCCAAGCTGCCAATCCACTTTGAGGCGCAGCGGAGGGGCAAACTGCGAAATTCGGACTTTAGGTGGATTGTGCCGTGTTCTTGCTTTATGGCGCAACATTGATCCGTTGCTTAGGAATTTCACACTTAAATATGGCCAGCCATGTCGAATTGTGTGGTAATGAGCCGCAAAGCTATTGTTTCCAGGCCGCGATCAATATCGGCTATAGGCATGACTTGTCGTGATTTCTCATGACAGCTGCCCCACTTTGGCTTTCGGCTTGTAGCGAGACTACAATAGAGGAAAAATTCTAGTATTGATTCGAGATTGTGTATGAGACATCTGAACATTAGTGACGGGTTGTGTGCATTATCCCTTTGAGTATGTTCAGGCTGTGCCTGGGTGTGGCAAAGTGAAGTGAAGATAAGACACATTCCTTCTGGGCGGGTTCCCGTTGTAGACAGAACTACTCCCGCGGCAGTTAGTCCACTGAACTCCTAAATTCATATTTTTAAATCAGGCATCTGCAAAATCGGGCTTAATATTTCGTCAACCCATTTTAAATGACAAGAACTCATAGCTGCTGGCTTTTCCTACATGCAGTGGAGAATGTTGCAAATGCCTGAAATAGTGCGTTGAAGATCTGGGGTAATCTGGGGTAGCTGAAATGGTTCCGTCGAATAAGTTCGGTAACCGTTATTCCCGTTAGATCATGAGTCGCTAAGACAGACCCTTATTATTCGCCTAATCTCAACCATTGTTGCGGCTTCGGGTCCAGCAAATTCAACCCTTTTGGTTACAAAGCGAAGCGAGCACGGGAACCTACCTTTAATAGGAGGGTCACCAAATGAATTGTCTGTACATATGATTCTCGACCATCGTCAGCATTTCGCCGCTGACTCTCCAGTAGGCAATTATATATGTATTCCGTCGGGGGCTCGAATATTGCACCGATAAGAATTCGGGCGGTTCAGCAACAAGATACATGATTCATTTTTAGTTCAAATCACTGATATTTTGACAACGTGCAAGACTCGGCTGGAAGTAACCTCTGTCCGACAAATCCCCCCAAGATCGAGTTTTATCTAATTGGACAAGTGTCTATTAGCAATGAATATCACCGATGCAGATGCATTGAACTAGATTTAAACGGATAGGATGTACACCCACACCTTTCAGGTCAGTTATTTGACAATGAGAGGGGGCATATATAGAGTATTAGAAACAGTAATTATCCTTCCAAAATATTGGGATTCAAGAAACTCGCCAGCGCACGTCTCAATGGGGGGGTAACCTCCTCTTGATTTAGAAGCACAACAAGGTGCTGATCATCCAATACATCGTATGTTTACCAATAATGGCCCAAACATGTCTGTACCAATGCAGCCCAGCATTATGGGCAGGGTGATATTTGTACTTGGAATCTGCCGTATACATTAAAAATGACAAAATCTTGATATGAAATTTGTCAACTTTTGATTGGGTCTATTATTGTAGTTGAGTATTGGAGATGCGCTCATCTAGCGAAGATTGGCACATTCCAATGCAAAGGCTGGGGGTTCGATGGCTCAAATGGGTTCCGAATGTTTCGTCATCTGCCAAGATGCACCTATAATAGGCCTGTTAGCTGTTTATACGGATGCTACTCTCATAAAAGAAGCTTTAGATTGTATTGAAATGGGGAAACCCAAAATACCTCTATGATTCATCAAGACTACGTCTGAAATCTATCAGTGTGACGGCTGGGATAGATTTGTGGACAGGAGGACTTATTCCGCCACCAACATCAATATCATTAGAATCATAGGATATATGATGATAGTGGCTTCTTTTTACAGACAGCACCCCTCCAAGCTCTACCTAATGCTGCGTTTAACAGCTTTTTAGTCAGAGTTCGAACCCTGTGCAAAGCCACGAACGCCGCTTATCTTGTGCCGGAAAAAAGTGGAAGTAAACTTTCTCAGTAGACTTGATTCAATTGCCTTTGGAATGTTACTTGCCTAATGTGCTGGGCGGTTGTGGCGAATCTAGCTGCCGTACAAACGCTGAGCAGGTGGCGGCCAGTCGTTGGTACTCAGAGACATACCTGCATCATGAGCCTCCATGTTATTGAATATTAACAAATGAATGCATCCATTTCCATTGGGGTGATTTCCCATTGAAATGCGACAAGCCAAATCACATTTTCCCAATTCATCGCGTCGCTTTGGATGGGCAAAAAGTTCGTTTAGTGCTCAGCTGAGATGGGTTTGGACAAGTGGCTGAACTTGGCGCAAAGTCTAGACCGGGTCTTTTGTGCTAATCAGATCATATCTAGAATAGCCCAGCAGGTTTTAGCAGTTTTTCCCGTCAAATCTAGATCCCAAAGCCGGTATCACATTGCATTGGAAGCTAATGGGCTTTTGGAGATCAATAAGAAATAATAGAATTTATATATCAGAATAATTAGAGCTATTGAATGAGGGATTCTCTTCAAAAATCACCGGGATGTGTTTCTTGTTTGCTGCTACTTCCCTCAATTTGAAAGCAGGCAGCGGATGTGCGAGCCGAGTGGCTTGCCGGAAGCGTAAACCTTGCTCTGGGCGTTTTGCTGGTTCTGGATATACTAGCAAATACTAAAACCACGAGTATCCGTCGAAAAAGCAAAGGCACAGTTCAACAGCTCTCTTATTAACCCAGTCAATCTCCCAGGTGTGAAGGTATCCTTCCTATGACCTTATTTGCCCTCACATTTTTGTCGCTCACGATTCTTCTATCCGTTTGGTTGCGATACCCTACCATCGTGTCTTGCCCCGACACTGCGTAATTCTTGTCCACGCATCCCAACATAATCTGGTGGCGTCTGTCCAATTAGTCATGGGAGACATTAGTCGTGTAGGGGAAATGGTAAGTGCAAATCTTTGGATTAAAATTTCTATCTCAATAACAACGGATTAACCCAGACCATTTTGTGGTTGTTTGTATCGCTATGTCTCTTTCTGGTCGTCGCCCGATTCGCCGTGCGTACCTGGAAGCGTCTGTGGAGATTTTGGCTATCTGAGGTTTGGCTGGCCCTCTCTGTTGCATGCTTTACTGTTGTTGTGAGCGGTGAACACTATACGTGGATACATAATCTACAAGATTGGGGGGACAAAAGTAATGTCGGCTATAACAAAGTATGAACCCCCCATCCAACTACAGATCCTCGCTAATTAGTTGGATGAACAGTGGAAATATTTTCTTACTTTCATTATTGACGTGGGATATTATTTTCCAAGATTTAGCCTTCTTGCATTCTATTACGAACTCTTTCCCATCTCTGAAGAACGACTAAGAAAGGTCCTGTATTGTGTAGTGGCCTACACGACTTGTGCATTCCTCATGGATGTGTTTCTCTTAACATTTTGGTGCGGATTACCTGTATCCAAAAATTGGTAACTAGACCTCCCTCCCCACCCTACAGGGCGTTCCGAATGGCTGACATCTGGCGACTGGGCTTGAAGGTCGAAAAACCCGGATGATTGCTCCTTGTACCTGGTTTCGGAGATTTTTAATATCAGTTGGCCTATTGGATTAAGTGCAGAATTACTCAGTAAGCGCACTGCCAGTCTTGACCCCCGACACTGCTAATACCAGCTTCCCATTTCAGTCTTCGCCCTGCCATTTGGAATGCTGCGACGATTAAAAGCAACCCCAAAAAGAGAACAAATTGCTTTAGCTGCTCTCTTTAGTGTTGGACTTATAACTATCGCCATGACCACCCTACGATTTGTCTATACTCAGAAGTCCATCTTTCTACACTATACAAGTAAGCTTTTCCAATATCGTGCCCTACCCGGAAATCGCTAACAGAAATTCCAGCCGTAGTTAGTGCGGCAGAGATCGTTAGCCAAATTCTCGTGTGTGCATTACCAGCTTTGCGGCCTCTACTTCCCGTTATCAGCGTTGGCTGGGCCAAACTCGCCAGTGTCGTCACAGGGACAACCCATACGCAAGGTGATGGGGATGACAGAACCTTGCAAGGTTCCTTTGGTGCAAGAGGGATGGGTGGGAAGGATTCGACCCAGATGTATCAAGGCAATCTGGCAGAACTTGGCGAATGGAACCAAGGTGAAGGAACAGTCGCGGATGCATCCGAGTCACAGGCGACGGAGGACCGAAAAAGCTAGCTTCAGAGGAGCTCGATGAACTGTGGGTGCGGAGAGGTGACTTGGCCATGTAATGTACTACATAATATGTCATCCAATTAATTTACTAGTAATAAATCTATTTCCTTCTATGAAGGTTAATTTTTCTCCCAAAAAAAAACCCGAAAATAATTAGGCCACAGACCGAAAAACATGGGTTATCGAGAAAGAAGAAGAAAAACGAACGAAATATCTGCTAAGGCTTTACCGGCTTCTCGGCATGGACGCGCCGTTCCAGGGCACGGCTAGAACTGGAACCATATGGGTCAGCACCAATTGCGAAACGGCAGCCAAATTTGACCCAGCGAGGGAGGGGTTGTATTTGTGATAATTCAGCCTTTATGCACAAATCAACAGCAAATGCTTGTGCTTGTGCACTTGGTCGAGAATTGGTCGGGACTACTTGTCCCAGCTTTAATTGTGCTAACTTTTACCGAGATAAGAGCTGCGTCTGTAATATCCCGTCCCAGACTTACAATGTCGATACAAAGACTTGTGCTTGTCCGACTGGTCCAGGATCAGCAGTCACTATCTGTGCTAGTACTAACTATGGCAAAGCAGCAAAGTTTGTCGCGGGCAAAGGATGTCTGCAATATTGCAAGAAGATGTATAAGACCGGGAAGAAGACGTGTGTGCTTGTGTGGCTGGGCAAGGATCCACGGGAACCACTTATGCACCTACCCTACGGTCACGCCACCGAATTCCTTCTATTCACATCCCGACACGCTCTAGAAATGAGCGACTATGATATTTAACAGAAATTCATATTTCAATTTTTAAGAACTTTTTGTCTATTTTTTTTCTCTTTTATATTTACAAAGGTGATCCCAACGGATTTTATCAACGCTCACAACACTCTCATTTTGTAAAGAAGCTCTCCAGCCCATCAAAAAAGCCACCAACATTAACAGTCTCGCTCATTCATCATCAATCAACCAATTTCACCCTGCCAGTCTGCTTAAGTAAGAAAGAAAATAAAATAAAATGTTTTCCGATTTGTGAAGGTTCAAAAGGACTTCGCTCCATCTCGCCACGTCTAGGTCGCAATGGTGTCCACGCTAGTAGGCAATGTCGCCTAATCCCTGTTGGATGTGGGTCAATACCATGGGTAACGTGACCCTGATTTGTCGGGTAAGGGACGGGCGTAAGGCCGGAATGCAAATTAGGAACCAGGGTAGGGTCCGGTTCCTGGTCTTTAGTTGAGTCTGATGCCACGATTCCGGGCGTTCCGCCATGGGTGCATCCTGATTGCCGATGGAGGTTGATCACGGATGATAGCGATTAATTCAAACCTTTGGTTGCTCAGTAGATATGGCAACCTATATCGTAGAATAGCCCTTAAAACCTCTGGGTCTTCTTGTGACCAAGTGTGGCTCTCGCATACATAAGAAAATTTATCATACACTCCTAAAATTCCACATTGAACATTGAAGAACCTAGTGAAACAATATGCAGGATACATATGATATTGTCGTAGTGGGGGCAGGTACGTTTCCACTTTAGTTTTGCAACCGAAATGAGTAGAATTTTACTGACATTGAAATTGTGTTTAGGATGGTTTGGGTTGGCAGCTGCAAGAACATACATCGAATTGCACCCAAATGAAAGGGCACTTGTTATTGAAGCAGACAGGACCTGCGGTGGTACCTGGTCTGCTGATCGCCTTTATCCTGGATTGAAGTCGAACAATATGTGCGGCTCATACGAGTATCCAGACTTCCCAATGGATGAGAGCTATGGTGTCAAATACGGCGATCATATTCCAGCGGCAACCCTCCATCGTTATCTTACTGATTTTGCCCAAAAGTTTGGAGTTTATGACAAGATCCGTTTCAACACCAAGGTTGATGTCATTGAGCCGACGGAGAGTGGAGGCTGGTCATTGGCTCTGTCCTCGGAATCGGGCAACGAAACAATAGAGACGAAGAAGCTCATTCTCGCCACTGGTCTGACGTCGCAGCCAAACCTGCCAACGTACTCAGGACAGGAAAATTTCAAGCCGCCTTTTTTCCACGCAAAAGACTTTTGCGCGCAGGGCGACATTGTTAAGACAGCCAAGAAAGCCACGGTAGTTGGAGCAGGCAAGTCTGCATTTGACTGTGCCTATGCATTCGCCATAGAAGGTGCCTCGGTGGATTTGATTGTGCGCCCCACGGGACAGGGCCCAGTATGGATTTGCCCGCCCTACGTGACACCCTTCAAGAGAATGATGGAAGAGCTTCTCAACACCAGATGCCTGACCTGGTTCAGCCCATGTCCCTGGGGAGGGGAAGATGGTTTCTCAGTCGCTCGGAGATTCCTTCACGAAACAGCTATTGGCAGGTTGCTTGTGGAGAATTATTGGAATAAGCTAAGCTCCGATGTGGTCGAGGCCCATGGCTACAATGAGGACGCCAACGTATTCAAGCTGAAGCCATGGAATTCTGCCCTTTGGACTGGAAGTGGTGTCGGAATTCACAATTATGAGACGAACTTTTTTGATCTGGTCCGGGAGGGGAAGATCAACGTTCACATCGCGGACATCTCGCAGCTGGACGGCGATTCAATTACGCTCAGTAACGGCGAGAGCCTTACTACTGATGTCCTGATATGTGCGACAGGCTGGAAGAAAGAATCAAGCATAAAATTCTCAACAAAAACCAGCTTGGGTCTTTCGCAGGCACCTGAAGAGATCCAAAGGCGCAGCAAGCAGGCAGACAAGGACATTCTCACCATGTTCCCCAGCCTCAAGGAACAGCCGGTCCTGAGATTTGATCGCAAGGATGAGGAGCCTCTAAGGAACTACAGATTTATTGTGCCTGCGTCGATGTTCTTTAACCGAAATATCGCATTTGCCGGAATGGTTTCCACCGTCAGCACTGCAATGTTTGCCAATGCCCAGGCTCTATGGATCTCGGCATTCTTTGACGGAAAGTTGAAAAGGATGCCAAAGAATCAAGAAGAAGTGACAGATGAAGTATTACTTCACACTGGATTTGGAAAATGGCGGTATCCCTGCGGATATGGTGCCAGCCTTCCGGATTTTGCATTCGACGCGCTACCTTATGTGGACCTTTTGATCAATGACCTTGGCCTCAAATCTCATCGGAAGGCAACGCAAATGGCAGAGTTGACCGAACCATATAAGCCCAAGGACTTTAAAGGGCTTATTGATGAGTGGGTTGAATCGCAATCTCGGACCAATGGGACGAATGGATTCTGAAAGAAAGTTGGCAACAGAGACTAAATTACTTCATCTGGCACATCGCGAGTGATTGACTATTTTCTTGTTTACAATCGTTAGTGAAAGTGGATGTAAATTGCGATACTCTCAAGATGAATTATGGTATCCTTCCAAATGGGTTGCTCTTGACTCCCAAATCGTCGTTCGTTTTGATCTCTCTCCGTGAAATCAACAGTCTCTTAGTAGTAAAAAGTTAATGCCGTAGAAGTACATACGTTGGAACTGGCAGACATCACGGATGCGGATCAATTCAGAGAGTGAGATACTTTTCCTTTCTTAAAAACAAATATATTATGGTTCCTCCAAGCGGCCAAATTTCAAAAACCAGTTTGTTTAACGTGTAGAAATAATCTTCGCATGTGCTTAATCTTCACCTAGATTTTGAAAGGGAGGCTTAGTGTAGAAATCAGTTAATTGATGAATTCAAGATACTAAAAGCGTTTTTTCTTGTTTATATGACTTGTGATGTAACTGTTAGTATGGTGTCCTTAAATAGACCTTCTTTGGATGAGCTAAAATCCAATTATTTTTAAGTAGAAGCGATGTCATGAAAACTCTTCATCACGCGCCCAAGCAATTTACACCGAATGGAATCTTCAAGAAATAATCTAGGCTTGTTATTATGAGTCATGTTTCTGATAGCGCTCGGATAATGGCTGGCAACCCAATTGAGGGTCGCGACGTTCCGCCATTCCGCCATTCCGGATCGCAACCCGTCGGATGTTCCGCTCAACTCTTGGCCCCGGAAACATCGAGTCTCGATTCCCAGTAGCGTCTATTGTCACAGGAGTGCGGAGTATGTTGAGAATCTTCAGCCACTTTGTCGGTCTGAACACAATTGTATCCTGCATGTTATAAGCGAGAGGTGGGCAAGTGTCAATTTGTTGGAAATATTGCGCTGAAAGACACAGACTGAAGACGTTACAATGTTTGTACTCCTCTTTATAGCTGTGTGCAAAATTAAACTAATGCCTTGATTTCAGGGAACTAAAGTATTCTGCATCAAGCGCCTTCTTTGAAGCGCTCGCTGAGGTACACAGCCCCCTCCCCTGCATAATCGCGATGATATGCAGATGAATGCTACGATACTAAACGAAATTTCAGGCGGGGGTGAGCTATGTATTCGTCAACCTGGGCTCCGACCACCCGGCGATCATGGAAGCACTTGCAAAGGGTACAACACCCAATGGAACCAAATTCCCCAAGGTCATCACTTGTCCTCATGAGGTAAGATTGCAATCTACATCGTCCGTAGTGCTTTCTACAGTCCTAACATTTTTCTCTCAAGATGGTGGCCATGTCGATGGCCGACGGCTTTGCTCGTGTGACCGGGAAGCCTCAATGCGTACTGGTCCACGTTGATGTTGGCACCCAGATGCTTGGATGCGCCATGCACAACGCCTCGGTCGCGCGTTGTCCCGTTCTTGTCTTTGCAGGACTCTCGCCGTTCACCCTGGAAGGAGAAATGCGCGGATCCCGCACCGAGTACATCCATTGGCTACAAGATGTGCCCGACCAAAAGCAAATTGTTGCACAGTATTGCCGGTACACGGGAGAATTCAAAACCGGCAAAAATGTCAAGCAGCTCGTAAATAGGGCTCTACAGTTCTCCAGGAGTGATCCCCAGGGGCCGACATACCTGGTTGGTGCTCGAGAGGTTATGGAAGAGGAAATCGCGCCTTATCAACTTGACCAAACACTGTGGGAACCCGTCGCTCCAGTCGCGTTGCCCCAAGATGGGGTTGAAACTATTATTTCCCTTCTTGCCGCAGCCGAAAAACCACTAATTATAACTGGGTATACCGGGCGAAATCACGCCACCGTACCGGAGCTGGTTACGCTGGTTGAGGCCATTCCTGGAGTCCGCGTTCTTGATGCACTCGGCAGCGACGTGTGTTTCCCCTACTCACATCGAGCTTCGCTTGGAGTGAGGATTGGGAAGCACGAAAGTATCCGGGTCGCAGATGTTATTGTCGTTTTTAACTGTGACGTTCCCTGGATCCCAACCCAATGTCAACCTCGCAAGGATGCCAAAATTGTGCAAATCGATATCGATCCTTTGAAACAAAACATCCCTTTACATTATATTCCGGCATTTCGTCGTTATAGAGCAGACTCCGAGACAGCATTGCGGCAACTGAACACGTATGTTTCCTCTTCTGAAACATACTCCAAACTTGCTCAATCCGAGCCATATGTCTCCCGCTGGGCCGCCCTGGCTGATGAGCGACGCCAAGAAATGGACCGGGCAGCCCGAATTGCCTTGCCCCCATCAGACAAGAACGCTTCTCCCAGCACGTCTTACCTTTGCTCCGAGTTGAGAAAGGCTTGTCCCCGAGATACAGTTTGGTGCATAGAAGCTGTCACAAACGCCATGTTTGTCTATGATCAGCTCCAGGTTGACGAGCCAGGCCATCTAGTAAATGGAGGAGGTGGAGGTCTTGGATGGTCTGGCGGAGGTACCATTGGCGTGAAGCTGGCTCTGGACTGGGCCGCTGGCGGGTCAGGCAAGGGGAACTTTGTGTGTGAAATTGTCGGCGACGGCACCTACATGTTTGGCGTTCCAGGAACCGTTTATTGGGTCGCCCGGCGGTATTCTATTCCAACATTGACTATTGTACTCAGCAACAAAGGCAAGTATTTACAGCTACTCTCCCTCATCCTAATTTTGCAAAGCTCTAACCAAGGTGGTAATAGGTTGGAACGCTCCACGAAACTCCCTCGAACTTGTCCACCCCAATGGATATGGATCCCGCGTGTCAAATGAAGAGCTCAACATCTCCTTTTCGCCGACACCTGACTTTTCTGGCATTGCAAAGTCCGCAGCTGGTGGTAATGCCTGGGCTGGGGTTGCCAAGAGTGTTCAAGATCTCAACCAAATGCTTCCCGAGGCAGTCGCCGCGGTACAAGGAGGAATCTCGGCGATTCTAGAGGTGCAACTTGCAGGATCATGGAATAAAGAATAATCGTATTTTATGCTTTAATTAGTCAATACACTATTGCAGAATCCCTATATACAAACTGACGCAGAGTACCAAGCTACAGCGTGCGACCTCAGATCTGTAAAATTGACGAGAACAAGGTGAATAGGGACCCCCACCCCGAGTACCATTTATAAAAATGGAATATATCTATAAATACAAATATTTCCATAAGCAAGACATGAAAAAAAGTTCAAGAAGCCCGTCAAATTTATCACTAGACCTAAAATCAATCCATCTTTTACCTTCGGCTAAATACAAAAGCAATAATGGCACATTTCTTAGATAGATAATAAATCGAAACCAAAATATTCTTATTGTCTTTAATTAATGTTGGACTGCATAAATGAAAATCTAAGTGTCAATTCTACCGACATGGAGCCCTCCCGTAATTGCAATATCTGCACCAGTAGTGTAAGAAGAAGCATCGCTGAGTAGATAAATGACAGCTCCAGTGAGATCATCCCGCTTTCCTATACGCTGGAGTGGAGGGGTCTTGGTCATAATATCATTCATCTCTGGCTTTGCCTTGCGTACTTCTTGTGTCATCTCCGTGTCAATAAAGCCGGGGGAGATGGTGTTAACTCGGATCTTATATGGAGCAAGTTCGATAGCCAGAGACTCTGATAATGTTTTGACAGCTCCCTTTGTTGCCCCATACGCTGACATGTGATGATGCGGGAGAACAGTGTGGGCGGTAATGGAAGCGACAAGAACAAGACTTCCTCCACGGCCTTGCTTCCTCATCTGCTTTGCGACAAGTTGCGCTGTAAAATAAGTTCCAATGACCTAAGAATTATGCTCATGTCAGAAGCACACCTTGAGAATATGATAAGATGTTTTTGTAGAGAACTCACATTAACATCATGAAGTCTTCGCGCCTCTTTCCAATCGGTCTTTTCAAATTCCTTCTCCAAAGCCAGGCCGGCACACGTCAAGCAGCCATCAATGCTACCTAGAAATTGCACTGCTTTGTCAAATGCATCATTCAGGTTCTTCTCGTCCGTAACGTCCGCTTGGATGTACTCGGCCTTTACCCCATATTGTTTCGAGAGAGCCGCGAAATTTTGGCCAGGTTCCGCTTTGAGATCCATCGCCACCACATTCCCGCCAAGTTGAGCAATGGCATCAACAACAGCAAAGCCAATGCCCTGTGCTCCTCCTGTCACAACATAATTTCGTCCCTTGATATCGAACAAGGCCCTCACGTCTGCGAATGTTGACATCGTGGTTTTTCTTTTTGCTTTTTTTTTTTTAAAGAAAATTGAGAGGAGTGTGTAAACCGGTTTTCTCCGTTAAACTAAATGGGTGTTGTCTCGTAAGAGCCAGATTTTCGAATTCCCTTGGGCGTTAATAATGAAGAAAAGTATGGTTGAGCAGAAGTATCAAGATACATAAACATTTCATGCGTTTTTGCTAATGAGGGAAATGTTGGTCGCAATCGGCATGCGGGTATCGGAACGGCGGAACGGCGACACTCCGGAACCAACCGGCCTGCCCCGTGACTGTAATGCAAGTGACAAATGCAAACAGAGCCTCCATAATTCTATGATAGTCAAGATATCGGGGGTAGATCGGGGATCTGTATGATATCCATTGACGATAGTGTGATTCCCGGGCCGGTTCGTTGATAATGTTCATAAAATTTGCCAGCAGTTTTAATGATACAGCTCGTCCCATGGTACAAATAATTGCCTCGAGTTTTCAACAGAAAGAATTAAACAAATCAATCAATTTAATTTTAAAACCATTAAACATAAGAAATTCAAGCCCAAAACATTCAAAATGGCCAATGGTACTGGTTGGAGACAGCTTGACATTGCTGTCATTGGTGGTGGCATTGGTGGACAGGCCAGTGCCACCTCTCTTCGGCGACAGGGCCACAAGGTCACCATTTATGAGCGAGCAGACTTTGCTGGCGAAGTTGGTGCATCAATTTCCTGTGCCGCCAATGGTACTAGATGGCTTGAGGACTGGAAAGTCAATATCGAATTGGGCGATCCCGTCGTCCTAAAGAATCTCATTAGCCGAGACTGGAAGACTGGGGAGCCTGTTAGTGTTTATGACCTTTCTGATTACAAGGAAAAATGGGGATACGTGAGTCTACATTATGAGAACTTTCTTACTAGTTGCTAACCAATACCAGACCTATTACATGTTCCATAGACAATACATGCACAGAATGCTCAAGGACAGCGCTACAAGCAACCATGGAGAAGGTATTCCGGCAAAACTAGTTGTCAATCACAAGGTCAGTTAACTATAGGGCGCATTCAAATCATGCAGAATTTAACACTGCAACAGGCGCAAGATTTGGATCTGGAGACTGGAGAAATCACTTTTAGCAACGGCACCAAAGCAAAGCATGATGTTATCATCGGTGCTGATGGTATTGGCTCTGCTATCCGCCAAGTGCTGGGAATCGAAGCAGTTCGCAAGCCTGCCACCTGTACCTGTCTACACACAAATGTGGATACAGAAAAAGCTGTCAAACTCGGACTTGTCGATTACTCCAAAAATAGTGCAATCGAGTACTGGGGTGGATATCATACGCACTACAAGATTGTTCTATCTCCGTGTAATGGTGGCCGACTTCTGTCGTACTACTGTTTCTTTCCCCGAGAAGCAGGGGATTTGACAGCCCAAACATGGGACCAGGAAGCGAGTATCGAGGAGCTTCTGGCACCATACCCTGATCTTGATCGACAGGTCTTCAAACATTTAGAACTAGGCTATGAAGTACGCCCGTGGAGGCTTTGGCTTCATGAACCCTACCCTATTTGGCAAAAGGGCCTTGCATGCATCATGGGAGATGCAGCACACCCTGTATATTTCCCCAAAATTCAACAACTCTTTATTAAACGGATGCTGACTTGGCTTAAATAGATGATGCCTGATCAGAGTCAGGGTGCTTGCCAGGCTATTGAGGACGCTGCAGCACTCGGACTCGTCTTTGGCAAAGAGAACTTTAAGGGCGACATTCGCGAGGCACTTGAAGTATTTGAACAAGTAAGAAAGCCAAGAGGCACCAAGGTTCAAGCAGCTTCTGCACGCGCTCGAGAAAACATCAATGAAAGAATTGGTAAGAAGTCCTGAAAGTCCAAGATAATCGACAACCCAATAACAGTTGCTAGGCTTCTCCAGCAACACAAACACGTCTGTTTACGCCGTGCAAAATGAAGAGGGCAAGTTGACCATTGACGAAATGAATCGGTAAGCATCTTCTTTATTAACACAGGTGACAAACCTGAAAGCTAATTTCTCTGAAGTTACGATATGAGGGCTCATGTGAAGGAAGTACTTGACGAGCGAAGGGGTCGCAAGTGAGTTTAGGAAGATGTCGATGTTTGCCAAGGTCTCTTAGTACGAACAGGACTAGGCTCATTTAATGAGGCGACAGGTAAATATTTAGAGAACTCTTGAGAGTTATGCATTTGTGCATGAATAGACAGGAGCAGGCAGAATAATCTTTCTCTCTATCAAAGTGTCTTCTGAGAAACAAGATAAACCTCAAAAAAAGCCTTATTCATATCTAATTAATGGAAGCAGCACTTGGCTTTGGAAATTCGGTCCAGTGTGGACCATGTGCTTCCCAACGTTCAGATTCTTCAAGCTCTGAAACAGGGGAGGATATTCAGGCAGGATAGGGTCATGGCCCTTGATTTCCAGACGAAGAGATTCTCCTGCTTCAAAAACGATTCCACCAGGCCATATCGCAATATCAAGTTCCACAATTTCACCAGCACGAACCGTTTGCGACTTATCGTGAGGATACCATATTTCTGTTGGGTCCTGCCGCGACAGCATCTCCCTTGTTAAGCTCGGATCTTTGGCCGTAGCCCGCTTGGATGCACGAAGCCTTCCGCTGGGCCCAACGTATTTGTAAATATTTTCATCGGGTATATCCTCCAATTTTGTACCTGGTTTCTGATTAATGAACGGGATATTGTGGCTTAACAGGGCGTTGCCATCCTTGTCAAGTTTTCTCAATATCAAATACACATCCATGTCATCCATGTCCTTGCAGGACATAAATACCTTGGCTTTAGAAAATCCACACAGCTCAGTGTATTGGTCGAATTTGTAAGTGAAATGTGCCCCATCGTCTTGCCAAGAGTCCGATTGGTAGGATATCATACCATCGGATAATGCCGGGCGTTTTTGCAAGGTCCTGCTCTTGGAATGCAGGTAAAGCGTTTCGTATCGAGTTCGGTTTGGTGGGTAATTGTCCTCTGCTCGAAAGGCAACGGGAGGGGCATTATATCGAAGAAGGGATACCCGTACCTTCGGAGTCGTTTCCCAGCCGTTGTCCTTTTCAAGCAAATAATGATCGAGAAATCTCTGTAAATCGTCATTTGCTTCCGGAGTGTAAATGTCGAACCACTCTTGGGTAGGATGAATCCGAAGCCTTTCTTATACGTTAGCGACGCCAGATTTCAATTAGGATTGGTCCTGCTGACCATTTCTCTGAAGAACCTGAGTACTTCCACCCACGAATTGACCCTTCCGTATGCAAGCCGGTTGAGTAACTTGCAAGAACATACATGGGAACATTGATGTCTTGCAATCTTGGTTTTTTATCTTCCCAATACTCGTTCATCAGCGGGTACTTTTCAATCATGGCGACCACATCTTCTCGCTTATTCTTGCCATTGAACTCTTGCATGAGCAAGTCCCAGAATTTATAGTTTGGGATGCCGCCGCGGCAGATGCTCTCGCGGTAGAAGTCGCCGATACCTTCCCACGGTGCAATAGCTTTGAGGTGCGGAGGTTGTTCTGCCGCAATAAACCTGTAACAGAAATGCTAAGCATTTTTCTTGCTTTATGTAATGGTTTTCCCTACCATTGAGTCATAGCTAGCCAAGAATTGCCGACAAGGGCAATTGAGCCATTGCTCCATTCTTGTTCAGCAATCCACTCGATAGTGTCATGTCCATCTCGACCTTCCTGTATCGCTTATCGTTAATACTGTTATTCAAATAGCAACATGACGCTCAGTGACTATGCATACCTGAGTTCCCAGTATAGCAATATCACCCTCTGAGTTGTAGCACCCTCGGGCATCCGGTTGTACCACAGCATAGCCCCTAGGACACCATTCAGCTGGGTCCGGTGCTTCAAACTTTTCCAACCCGCTGAGAGAACTCTTGGGAACTCCAAGCCAGGTAAATTCCGTGGTTTGGTGATGCCCTGAAAGTAACTTATGAGCAAAAAGGCACGCAACACTATTAAATAAACACGTACCTGATCCAGTTTTGCCATATGGTGACCAAGACAACAAAGCAGGCAGCTGCTTTCCATCCAGTTTTGTTGGTCTGAAAATGTCAGCTCGCAGCTTTATTCCATCGCGCATTGTTATTTCAACGTCCTTCTCCCAGGTCAGATCTTCCTTTAAGGCCAAGCGATCCGGCTCTCGTTGCCATCCTCGCGGCAAAACCTTGCAAGATGGGTTGAGATCAATCCACCAGTGATGAAAATTAGGGTTTGCATCTGTGAACAAGACCTCAATCTGGTCATCTTTGCGAGCCATTGTTGGGTTTTGCAGGGTAAAAGTTTTGAATCGATGAGATATGACTTTTGTAAGTTTCAGGTATCGTTCTGATTCAGGTCTTTGCTTTAGAACTACGATGTCCGGGGAATCGCATGTCATGATCAAAGTCGAATTTATTATATTATTCTGTATTATTAAGAATGACCCTGTCAACGTCTCACACAATATCAAGCCGACCGGCAATTGCATATCCGAGCGGGGGAGTACCATTCCGGATGACTTCCGTGCGGGGGCCCGCCGGAGCAAATATTCGGACCATAGGCTCCATCCAATCAAGGTCATCCGAATGCTGTCTCATTAGTTTGTCTATTCAGCTTTAGAACTATCCCTTTTTCTCTAGTAATTTTCTTCTAGCTTCTAGATTGTAGAGCCACAACTTCATACTCATCTACTCAAAATACAGAAATGGCAACCGACCTTGTAGACCTATTTGCTCGGTTTCGTGATGCAGAAGGGGCCGAAAGTATCGAATCGGCGAATTGGTATACGGTTCTTGTATGCATTTCTCCTTTTTGAACATATTCCATTAGTACAGCTTCACAATAGGAGAGAGAAATCGACTTGCTGATCGCGTTTTAGTCCGCAGCAATGGCTGCAGCAGGTGCGGGACCCGACGTTGCCTCACTCTACAAATTCGCTACCGATGGAGTCCCCTCCGAGACGAGGAAAATCGTTCAGCGGCGGCTAAAAGAGGCCATTCTCAAAACCAGTTGCCTTTACGGCGTGCCTCGGTCACTACAGGCGCTGCTTCCTTTGTTCCATGTCATCCCTGATGATGAAATTGACACATACGGACCACGGTTTGTGCCCGTCCGGAATGCAAGCTTTGAAATATTCTCCCAATAACATGTTTGTTAGGTACGAGTCATTTCAATCAACTACGGCTCAGAAAATGCGTGAAGAGAAGGCCACATGGTACTTCAATACATTATGGGGACAAGAAGCAGCACAAGTGCACCGAGACCGAAACTACAAATACCAGCCGGATCTCTGTCAGTAAACGTTCCAACCTTGCGTCAGGAAGCAAACTGACATATGATGATGCTTAGATCTTCTCAATCTCGAAATGATTTATCAGTGGTACTTTAGTGAGGATACAATTTTGTGTCCGGTTGAGACCCAAATGTGCAACGCAGCTGCCCTGATTTGTTCAAACTGTCCTGTTCAAGCTACATGGCATACGCGAGGAATTATGAGACATTTTGGAAGTATAGAGCAGGCAAGATTGGCGCAGGAAATCGGCATGGCGATTTCACACTTCTACGGTTGTAAAACAGGCAAAATAACTCCTGTCGATGATATTGATATTCACACGACAAGTGCAGAATAATCTGCCGTAGAATTTAGATGTCAATTTATTGGATCGTCATGACAATGCGATTGTGATTCATTTTCAGTTAAATTCCATAATCAGTCTCAATTATTAGATCCATTCATTCAAAAACCAGTGACACCAGATTAATCCGAGGAAAGTAGTCACCTTATTAATGCTAAATATTCATGGGGCGATGTATTCAGGTGAAACATGCCTACTTCTCTAGTATCGGAACGCGGTGGCCGGTTTCATTGAATGACGAAATTCGGAGGCTCCGCTTTGATTACGGACAGAGCGGAAACCTTGCCACCCACCGGAGCGGTAACATTGCCTTGTCTCGGTTGCTGCCATTACTTAAACTCCGATTTATACCAGTCTCGTCGACTTTTCATAGATTTTCAATCGGCAAGAGAACCAAACAAATACCAGTCATTGAACTATCTCACCTCTAAAATGTCGCCTTCTCAACAACCACTTCCATCCACACGTCGAATCGTTACTGGGCACAACGGCGAGGCCAAGGCGGTAGTAACCAGAGATTGTCTCATACATGGAAAGCAAACACCCCATGGGCCATGGATTCAGCTGCTCTGGTCCAGCGACACATTGCCGCCAGATGTTAGTTCCGCCGATGACCTTGGCCAGGTTGATACGGGAATGTCCAACGACGGCACCATCGTGCGCATTGTTGACTTTCCTCCCAAATCCACCGGGCTGGTCCACCGCTCAATCACGCTGGATTACATTTTTGTAATCTCCGGGTCGGTCAATCTAGTCCTCGATGATGGCTCTCGAACTCGGGTCGATGCAGGAGAGTCGGTCATTCAACAAGCTACCATGCACAGCTGGGATAATGAATCGGACGAATGGGCAAGGCTTCTTTGTGTGTTGATTGCCTCAAAGAAACCGGTTGTCAATGGAAAGGAGCTGGAGAAACATGTGCCGTTCAATGTCTAATCAATGGCTCACGGGATGCATAGATTATCAGAACAGAGTTGTTCAAAACGGCATCCATTTAATCTATCCTAGATTCCCCAGTGCCTGGATTAAACTAGCTAGATTGTCTAGAAGTGGGGGTAGAGGATGAGATTTGGACGGGAAATTGCTCCTGAATACATCCAGTATCAACTTCGATATCATCTTCGGATCACTCAGTTCCTGAATATCATCTTCGACGTGAAGAAATGGGCGTCCATGTCCAGTCTGAAGAAAGACCTGTATATCTGCCGTGTCCTCACCGTCAAGAAAAACCTTGGCGACCGAATTTGCAGGCTCCGGGGGATTCTGCGTTATCGTCTGGTCGTCGTTGGGTGGGGTTAGGCTTGTTGAAACCAGGCCATTTGTACTCTGGTTAAAGAATGCATTGGACTGCTTGTTCGTAGTTTCTGGTTCTGGGCCGCCACCGTTCTTAGAAAGGTGAAGCTTTCTCCTCAGAGCTGTGAACGCCCACAGGCATAAGCAAGCATGGTACACTGCAATGACGTGAAACCCGCCCAGCTGAGTTGGCGGAAATGATCTCGCCGCCCTTATTACTTGACCAGCATGCCACAGGGCATAATATTTATCGTCGTTATCAATCCACTCGCTGAGATGTGATAATGCATGCAGGACCTCCTCATCTCCATACCGGCCCGCAAATTTCTGTACTTCATCAGAAGATATGTACAGTGACATTAACATGAAATGACTTATCAGTCTGGCCTCTGGAGAGAGTATTCCTAAGAGATCAAGCTTCAAAGTCGTTGTCTGAATGAGCTTTATCAGTTCTTGTTTATGGGCATCTACCCATAAATTCCTCGATCCACGCGACGCAAGGCTACCGGCAATAGTGAATGTCCTTGAGTCAATGTAAGACCAGAGCCGGCCCCAGAGCACGTACAGAACTGCCAATGCACTGAACTGGCCATCCACGATATCATTTTCGTCTCTAAGTCTCGATGCGTCATGCACTGCTTCAAGTAGAGTGATGGAAACCGAGGACCTAGACTTGCGCAGATATCTACTCTTCCATTCCTCAGGAGTTCGAGCATCCCAAAGATCGCGTGAAGCGGGCAGGGTGAAGCCGATCTCAAGGCCAGACCACGTAGGGCCACGACTGAAAGCGATAGAGCTGCGCATTTCAATGATGAGAAGGCGCAATACCAATCTACAATTATATCAGCGAGCGTTTGGTCGCAATCTCCAATACAGACAAACCGTTTGAAAGACTCTTTATTCACCCATTCACGCCATTGCTGCCTGAGGACTTCCCCTTCACTATCGTGTTTGGGTATGGATGCTGGCGAGTAGTAGCTCTGACGGAATGCCCCCGCCCTGCGTAGCATCTACAAGGCTCGTAATGTTAGAAAGAAATACAATATTAAATGGGTAAATACAGTATTACCGTCGGTGTTGTATGTGCAAAACCTTCACCTATCTCCATTTTCCGGCGGAATCCGCTCCATAGGCCAATCTCAATCCAAATCAAAAAAGTTTGATTAAGCTGGAGATTTCTAATCAAGCGATTATCATCGTCAACGGAGTCGCACGCAGCCAATCTGACAATCTCCTGCAAGGCCAGACCCATCTGCCAGACATTTGGAACAGCGAACAACGTGGACCCAGCAGCCACAATTCCAGCAAGCAGTTCTCTTCTGCATTTGTCGGGATCGAAGGTGGCCACGTGGATCCACGAGTCAGAAGTATCGTTTTGTCTAACAAAAAATGCTTGCATCAGCAAGTTGAGTAGGTTGGCGTGCGGAAAGGATCTAATCTTCAAATTAGAAGTGGAAAACTTGATCACCATGGATAACAATTCGTCTCTTGAAGAGGCGTCTTGTATTTTGGGGGCTTGGAAGGCTGATTGTTTAGAGAACCTCAGTTCCGCCGACTGCATTATCTGCGTTTCATCAACTGACAACCTTTGGCCCTCGGCGTAAGCATGATCCTGGTTGGCAGGAGTCCATAGCCAGGGGGACTTTTTGAAGGCTTCATATCCCATTGCTCTCGCTTGGTTTGGCTCAGCTCTACTGGAACTGCGAGCCAAAACACTCTGTATCTGACCAATGCCCTTTCCGGGCACTGCTTGAGCGATCACTGTGGCTTCCTCGGATTGGGCTGCAGTAGACGGTTCCGAGTACAAGCTCTGGAGAGTGTCATCAAAGCGGAATTCCGTGTCCTGATACATGGAAAACACATCAACGGGTAGGCTATAATTATTCAAGTCGATATCAAACATTAAGGCCTCGTTGTTTTGGCCGATAGCTGGAATTGGGCCGAGATCAAAAGGTGGTGCGAAGAAGTCTGGCGGTGGGTCCAAATTGAGGCTATCTGGAGGTCCAACTAGTCCGGACATGTTGGGGGATGGCTCATGCACAGACTCATCCATTACTTCCGGGCTGGATTTGGGATTGTCAGGCTCTTGCAGGGCTATTTCGGATGTGTCTGGGGGTGATTCATGCACATTCTGATCCGTGGATTCGTCGGTGTGAGGCTGGGTGATGTCATAACGGCCTCTCCGTCTATTACGGGGCCCGTCGATACACTGCATGCCTCTAGACTCGCATCTCTGGCAGGGCCTATGGTTGTTACACTTGGTCTTGGCCGAAATACAGCTCCAACAAGCCTGGACGGCGCGTTCCATGCCTCGCGGCTTAGATCCAGGCTTGGAAGAGAGTGCATGGGTAGCTAGATGACGACTTAAAAGATCACTAGCGATAAATAGTCAGCCAAGACATGGACCTCTGAGAGGGCAAATACATATACGGGGAGGGCAGCCTTCACCTTCTGTTGAAACGTCTTGGACAACGCGGACAGGCATGGTGGCGCAGGTTCAGGTCTTCTCTAGGAGTAAGCCAATGGCAGCCGAGCTCTAAGCAGCAAACCTACGAGAAAGTTCATGGCGCTTCAGGTGATCCAGTCGCTCATACCGTTTGGAACATTCTGAGCACTGATGCTGCGCAGCGCCGTGGGTGCCACTGGCGCTGTGCGGGTCATTGGTGGCGCCGAGGAGCGACGTTTCCGGTCCGTCGCTGGCAAGATCCGAAGCCACATTCGTGGTTGCGGTGGGTGAAAGGTCCATAGCCTCCGGAGAAAGGAAATGACTGGAATCCGGGGGAGGTCCGCTCAGAATCTGGGGTAAAGATGGGGTTGGGAAATCAACATGATATGGCGCTGAAGTGATCCGAAGAGGGTGTGGCTAGTGCCGGCCGGAGCGGAGGTGGCGCAGCTGCTCCGGCGGGTGACGCGGAGATCTGTCTCCAGGGTAGCGTCACGAGATAGACGCGGCAGACCAAAAAAGGATATCTGATCAGGCCTCATTCATTATACGATGAATTTCCGGAATGTCGTTGTGTTAAATATTTTTGGTCATCAAATATGGAATCTTCAAGGAAATCACCTGCCGGGCTGGCCCCGGTGCACTTCTTCTCACACGGCTCTACTGCTATGCTCGGGGAGGAATCAGAATCGGCAGACTATTGGAAACAATGTGGTGATGAAGCGGTGGTGAACGGGATCAAGCACGTCATCATAATGGCAAGTGAAAAAAAAAAAGAAACAACTTTCTTCTTAGCCTCAATCTGTCCTGTTTTTCACATCTGACCAAAAACTAGGGTGCACACTGGGCTGCGATCAATGACGAGATACATGTTGCTGTCAACCCAAACCCATCCAAAGCCCCGATCGGAGGAGTTCATCCACGCAAATATGTCGACTACAAGCTCAATCCCGATCTGCCCATGGCCGACCGCGTTGTTCAAATCCTCAAAGATCAGGGATTTAACTGCAAGCCGGACCCGAATTTTACTTGGATCCACGACGTATATTTGATCCTGATCCGCGCATTTCCCAACGGATGCCCTCCGACCACCATCATCAGCATGAACGCCCGTTTCGACCCTCACTACCACATTCGTGTTGGCGCCGCCCTGCGCCACCTGCGCCGCGAGCGAGATGTGCTGTTTATTGGATCCGGTGGCGCCGTGCACAACTTGTATCGGAACATTTGGACGCCTCTCCTAAACTACGCTGATAATTTTGCCATGGAGACGCCTCCTGGCAACTGGGCTCTGGACTTTAGACAAGAATTTGAGGACGCCATTACAAAAAACAGTGGCCCATCCTTGCGAAAGGCCATGGCAATGCTGATGAAGCTGCCCATGTATCGCGACGCTCATGCCACTGACGATCATATCATGCCGGCCATGTTTGTGGCCGGTTTAGTTGGGTCAGTCGACGATTCTGGGACCCCTGTTGAGCTTGGTGCCGAGGATTGGGAACTGACCAACATGTGTAATTCTCAATACACGCTGGGTTCCTGGGAAACATTGAAGGCTGCCTGACGCGACGCGTGATGCAATGCGGGGGCTAATTGCATTGAGACAATACATAAAATGCACAAACATACATGTCTACGAACATATTCATAAAATATCATAACATTCACAATTATTGTGGACACCAATTGCTGAGTTCAATTGAGATATTGTGGATCCTCCCCGAAGTGGCCTAGAGGGGTTTTAATACTGAACGCGTAAAATATCCCAATGTCCATTGCTTGAGCTGTGACAATTGTCTCAATATCCAAGTTTAGAGCGTCCTAGCCGAATATCCTATCACGAGACGTCAACATTGTAAAAAAAGCTCGACGTACTTAAAAGGAACGTACAGCTTGAAAATATCATTGTAGACAAACCATCTACCGTTTGTGTCTTTATTTATTTGGATTGCTTGGGAAAAATTCATCGGTCTTTGCTCTTCATCGACCTGCAAGGAATGCAGTTAGCAAAGATTTGGCGGTTAAGCTATCAGGTGGCATACCAGCAGAGCCCCAACGACTAGGATTAGGATTCCGCCATTGGCATTGGGTTGAAAATCCATCGTTGAAACTTGGTGTTTCACTTTTTCGAAATGCAGAGACTGTTGAAATCGGTTGTCAGCAAGAGGACTTGCTGATTTGTAGCAAAATGACTTTTTACAATTAACTTGTCTTGGATTTGTTGAACGCCTACAATAGAACTGGACTCGAAGGTTAATATTGATTCCTCGCGCTTTTACTCCCGTTAGTTATGGTTGTTTTTAGCCGCGACATTGATCCCTTAGGATTGCTTACGTAGAGCGATGCAACATCCATACGGCTGCTATCGAATAGATTATAATAGTACTCGACGAACTGCTCTGGTTATTGCACGTGTTAAACTTTGTGTCAGAGTTAGAATTACTACTCAATGAACGTACTAGTGATGGCTTCTATGTCAGTGTCTAAAGACCGAGTAGTTAGTTTTTTTTCATGTCGCTAAGAGGAGACGATTCCAACTGACCGGCCATCCTGACGAAGTTGGTCTTGATTTGGGGAGGGAATGTGCGAAGGATTGGATTGAAGCTGTGAAGGCTACAAGGAAGAGTGGCGAGGGACGAGACCAGAGGGATACAGGGCGCATTAAGTGCTCAGGGGCCATTGCCATTTATAGAGGTTGTACGGCCTAGAACCCGAGTCCTCCAATGTACTCGTTGTAATTAGCCACCACTTTAGTATGTATACCTACACACCAATGACTGTATCGCAGGGTTAACGTTCTAGTACATGTGTCCGGTACCTTTGATGAAATATTCAGCTGAAAAACGATAGTAACGTTACATGCTAGGGCTTGTGGCAGGTCCAATGAACAGTAGCTACTGTGGGAGAAACTAAGACAGTGGCTTGGCTGGCTGAGCTGACAGGCTAACCTGCGGTAGATACTATTGCTGATGAAAACAGTTCATAATTGCCGGACTCATGACAGAGCCAATAAGCCTAGCTTTCGTCCATCCGCTCATGCAACATGGCGGGATTAGCTGTTGGCTCCATCAGGCCACACGCCACCAGGTACGCCAGACTCCATCGCGTTTGTGCTGCCCTCGTAATAGTGGCAGCGCACACCACCTGATGTCACGCATGCGTGCGAAGTTCCAGGCCCCAGCTCATTTCACTCTCCTTAAAGACCTGTCTCATCGATGATGATCTTGACAAGAAGCCAAGGAAAGGCGGAAGAAAACAAAGATCCCAAGCATCCGGCTCAACCATAAACATCACCAAGCCATCAGGACCAGCTAATTAAGCAACCTCACAAGAAGGAACAAAAACAGGTCAAATAATGAGTTTAGACGAGATGGGTATTGGTCCTTAGTACTAAAATAGAACTGGTTTCTTTATATGATCATGCTTGTCCTAATTTCCAACCCCAACATCCCCAATATAATTCAGCAGCTATTGCCATGCTACTACTGAAGCAACTTTCGCGCATACAAAAAGGCCTCATGATCAAAATTCTTGGCTGAGAACTCTAAGGGGTCCATGCTGAACCCACCAACCTTGTCTTGATCGCTTGTCTGAAATGCCATCTGACGTGAAAAATTCTGAACCATCGTAGCCCGATCATAACGAGCCTTCATATACAGTTTCAAGCGGGCCGGGACCTCCTCAGGTTTAGTTCCCAGGGGAAGGAGGGCACCAAGGGCGGCACCATCCTCTATTGCCTGTGCCCCGCCTTGACCTTGGTGCGGCAAAAAGGGGTGTGCAGCGTCGCCAATCAAGGCGGCAGAGCCATTGATCCACGTGCCCAAGGCTCGGCGATCGTATAGACGCCAGAGCTTGATGTCTGCAGGGTCTGCCATGCTCAAGAGAGTTCTCATAGGTTCACAATACTGGTCAAATACACGCAGAACCTCGTCCACGGAAGCTGAATTATTCCACCCTGTAGACCAAAATTAGAAGTGTAACATGTAACAGTAGGGCCACCGACCGTCAATACTGTGCTGGCTTTCAGAATCCGGATGAAGGCAGACAAAATTGAGCTCCGTATTATTCCTAAATCCAAGTGTTAGGAGTATATCTTTTGTCAATCGTTCCGCCCTGGTTGATAATTGATTGCGTTGCCTACCTGCAAGGATAAATGACCAGTCTTCGGTGCTTCCCTTCCCATAGTTGCAGCTCCCCAGGCCTATCCACTAGAGATGCTGTGATGGGATTTGCTTTGACTTTGTTGACATCGACGAGGAATCTAAAAGCGCTTCCACCAGATGGAAATGTCGCAATGTCCTCTCCACTAATTGTTGATCTGAGGGTAGACTGTATACAGAAAACTGTCAATGCTTGTCCCCTGAGAAGTAAGACGCACTGACATGAACACCATCTGCGGCAACTAGCAAGTCGCCCTTGTGAATGCTGCCGTCTTCCAAAGTGATTGACCCTTCTTCTGGCTTACAGGATACCACTTTACACCGGAGGTGTAGTTCGGCAGGGGTCCCAGGGTACTCAGAGGAAGTGGCGACGACTTTGAGTGCTTCATGGAGATCAACTCGGTGAGTAAGTTGCCAGGGCTGCCCATTATCAGTCTTTGTAAATTAAAGCTGCAAGATGATGGAAGATACCCAGCCATATTTATCTTTAATGCCCTCAATGCGTTTCCGACTGATGACATCACCCTGAGAATTAAACACTGTGACCTGAAATTATTTGTGATTAATACCAATGAAGCAGGGTAATCTCAGTAAGATATATCTCACCCATTCCGTGTCGTTGGCTCCGAACTCCTCGGGTTTCAAACCAAACCGTCTCAACAGACTACTCACATTTGGCGGCAAATGTATTGCAGCACCTACCTCAGAGGCAAAGCGGCTAGACTCGAAAATCTGTGTGTGACTAAGTTTTAGTGTGAGGATGTCATAATATTCTTTACGCACCTCAACAATGTGGCCCGCTTGGCGCAGAGAAATTGCAGCAGAGAGCCCTCCAATTCCGGCTCCAGCGACAAGAATTCTGAGCGGACCCTGGGAATGCCCGTTGGTATTATTGGCAGAAGTCATTGTGATTTGTCGGACATATAGGTTATTATGAGATAGACGTGGTTCGGTGGTGGCAATTGCCTGACTTTTTTGAGACTGAGTATTGAATGGAACATAGCCCAGGTTTTCATGTATTTGGAAATTCGGAAGAAAGCCTCACGTCATCAGATTGGTCCTTGCTATCCCATGGCCAGTTACTCCGGAAAGCGGGGGTATCGGAGTAAGTCGACGGAAATTGTGGAGGCTCCCGGATCGGAGTGAGAGGACGGGACGACACACGTTTAGCATGGGCTACACTAATTGACTAATCACATGTGGATTGCAGAAATATCCCTACCTGTATCGTAAGAACTATCCAGACTATTGGCTATTGATGTGTTGATTATTGATAATGTGATGAACAAATAGACAGAATCACCAAAGTAATAACAATAGAGTAGGCTCGAATCGCTAGAAGGTGATTTATGAGGCACTCGTCAACTGTAGATTCTTTGGATTTCATTTAAACTGCCCCATAGAGCACAGAATGGATTTCTAATAGTCATCTCCACATTGGGCGATTTTTTAAGTAGCAGATAAGTCACTGGATTTTAATAAATATACCGATAAATAGTGATTGCATTTCCTCACTTTTGGCTAGAGTGGATGAGTTAATGCTCGGTGTGATAGTACCATTGCTAGCTCCATCTTCCACCTCATTTCCTTCAAACTAACGAATACCTAAATACTCTCCTCGTAATCGGGATTTAGATCAGACTTTCGTTAAAAAGCCTTGTAAATGTGCACTTAGTCATGAGCTTCAGCATGATCTCCCTGTTCAGTCCATGGCTGAGTCAGTTGTCGTATCCTCTTTCCAAACAAGAATACAAAAATGCCGATTGCTCCCAGAACACCAAGAATGATTGCACAGATGTTGAAGGCGCCATCGTAACCTTCCTTCTGAACAAATTCGAGAGAGCCGTAAGAAACGCCAAACGAAATTACACCACGAGCGAAACATAAGACAACAAGAATGGCGTCGCTACGAGTGGGATAACTGTCAATGGCATAGGTAAATGATGCAACAACAATTCCAATAAATCCAAAGAATTCGGCGTTAAATGTGACGGCAATGGCGGACCAGTGCCAGTGGAAAGGGTGTTGGCAAGCATGTCCAAATATGACCGTGGCAATGATAGCTACGATGAAAGGTAGGATGAGCGGAATGAGTCGATACTCGGGCTTTATAAACAGTTAGATGGGCTTCCACGCATGGGGTTTATATGAATTCAACTTACCTCAGCAATGCCTTTATTCCTCTTACTCAAGACTCGAACAACAAAGTCACTGAGATATCCCTGGGCAGGTACAACTACCATTGAGACAACGACCTGTCCGGCAAATATAAAACCCAAGTTTTCAGTTTTGAAGTTGTATGGTGGTGCAAGGAGTATACCAGCAAAAACAGCGCCAAAAATAACGAAAATTCCCAGGAATGCACCACTGCATAGAACAAGCCAGAGTATATTGGGAAAGACAATGACCTGGATCATCTGCTTCCAACAATTGACTGCATCTTGCCAGCGAGGTGTATTGTGGAACAGAGCAATATCATAGGCAAAGGTTCGGGCAGGGTAGTTCTCGTAATCGATTGCCGGTCGTTGACGGCTAGGAATGGATTTGTTGGCTTCGCTACCTTTGCCTGTAGCATCTGTCGAGCTGGATTCAATTGCGCCGGCTATGGATGGAATGAATTAGTAATGGGCGAATGAATGGGCAGAAAGGGCCAAAAGTACATACCGATTGCAGCCTTAGAGCGGGGAAATCTAGTCTCCGGAACGAATACAATGGCAAAGAACAGACATACGCCATTGATGATGCCGAAAATGCCGTACCACCAACGCCAACCCATATTCGCTGCTAAGTATGAACTGGCGACAGTCAAGCAGGACGTGCCCAGAACCTGCGCCGCACAGAACCAAGCGATCTTTGATCCTCTTTCGTGAAGGAAATAGACTTCCTATTGGCAGAGAGGGTGCGTAAGAATCAGCTTTTGGGGTGATTGTGGTTGGTTGGACGAACCTGAACCATTATTGGGCAGAGTGCTTCAGCTTGACCTGTGGCAAGACTCATAATGTTGCGGCCCCAGATGTGTGATGTCAAGGATTTGCTAAAGGCACACCAAATACAACACGCAACGAGCAGCAACAAAGAAAAAAGATAAATCGGCCTCCGTCCTACGGCATGGGCGATTGGGACAAAGATGAAGTTGCCAATACCGATGAAAAGAGCAGGGTATGTCACGAGATCGTTTGTACGTGGATTGTGGTCATACTCAGCCTGGACCACGGGTAAGATCGCACCGAAGGATGATGCAATGAGAGTTGCAGTGGCTGCAAAAACCGACACGTTGACAACCAGGGCAATCTTGCGCCACTCGGGAAGGTTGAGAGGATCGCGGGGATGGTTTGTGGGCGTAGGCACGAGAATCACATCTCCATCATCCTCGAAAAGTTTGATGGTGCCAGTAATGGTTTTCTCAAGTGCCTCGTTTGGTTTGGACGGTGCTGGCGTAGTCTCCACGTGGGCAACCGATGCAGATTTGTCAAATTCCATCGTGGCAAACGGGATTCGGTGAAGTTCAATGACCAGCGCAGGAATGATCCGAGTAGTATGGAAAAGAGGTCTTGACAATGGGTAGAGAACAAGAAAAGGGGGAAAGGTGGATGGTATCGGTGAATAGCCACTGGTTTTGTACTTCACATCATTATACTACCAAGTGCCAGGCCCCCTGTAATTCATCGACGGTGATAGGCTTGATTAGTTCACAACCCCGCGGGGCCCCGCATTTACGGAAGTGGAAGCGGGGGATGTATGTGTCTATTGCTGGACGACCATGGCCCTAGCCTATTCCTCGCCTTATTCCGGCCTGGGCCGCCACTATTTCCATCAAATGAAAGGAGAAAAAGCGCTACTTGGACAGTACTTACAAGCTAGCTAATACAATTGGACATGTCGAGGCGCTCGTCTCAGACCTCCCTCGGATCTGGATGTAACGTCGGATGTGGTGGATTGTGGGCAATGAGGGAGGCCGGAATGAAGGTAGAGGAAGATGATACCTCAATTGCAAAGCGAATAAAGAATTTCCGAAGTGGTTGGAGATTTGTGGAGGATCAAGTGGTAGACTCCGCGATTGGATGTGTTCCATGATGGACATACATGCCAGGAGAAGCTTCCATATGAATGGAAATTCACCTATGATGTCCTGTCTTGACCTCACGCGAATGAAAGGTGAAACTCTTGGAATAAATCATTTCAATATTGATAATGTTAACGGTTGTTATTTCTAGCTAATGTTTGTCCCATAAGACCCATTGCGATAGCAGAGACCGGATACAGTTAATGGTTAATCCCAACAGCTCAAGCCCAACACCTATTGGCAATTTTAATCCAATCCTCAATTTAGCCCACTAATATTTCTCAACCGCCGCGAGACGAAGTAATTGAGGAGTCAGCTCAGGCCGCTCAAGGGGTTCGTCTCTCTCGTCGGGATCAACTTGGCCATTGATTTTGGCCTTTCCGTGGGAAAACAAGTTACAATGGGGCCAATGAGTGGTGGTTTCCCATTTCTTGAATATTTCTGCCTTCATCTGTCGATCTTCTTCCGTCATGAAGGCCGCAGGGGTGTAACAGGCATAAATGATCGTGCGGATCTCATCACTCTCAGGAAACCTAGCATAGTGCATTGTGCGGCTATCCCAGAGGATCAAATCACCTGGCTCAGCGCAAACTTTAATCAGTTCACAGCCACGATCTCGATACCAGTCAAGGTGGTGGTCCTTGAATGGATAGAAATCGTAATGCTTGGCCCCGATGCCTTGGGTCCGGTCAGGAGGATTGATTGAGAAAAATTCGTCAAACAGCTTGGAAGAACCTCTCATAAGTAAAAGGCCGCCATCCTCAGGTCCAGCACGAGAGAGATTAATAATCCCCTGAACACAAGACAGGCCTTTTCTTTCAGGGGCTTGATCAACATGTGGCCAAGGAGCCCAGGATACATCCTTTCGATTCGGGAAAGTGATGTTAATAGTGTCAAAAGAAACCGTGAGTTCCTTGGTACCCCATATCTTCTCAAAGGCTTGTAGAACTCCGGGCTCTTGTCGCGCTTCCCAAACATATTTTTCGTGAGCGGCACAATAATTGAGGTACATGCCAGCCTTGAAGCTCTGGGGAAGATGGTCTTCGGTCCAAGTGGACGGATCGTTCAAATCCAGGCCCTTATTAAAGCCAGTAATCCAATCAAGCATTTTCTGTCGATATCCGAGGGCACGGTCTTTGGGAACAGCGCCTTTCAAGACGACGTAACCCTCGCGGAAAAAGTCGTCGCGCCAGTCTCCAAACTTTTGATGGGAGCAGTCATCCAAACTGGTGACTAGTTCACCAGAAACGTTATTTGCGCTTCGAGTGGCTGTGATAGTAGACATTTTGGCAAACTATACCGGTTGAGAAGATAACATAGACTTTCAAGGTTTTAATGATAAAAGTTGATATCCATATAACTATTTGATAGTCGTTGTCGTGGGCATGATATAGTGATCGACTTTTGAAATGCAGCAATCTATCAATTGATCTTCCGTGAATTACCCCACGGGGTAAAATTCTTTGAAGATAGTGCAGGCAACTGTCCCCGTTTCCCCGCGGGGAGCAGAGGAAGCATACGTCAAGTTCGTCCCCCACTTCGGAAATACCTCCACACGGAATTGCTCCGGCGGAGGCGGAGCTCATTAAGCCACCGCTGAGACCAATCAAGTTTTCATTGTCTCATTGTCAAAGCAAGTAGAATTTGGGGAATAAGGGTTAGCGCGGCTTTAAAATGCGGTGTTCGTGGGGAGAGATTTGGTCAAATATTGTATAAGACGTTGGCTGTTCCTCCTAGGATCAAGTGGTCTAGCAATTCTCGCCTCGCAAGTCTCCAGAGCTGTACGCTTTACCCAATCTATTTATACAAAAATGCCTTCCAATCAGCCACTACAAGTGGCTAATTTGCAAATTGAGCCGCCGGCTGTTGGCCACAATGGCTACGTTACTTTCAACCCACGAACAGAAGTGCTTCCCAAGGGCTGGAATAGGTTCAACTCGCGACCACTTTCTGAAGATATCATCGCTCAGCATGATTTTGGTATTCGCGTCCGTGACGGGTGCACACTATATTGCGACATTTACCGGCCAGCTAATGTTGCTGGCAAGGTTCCGGCTATCGTATGCTGGAGTCCATTTGGCAAAAAGCATAATGGCATCGGGATGATGAAGAAGCTTCCATGGGGAGTGGGCATTAAACCTGGAGACCTGAGTGGATTGGAGCGCTTTGAGGGGCCTGATCCAGCCGAGTATTGCCCTCGTGGATTTGCTATTGTTAATGTCGATGCTCGAGGAGCGGGCGACTCAGATGGAAGCATTGTTATTATGGGAACCCAGGAGGGGGAAGACGGCCATGATGTCATTGAGGGTCTTGCCAGGCTTGACTGGTGCAATGGAAATATCGGGTTGGCGGGCAACTCTCACTTGGGAATTGTTCAGTGGTTTATTGCTGCGACAAGACCACCATCTCTCAAAGCTATTGCTCCATGGGAAGCATGTGGAGATCTCTACCGAGAGCAGTTCGTGAGAGGCGGGGCTTGGGATAATGGCTTATTTGATCTCATCACGCGTCAAGTTATTAGAGGTCGACGCGGTCTCGAAGACTTCCGGGAGATGTATCGACGCTGCCAGACCATGAATGAATATTGGGCCGACAAACGAGCCGACATAAAAAACATCAACATCCCAACATATGTCGTCGCTTCCTATTCAACATTCGTCCACACCATGGGCTCAGTCAGAGGCTGGCTCGAGGTCCAATCGAATGAGAAATGGCTCCGATGGGATCCTTATCAAGAATGGTACGACCTGTGGTGCGTTGATGAGTCCAAGAACGAACTGGCACAATTCTTCGATTACTACCTCAACGGCAAAAAGAACAACGGTTGGGACAAGACTCCAAAAGTGCGCATGAGTAGCCTTCGATTTGGGGACCAGGAGCCAATATATCCTATCGTGGAAGAGGACTTTCCCATCCCACGGACACAGTATCGGGAGTTCTTCTTTTCTAATGAAGGCCTTCTCGCACCAACGCCTCCTCCTAACGCGAGCCATGTGCAATACGATACGGAAGTTGGCGTCGCAGGAGACACGATTGACTTTGTAGGATTCAAACACACATTTACAAAGCAAACACGCTTGATGGGCTTGCCTAAAGCAGTGGTCCACGTGTCTTGCCATGACCTAGATGACCTGATCATTTATGTGCTGATACGGAAGCTCGACAAAAGCGGAAAGGAACTTCTCAATCTCAACATACCTTGGAAGGCGGCTCCGTATGACAAGATGAATGATATCCCGACAAAAGAGCTGAGCAATTTGTTATTGTACTTTGGACCTCTCGGAGTACTTCGAGCAAGCCACCGCGAGATTGATCCGTCCATGTCAATTCATCCCCAGTACCCATTTCATACGCATTCCAATGTCAAAAAGGTTCCCCCAGGTGAGGTAGTTGAGCTGGAGATTGGACTCTGGGCGATGGGAATCGACTTTGAAGAAGGGGAGAGTTTGCGTGTGCAGATATCGGGGCAGTATCCCCTTATTCCCGAGTATAAGGAGAGCAAGCCGGCACCAATTGAAGAACGCAACAAAGGCATCCATAAGGTTCACTACGGTGGTCAATATCCTAGTCGCATTATTTTACCATTCGTTTAGAAAATTAAGGTAGTAATATGCTTATGTAGATACATTTCAACATGCTCAATCTCTGGCTGAAAGCAGTATGTATCTTGTAGATTGTGGACTTTAACAGTAATTACAAGTTTACCAGAATGTTGGATCAAATCATCTACATTGTCAAATTACCGGCTACACCATCGGAAAAAGGGAATGAACACTCCGCTAATGCGAGTTCTAATTACGGTATTTTGCCTGTGACACACATTCATTAGTTTAGAAATGTTCATTACAATGTAGCAGATGACATTTGGATTGAGAGGTCTAATTACTGCGCACCCAAAAAGCTCAAGAGGTGATGTGAGCTCCTGCCAGTTGACAATGTTGATCAATATATTTGAATGAGCCACTTCAAAAAGCACCATTATAATACATAGCTGTTGAACGTGGATTCGGCATTTATATAAGATTTTATTGGCTATTAGATAGGCTCATCGCCTGATTTAGCCCTAATCACGGGAAGAGAAAAGTCAGCTGTCAATGAAATTGATAGGAATTAATCTAAAAAAGAAATCCTCATCACTTCTAGGTAAGATAAAGTTTAAATGCAATTCAATATCTGAACCCATCATGTGTGACTGGTTACGCTATCTATTCTGTGGTGGCCGGTATGATGGGCAACTCAACGTAATTTTCCAGGCCATCACCGAAATGAATTGAGTTCAAGCCCCCAAATACATCTTCCGACCTTGCATTTGTTAATTCATTTTTCATAGACCATGATGATAGGAAAGTCAGTAAACATACCTGTCAATATGGTTGGTGTGCTGAAACAGCCCGCAACCCTGTGTGTCGCCGGAACTAACTTCAAATACCAACTTCCCTCCCTCTTCAACAACAACATTTGTTGGCCAAAGTTCAACATCGACAGTGTATACCTCTCTATTCTTGACTGGTTGAATATCATTTGATCTGTATTCCCGATACGGTAGAAAGGTACGATGTCTGGGGTGCTTGTCATTGACCTTTCTCAAGCTCACTCGAAGCCAGCCCTTGCAAACGGGAACATTGTCTCCAGAAGAGCCAGTATAGAATATTTCATTACCCTGGGGGGATATGTGACGTAATGTCACGAATAGGTCAATGTCTGGGTTTTCCTGGTGGGTTTTCGCAGCTTCAACGGAGACATTTAGTCGAGCGACAATATGACCAGTAATTTCCGTTTCCTGCTCAAATCCAGGTGTTGTGAATTGAACAAACTGGGGACTTTTCAACGACCCTAGTGCTTTGTAAGAGATTTTTGCGGGATTCTTCTGGGCACAGTTGAGCTTGTGAAAGCCATACTCGCTGTCCAAAAAGAACTTGGTGTACTTTGTGCGTTTGATGGGCCACTCATTCTCATTGCGGGACTGGAACAGCATCTCCCCGTTTGGGTTATTGAACCCCACATCTCCTTTGCGCAGTCGGATACTTACCGGCGGGATTCTCCCAATACTCCACCCATCTCGGTCATGCCCTTTGAGGAAGGCATCGAGAAAGCTCTTTTGTATCTCAACTTCCTCCGAGTAGTAAAAAGGAAGATCATGACGTCCCACAATGAAGCGAAGAAATTTGTATTTGGAGCTGGCCCAAAGATAGCCCTGTACGTTGCCTCGCAGGTGGAGCAAAATACCCCCCCAGTTTGCGACAGACAGAACCGGAATTTCTATATCCTCCAAGTTATATTCCTTTGAGGAATAATAGTCGTCGTCTAGGAAGCGATTTCTTTCATTGTCTATGTTCTGGTCGTTACAATTGGCGACACTACTTGGGAGTTAGAGCTGCGCCTAGATGTTGAGTTTATTTACAATGCTTACAGTTCGTCTTTGGACAAATCGCCCTCGATGGTATCTTCACCCCAGTTGGAAGCCGCACGGCCGGGGCGCCCATATTGATTTGTGATCACTTGCCTATTCCACCAAAAGTTGATGAACTCATTTGAAAAAATGCCACCATGGCGGCAGCGATCCCTGTAGTAATCTGACATGCCTTCCCAGGGGATAATCGCAGCGAGACCCTTAGGTTTACGAGCTGCAACCCGCCACTGGCTTCCTGAAATGGTGTCAATGGATCCGTAGTTATCTTGTAGATTGACCCTGTGCTCACCGGCATAGTAGCTAATCCCAACTAGCCCAACCTTTCCAGACGACCATGGTTGAGATGCCGCCCATTCAATAACGTCGAAGAAGCACTCGCTTGTTCCTCGCGACATTGTATCGAGAAGGCCAGGTGACTGACCAAGCCCCCTCTCATCGGCACGTACCACAGCATATCCGCTTTTGGTCCAAAGCACGGGCTCAGGCGTCTCCCAAGCGGCATATTTGGACTTATGGGCTTCTGGTACTTCGCTATATGATTTGGGATGGAAGCTGGGGTTAAAGAGTTAGCTAATTGTATTAAAATTGCCAGGCATTTGGGTTCAATGGAAGTAAGCTAAACGATGAAGCACCGAAATGGAAATTGAAAGAGGTTACTCACTCTCCATACCAAATATCTTTCCCATAGGGCCCGTAAGTTACCAAAACCGGATACTTTTGCCCTTGATCCGAGTCCAACCTTCGATACACATTGCAGCGCACTGGAAGCTCGCTACCCTTCAATGGGATGCTTACATTCTTCTCAAAAATGAGGTCATTTTCTACATCAACAATGCGCTCCTGAAGGTCTTGAAGTTGGTTGGGCATGATGGATTAAATCTTCAATGCGAATATATCAAGTCGGATTAAACTTAGGTACAATATAAGGTTGTCCCAAAACATGGTCAATGGAATATTAGCCAGGATATATAAATTGAAACTCAGTTTGGTGGTCAAGTATGCGTACAATTATAAACCGATCCTTCCGAAATCTCCGGTGGGGGAGCTATGCAGCGAAAACTGTCACCGGAATTAATGCTGAAGCCCCATATAAATGAGCTATTTCGGATTGAATTATTGGGAACAAACACACAAGCCGAAGACAGCATTATCAGGGATATGATTTGTATTTTTTAACACATTTTGTTTTCACACCTGTGTTCATGCTCATTGGGTGAAATTCGAGACGGCAAAGCTGCAAATCTATATTTAAAATTGATAATTTTACGAATAGAGCTCTTCAAATAGCCACTTGAGTGCGGAATACGGATGTAGCTTCAGGTGTGTGGTAATTTATCTACTTGGTCGAATATGTGTGTTGATTTATGAGAACTTAAACGAGTGTTTGCATATAGGTCAAGAAACATCATATCTTTTTAATTTGATAGATCACCACTCCCCACCAATTTTGTACCTTGTGAGCTGTGGGTACCAACGAGCTCCTGTACATTCCCAAGCCCGTACCAAACCCTGCATCTCGGTTATTATTATTGAATCATGGTTGCGTTCATATTCCTTACCGACTGCAAACGAACCCCATTTAACATGACTGTCACGAACAAATACTCTCCCGCGCTAGCCCCGTTCGGGCGCTCTGCTAGATCAAGGTTACGGTTGATGGGCCTATATGGCGGGATGCGACGGTATTCTGTTGGCCAAATGTCTGGGTTTTGGTGGACGAGGCTTTTGTCAGATAATGAATTGGGTATAATCTCCATCGCGGCCTGTGGATCTGATACATGAATAAGATAGTCCTGGAGCGTTTCCTGGAGCGATGGTGACGGGTTTCCCATCCCAGGTGTTGATTGAGTCATGGTGTTGGTGGCAGGCGATGTGACTAAACTTGGCAGTTTAACCTAGAAGGATAAAATGTGAGAAAATATTATTCTATCGAGAAGGGAAGCACTGCGCTATCATAGCCATAATTCAAACTAAAGAATGAAATCCGTGATGTAGTGCCGGAAATTGCATCCCACTTCCGCTCCGAAACACCTCCGGATTCCCCACCCCCACTATCTCCGTGACTCAACGAATCTTCCGAGTGGAGGAGGTACAGTGCCTCAATCCATCATAATTCCTCATAATTGCCGAAACAGTTACCCCGAGGCGTAAATATGCTGCCGCCCGAGTCAGTCTTATCTCTCGCGTTGGTGAATTGTTCCAATTATTTCAACCAATAAAGCGCACTGAGATATTGAGAACTGAGTTCCTCAATTATAATGTCTACAATGACAACCGAAGAACTTACTGAGGCGTCAGTTTTTGATCGCCTAGTGGCCGCCTCAATCGATCAGAGAGCTCATAATGTGCGATATCGCCAAAAGCAGCTTCACCATGTTCATGAATTTCTGCGCCAGCACTCAAGCTCTCTTTGCGATATCATATCCAAAGATTCCGGCCGCATCCATGAGGACAGCGTGTTAGAATTTTCTCTCACGCTGACCACGATAAGCAATCTATACGAACAGCTCGACTTTGATGATGCGCTGGAAAAAGAATACTCAGTCAGCAAAAATCGAAGCAACAATTTCTGGCGTGTCCCTCACGGGATTGTTCTCGTCCGGCCCGGCATCCACAGCCGCTTCTTCTCCATATTTTCTGCCTTAGCTGCAGCTGTGGCAGCAGGAAACTGCGTCATTCTAGAGGTACCTAAATAAACCGTCCATAAACTTGACCTCTACTTACTGGAGAGTTCTGTAGATGAACACGGAAACTAGCAACCTGGAATCCTTTCTGAGAACCGAGTTTCGTGTTCTCGACCAAGACACATTTGCAATTCTTCCGAGTGTCACCAACACCAAGCACCTAGAGTATTGTTTCGTCGTTGACCAAACCGAATTTGGAGATTCCACAAGCATCAATGGGCATGTCGGCACGCCCCGGCCGAAACTAGCTGTTGCTATAGTGGATCGCACGGCAGACATTCGTCTCGCAGCTAGAGCAATTTGCGCATCGCAAAATGTTTTCAATGGTGAATCTCCATACAGACCAACGATGGTAATTGCCAATGAATGGATATTGGAAAAGTTTGTGAAGGCATGTATTGAAGAATTCGGTGGCCATGACATGACTGTGTCAGAGACAGTAAATCATCCACCGATTAGTGAGAATCCAATCGATGCAAGCTCTATAGATACAGTCTCTGGAACGAATGGTTGCAAAATCGTATTCAACACATCACCGCAAGTACCATCTGCCATCACTCCTTTCCCTAAAAGAGCCAGCTCCTTGGCTTTGTCGGTGTCTTACTAATACGGTCTAGGTTGAGCAAGGAACCACAAAGCCAAACACTTTGCATCCAACGCTCTACCGGGATTATTGACACTGTTTCTAAACTCTCTGATTTGTAGGTCGCACGATATAGCTGCATTTAGGGCATGTCTAACGATTCGACAGTACCCCATGTATGGCAACATACATTTTTGCTAATCTTAAAACATGCAAAGTCTTACACCAATATCTTGAAACAATAGTGTCATTTGTTAATCACATTCCTCTAAGCATTCTAGGTAAGTATGGGCATGCCGCAAGGAATAAGTCATCTCGCAATCATACTAATGGGAGATTTTGTCAGTGGGCCCGCCGAGACCAGTCACGTCAACTAGCCCTAAGTCCCTTGATCTTCCGTATGATATCAATTTCATGTCTAGGCCAAAACCAGTTTGCATCCTATCTGAGAGCGGTACGAGTTTAGGCATGGTCTATGTGGATGAATTCAGCTCGAAAGCACAACACAAGAGCAATTTCGAGCGAGCAGCGCAGCTCCAACAGCAGGCTATGAGACCTCTGAGGGATATCAACCAGCATTCAGGGAGCGGCTCAGGGTTTTTTGATCAAGGAATACTCACGGGAGTAATTGCCTTTGTTCTGCCTTCAATCTTATGCCTAGGGTGGGTAGGCGTTAAAGCGGTACAGTTTATCTATGGGAAATTATGAAACACCGCTTCAAGATTCGTATGATGTTTACGCAACCCATATTTACAGAATTACAAGTTTACAAAGCCATGGGTGTTCATATTTGCTCGCAATTGACAATCGCATGCTTTGATGGGCAGTCAGGTGGTTAACCCTCCAACGCCCACAATCCGAAGATAAATAAGTACGTAATTGGGCGATAGGAAATCTTTGGTGGGCGGATCTCGTTCGCACCAAAACCAGATGGGAAGCCCGGGCGGATTTTGATGCGACCTTGTATCCATCCCGTTCCGGGCTTCCGTTCCGTTCTGATGTTCCGGGCTGCAAAACAAATTGGGCGTTAGGAATGTCGCGGACCTAAGCCAAAACAGTATGAACTAGTACTTTTCCGGCAATGGCTTCAAAGTTTAAAGTTCAATTGAAGGAAGATTGGCAACTATCGGGCCGTCAGGAATTATCATAAGTGATAGTGATTTAATTTGCAAAGTACAAGATCACATCGTGTGAGGCTCAGCATTCCCCTCGCCAGGGTTCATCGCTAAATTTAGGCCCACACGGGTTCCGTTAACTAGTCATGTTTGCATTGAACGTGCCCTGGAGTGATCCACCCTTCGTTCCATTTCGGAACCAATATTTCAAGGTTACAGGTCTGATACGAAAATTGTATTCGCTGCATTTAGATACCCATAATATCTCGTAACTGTTTGTTACTAGTCACATGTCATTTCTGATTTCATTACACTGCGTAATTCGCGTACCGCTTTGGCTAATCTTGTAGAAACTTCAGAGGCCGTCCGCAGGCGCCTAGGCACACCGGTACCTGGCCTAGGATTAGGAATCCTATTCTGCTTTCCTCGCCCCCCTCTTTTTCTTCTGAAATGGCACAAGCTATACACGGACGCTTCATCGTTTTGTCTTTTTGACGCACTGTAACGCCGGCAAATATGAACATTAGCCATGCAATCAACGACCTGGAAATTTCACAGGCGTGACTTTCGTGGGTTTGATCTCTTCAGATAAAATTCTCTGTCATCATGAACAAAATGATTCACGTCAGCCGTGTTGAGATAGCCGGGGTTCGCATCGTGCATCAAGTGTGTCATCCCACATAGCCGCATCGCGGTTTCGATTTCGTCACGGATGACTGTCGCATTTCCAACGTTAGAATGCTGGTTTTTTATAAAATAAAAACATTTTAGGCTTGAGAATCGTGACTTACTGTCAATTGCGTGTTCCACGCCTTCCTGCCCATAATTCACTGCGTACATGAACGGTCTGCCAAACCCAACCGCAGATGCGCCAAGACAGACAGCCTTGACCACGTCAGAGCCTCTGCGAAATCCACCGTCAATCAGAATCTCCAATGACCCAAATACTTCTGGACAGTTTTTGTGTAGTTCGAGTAAGGTAATGATGGCGGGCAGGGCGTTGTCGGCAGCTCGACCTCCGTGATTGCTGAGCACAATGCCGTCGCAGCCATGTTTCATGGCCAACTGAGCATCCTCCCAGCGTTGGATGCCCTTCACAACGATAGGTAGCGTAGTGATCCCGCGTAGCCAGGCTATATCGCCCCAGTTAAGTGTCGGGTCAATGAAGGAACCATTCTGGCGGGCTAACCCTGCACCTTTGCGGTCGCGGCCCCTCGTCGTCAAACCTACATTGGTATTGACGATGGGCGTTTCCGGTTTGACACGCTCGTCAGCCTCGCGCTTGGAGACAACGGGAAGGTCTACTGTGACAAATATGGCCTTGATCTTTCCAGAAGCAATAACCTCCCGGAGTGCATCCTCGGACTTGGAGCGGTCCTTATTGACATAGAGCTGAAAGAAGGCATGGTGCTCGGTGGCGTCGATGATTTCCTGGTATGGATATGAGGCAGGGGTGGAGATGCACTGCACAATCCCTGACCTCCCTGCCGCCTTGGCGAGGGCAATCTCTCCGTCTGGGCCGGCCGTCTTTACTGCCCCGGTTGGCGAGATAAAAATTGGCAGGTCGAGGGGGCACCCGAAAAGAGTTGTCTTTGTGTCCACAGCCCCAACATTGCGCATCACGGCTGGCCGGAACCAAATTCTTTTCAGAAATGCGGTATTGGCATCCCGCGTAATATTGTCGTTGGATGCACCACTGATGTAGGCCCAAGCCTTCTTTGATAAAGTCCGGCTGGCCGTCTCTTCGAAGTCATACAGATTGATGAGTGCCCCCAGGTCGGGCTTGTTCGAGGTGGAATTATTCAACGTATCTGCGCCTTCCGAAGCGTCCTGTTTCCGCCAATTGTCGTCAATCGTGGTTTCGTCCAGGACACCAACATGATACTTCTTGTCGAGAGATTTGTAGATCAAGGAGGGTGCATGGACCTCATTGTACTCAGCAGAGGCGTCGCGGCCAGAATACCGGAGGATGACTGGGTGGCAAGGCGTTAGCAATTGCGGCTAGTCTACACAGGAAGTTACGGTATCCAACATACTTTCAGCTCCTCCGGGGTGTTCGGGGGCAAAATCGGTCATATCGTAAACCCGAGCATTGACAACAATCCAGGAATCGTCTTCCGTCTTGTGCTGCAGTATCTCTGATAGCGGAACGAGTCTGGACATGGTTGCTTGCCGATTGGTGACTGCTGATACGACGTGTCTGTTGAGCGTGGCAGGACACTAATCTGGGGCAGAAGGGGGATTTGCACCGCCAATGCCGCACTATCTATGCTTTGAGCAGGACGATAGCTGTAGGAACATTCCGACGGTATTTCCGCCATCTGCTACGGGGTTGTCTCGCCCGTCTTATCGTCAAGTCGCGAGAAGGTGGCGGTGACCAGCCAATCAGTCGCAATCTGAACAGCGACCCGATCGGGGATACTCCCGCCCCCAGCTAGTGTAACGCGGGGAAGCTCCATTCCACGAACACGCACCAACAGCGACTAATTATTAAAGCGTTGCAAATTCCTGGTCATCTGGTCTGTCCCGCTCCTTTCTCAAATCCAGAATTAAACAATAGCAAACGAGAGCAGATCTATCAACCAACCCTACTTTCTCTTTCGTGAACATGGTGTCCTCGTCTCCCAGCGACTCAAGACCAGGGACTGGGCCCTCTGGTGCTGGCCAGTCCATTTTGGGCAGCTCTAAAAAACATGAACCGCCCCAGGAAGACTTTGCAGTCGCCGAGCGATGCCAGTCGACGGTCGAGGTCAGATAGACAAAGTATCCAACCCACACGCGATCATGGAAACTAAATGGAAGGTCAGACGTACAAGAATTTTAACACATTGTCCATGCTATCTCTAGCTGTGTCTCTTATGGCAACATGGGAAGGCCTTTGCAGTACAATGGGCTCGGGTCTAATTAGCGGAGGGCCCGTCTCTCTCATATACGGATTCATTGGTACGGACCTTAACTCCCAAGTCTAAGGTGCATAGAAATCTCATCCTAACCCCACATTCTACCAGCCGCCTTCATCGGCAACATTGCGACAGCCATGTCATTATCCGAGCCAGCATCCATGTAGGCATTTCCCCAATAGTTATTCACATAAGCCGATTATTAACTCACCAAAAGGTATCCTTCTGCAGGAGGACAATACTACTTCATGGCGCGACTAAGTAATCCATCTTACAGGCCACTCTTGAGCTGGTTTTCCGGCTGGCTCACCTTGCTTGGGTGGCTTGCTCTTACTGCAAGTGCACCTTTCGCTAGTGCCAATTTAATCCAAGGTCTGATCACTCTGAATTACTCTTCTTACACGCCGGAGAGGTGGCATGGGACCCTAATCTACATGGCCATTTTGGCCATCGCATTTGTTCTTAACCTTTGGGGCAGCTGGTTTCTGCCTCATCTCGAAAACCTGATTATGGTTCTTCATGTACTCTTCTTTTTCGCCATGCTTATTGTCATTGCTGTGACTCCACCGTCCAGACACTCGGCCGAATTCGTTTTCACTTATTACCAGAATAACACGGGCTGGGAAAATGACGGTATCGCATGGTGTCTCGGACTCCTGACTTCTGCATATATTATGATCGGTATGACTCCTTTGCAATAGAGATCCTCTGATGTTCAGCGTTAACAGCAAAAAGGTTACGACTCGGCCACACACATGTCTGAGGAAATGAAGGATCCTCGCGTGGGCGTACCGCGGGCTATGATTGGATCCCTCGTCATCAACGGCCTGATGGGCTTCGTACTTCTCATCGCTGTTCTTTTTGGGATGGGAGATCTGAAGACTGCCCTCGCAACCCCGACTGGATTCCCCATCATTCAAATCTTTGCCACCATGACACGAGGAAATCTCTCAGCTACGAGCGCCATGATCTGCACCATAATCATTTCAGCATCTTTGGCCACTGTTGGACTGCTTGCTTCCACATCCAGGACATTATGGGCCTTTGCTCGCGACGGTGCACCTCCATTCTGCAAATGGCTGTCGAAATTGGATCAGAGGCGGCATATTCCTTCAAATGCCGTCGCCTCGGCATCTGTCTTCTTGATCCTCCTCGGTCTCCTAAACATCGCATCAACCACAGCTTTCAATGCTATTCTATCCCTTACAGTAGTTACACTGTGCCTTTCCTATATACTTCCGGTAATTGCTATGCTTTACAGAAAGATATACACCCCAGAAAAGCTATCCTACGGACCTTGGCGACTTTCTCCCGCTACAGGAATTGCGATAAACATCATGGCTATTGCTTACAACTGCTTTATTTCGGTGTTCTTGCTACTTCCGCCCTACCAACCTGTCACCGCAAAGAATATGAACTACGCCAGTGTGGTTCTAGGTTCGGTGTTGATCTTGGTCACTACTGACTGGCTCTTGCGAGGACGCAAAATATTCACTGGACCTGTGTAAATTTGTTTCAGACATGCCATCTGTTTTGTTTCAGACATGCCATCTGTGACGCCATAGCAATTAGTGATATCCATCTAAACTCTCGGCCTTGAAGCCAACTCACATGACTCCTCAACCAGCGGTCTCAGTTGTCGAAGATGTGTAACGCATCTTCATGATGTTGAATATGAAAATTCTAATGTTGTCTTGGAAGACAAGACTAGGTGGGGATGAACTGGGATGCACGCTGATACCCTAAGCCGCCTGTAGAACCTAGAACCATAGGGGCCCTGATGTTTGCGTCAAAGTTCTTGATGTAATCTTTAATTGGGGAGGCGAATCAAGGACAATTTACCAGAAAGTTGCTTGAGCTTGGTGAATATTTCCTGTTTTCTTGGGGTTGTCCAAGGACACCATTGAAGTTCAACAAAAGGGCAAAAGTAGTGAATCAGTTCGTAATAAAGTTTCCTCTGGTGGCGACTAGAATGATGTGACTGAGCGTGCTTGTCTAAGTAATTGTACGAACGACAAGAATGTTAAGGGCATTGAGTATCATTCAAAACCCCGGGAAATGATGCATCAAAATAAGATGCGTGAATTACTGCAAGCTGAATCAGCAGAGTCCCTGGCAGTTGAAGAGCTCGTTCACTGTTCCGGTGACTCTTCTATCCTCATAGAGTCATGATCACCTGTGGTCGATCACTATTGTTGAACTTCTTCAAACTATTCAGACAGTGCCTAAATGCTGCTGCTTTCTAAACAACCTGTTTCTAACATCGGCGACATATTGTGATAAAGTGGTTGGCGGGCATTTCGCTGAAACTAACTCGTGTCTCAGGTGCCTCGGATATGTCAGATGCAAGCAGTGCCAAATGCATGCAACAATTTGGAAAAAAGAATGTCTAAGTCAGTTTCTGCCAAAGAGGGGATCGACGCCGCATAGCCTATAGTGACGCCGACAGGTAGGTGGTTGTGGCAGCAGGGTGAGGCTGATATTTCTCCTTTGTCACAATTGCAAAGCCCCCGCTGGTGTGAATGCGATAGTAGCAGTGATGGTGACATGTCCCTGAACCGAGCGTGTCGTTGATTCAAAATTATCATAGCTACGTCTGTCACGAATCTACCATCCAACACGTAGATTTTGGCGGTATTCAGCTGGTTGGGTGATTACTTGTTATCTGTTGAGAATCATGTTTTGTTCATCCCCTAATTTTACTGCAATGACCGTTCATTGTTCATTGTAAGATATTTTGCTCTCTGGTCGTCACAAACAGGAATCCTGTCACATTCCAAGGACCGATAGTTGTACACAGTACTTTCAGTCACATCACACCAAATTTCTGTAATGGGGTACCAGGGCTAACTAGGGTGTAAAATACCCGCAGGTCGGGTATTTTACACCCTAAGGCCAATATCAATAGACTAACTTTAAGTTTATATCCCTTTGAGTGCTGTAAGCCTCCACCTCCATACCTTGCCCTATATGACCCCTGTAAAAGCAAAATAATCTCTAGTAATATTATTAAGTTTTAGAATTAATGCTATTTAACTTATTATATAAATAGTTTTTTATTTATAATAAATACTTAATAGCTTTTTAATAAGGCTATTAATTTATATAATAATAATAGCTTTATTATAATTAATAATTATTATTATAAGTAGCCTAAGAATAATATTTATTAGCTAATAAAGGCTTTAATAACTAATTATAGCTATAGTTTTAAGCTAATTAAGGTATTAGCTTAAGCCTTTAAAATAAAAGAGCTATTTTAAGAGTTATTATTACTATTTTAGAAATTTATATTTATTTTCTTAATAAAAAGCTAGATTTAATATATTAATATATATAAAATTTTCCTCCCTTTAGAAAAGGAAAGGCTTAATAAGGTAATAATACCTAAGAGTAGGTTATACCTATAAACTTTTAAATTCTATAGTATAATTATTTTTATATTAATAGTTAATTTTAAAGCCTAAAAATAATATAAGATAAAAACTTTAA